>JABAKD010000023.1:6047646-6517646 GCA_012845835.1 Undaria pinnatifida | reverse complement strand
ATGGTCCCGCGTTTGCCGACACAGGAGGTCCACACAGCGTGAATGCTTTCCCAGACTGTTGAAGCCGAGGGCAGAGAAGAATTTGCAAGATTGAGGTTGTCATGTATTACGTTATATTTTGTGCATGGCACATAAGCATTAGATACACATGATTGTGGGTCAGCAGGACACCAAATACGATTACGAAGCGAAGCACATGAAAAGTAGACACGCATATGCTTGTTTGTGGTACATCGCACAAAATATTACTACGAAACAGTACACAAAGTATGACCGCGAGTGCATGGTGTGGAGCTTACCTTGGAAACTGTCTTGTTCCCTGCACTGTCTGCCAAGCGAAAGCGTGCCTCCGACGTCTTCGCCACACACCAGGCAGAGGCGCGGCTGTCCTCCGCCTTTTTATATATTTGAACACGACACCTGACCGGTGCTCGCGTCCTTGTAGATCTGCTGGTCGCAGTGTCCAAAACTAGTTCCCCCGTCGTTTCTTAGACGGGTGGCGATCAACCTCGAGCAAACCGCGTTGTTTGGACAAACCCACTCGGGGCTGCCTACTGTCTGGGTGGGTCTGGACGCCCCTACCGTACGTCACTCTTGGTTTTCGGGTTTTTTGTGCTTTGTGAGAGAGTTGTCTATAGAGCGCTCACAATACTGTCAACACATATATGGGTGTGAAAGGTGGTGGTGTGGTTGTGATTTTAGGAGGGGGGGGGGCGCGCGGAATGGTGGGGTACGTTGCCGAAGACAGCGGAAATATCTTTCGTACATGTCGTAGTAAACATGCATGGAAAGCACGCCATAGTTTACGCGTTGACCCGTTCTCGGACATGCAACTGCGGAGTAATCCCAAGTCTCAATTTTTCGCCAAAAGTCTCGCTTAAGTCTCTTGCTCCGCGTTTACGCTTTGTATGTGGTTATTGTAAAGGGTTTCGGTCTAGAACTTTACTTGCTAAATAAAGTTGTATCTTCCCCCTCGTTCCCGGCCGTACGTCATCGCTCACGCGTTGTTTTTTCTGTGTATTCTGGACGTATCATGGTCATCTTGCAGCTCTTCTAACCTTCTTGCATGGCAACTACTCGGACTTTCCCGCATTATATTCGTTCAAGCCCAGCAGCCGCCTAGCAAAACAACCGCAATTTCAGCTAGTTACTTGCATAGTAGGTCGTGCCCAAAACCTTGGCCTATTGTGTCAAAGCCTACTAGCTAAGCTCGCAATCATTTACGAGGTCGCAATTGGGGTAGACATTTGATCATGTACGTTTTCTAGGATATTTTATAAGTTTGTGAAGAGAGTCCGTCTAATTTTGCTTTTTGAACAAAGTTGTATCCACGCATTCGTTGCCGGCCGTAGGGAACCTTTCGAAGATGTCGTAGTATGCACATTCGTCTACGAAAAGCACGTCATCGCCCACGCGTTATTTGTTTTATCTTTGTGTAGGTCGCCCGTCGTTGTTGTACGTTGTTGTTGGCGTATTCTATGAATATTTTATCACACATTATTTTCTCATGGGCGTATTCACACGACGAAGTTATACCCATTTTTCACCACTCCTCCTGCAGAAGTTATTTGCGGTGATAAGGTCGCGCAAAAAAATGGTTTTGAGCCTGTATCAGGTTGATTGACGTGCAGACCAAGCACGCTCAAAGTGATGAAACACTCCAAAAGCACTAAACGCAATAATATACCAAGGCGAGTTTGAGCCATCTACTACTGGTATAACACGCGTTCTTCTGGACGTATCATGGTTATCTTGCAGCCTTTCTAATCTTTCTGCATGGCATTCTTCACAACTACTCGCATTTTCCCGTTTTTTGTTCGTGCAAGCCCTGCAGACGTCAAGCAAAACAAGCGCAATTTATGTAGTTGATTGCAAAATAGATCGTGCGAAAACCCTCGTCCTGTTGGGTCAAAGCCTACTAACAAGCTCGCAATCATTTACGCGGTCGCAATTCGGCTGGACATTTGCATCATGTACGTTATCTAGGGGTTATTTTTTGTGAAAGGTGTCCGACTAATTTTTCTTTCTAAACAAAGTTGTATCCACGCATTCGTTGCCGGCCGTAGGGAACCTTTCGCAGATGTCGAGTGTGCACATTCGTGTACCTAAAGCACGTCATCGCTCACGCATTAATTGTGATATTTTCTTTTATGTCGTCCGTCGTTGTTGTGCGTTGTTGTTGGCGCGTATCCCATTAATATTTTATCACATATTAGTTTTTCATGTGCGTACAGTAGCGGCTACGGTTTAAGAGAGGGTCGGTACAAGCCAATTTCTCTCTCTTAAATCCGGCTTTCTCTTATACCGTCTCGGCTACGGTATGAGATAATATTATCTTATACCGTAGCCAAATCAAAAGCGCGCCAGAGAGAGACGCTCTTGTCCGAACTATATGGCGTAGGAGGTCGTAGAGAGTGTATCATTCAATGTCGCGTAATGCAGCAACCGTTACCGCGTCGGGCTACCTCCAAACACCGCTTATTCTCTTGGTTGGCGAGCACGTGGACCCAGTACGTGGTGCGCTTTTGGTGGATCTGCGCTTGGAAAATAAATCATCGTCGTGTCATGCGATGCACATTTTGCACTTGCACACGCAAAGTCGGTACAGTAGTAGTGGTTTTGCTGTTGTTTTATAGGTGTGTTTCATGCTCGCACCTCTTCTAGAAGGACAACACGAGGCTACGAATGCACCAGCACCCAAGAAAGACGCACCCGTTTACACACTGCACCCCTTCCTCCCACCGTACCTGAACATAACACCCTCAACCTCTCATCCCATCGATTTAACCCCCCGACAAAACACGAGTCAACGAAAAAAAAAAAACTTCACATTATCAAGACATCACTCGCCCTACAAATAACACCAACCGAAGAAACTAACGCTACCCTTGCGACCTGTCAGCCTGAACACAATCTGTGTGTGTGATGTGTGTGTCCACGTGCTTTCCAAATGGTTCGATTTAAGAGAAAATCTCGGAAGCAATAGGAATTCTCTCTTGAATCGATTTTAATTGGTACAAGTCAATTCCTCTCTCTTCAATCCGTGTACTTTCTCTTTAAAAAGTTATCTTAAACAGTAGCCGCTACTGTATTCAAACGACGAATTTATACAGGTTCTTCACAAGCCTTCCTGCCCAAGATATTTGCGTAATATGGTCGTGCAAAAGAACGGTTTTGAGCCAATCTATGTCAGGTTGTCGTGCGGACCAAGCACGCTCAAATTGGGAAAAGTTTAACAGCACCAAACGCAAGAATATCAAAAGGCGAATTCGAGCTATCTATCTACTTCTCTCGTTTAACACGCATTCTTCTGGGCGTATCAGGTAGGTTCGTCTTGCATCGCATTCTTTACAACTACTCGCACCTTCCCGGGTTATATTCGTTCAAGCCCTGCAGATAGATGCCAAGCAAAACAACCCCAATTTAGCTGATTATTTGCGTAATAGGTCGCGCCAAAATTATTGGCCTGTTGGGTCGACGCCTACTAGCTAACTCGCATTTTTTTACGCCGTCGCAATGAATGGTCATTTGTATCTTTTTACAACTAATTTTCAAGGACGTCAGCGCCGTGAGTTTGACGAATTTCAGGTCAATACTCATCTTTGCAAGCTGCGTTGTTGGTACTCGTAACGTTGTCTAGTTTTTTTTTTCTTTGGGAGAAGGGTGTCCGTCTAACTTTGCTTCCAAAACAAAGTTGTATCCCCGCCTTCGTCGCTGGCCGTAAGCAACCTTTCGCAGATGTCGTAGTATGTACCTTTGTCTGCGAAAATGACGTCATCGCTCGCGCGTTTTTTGTCTACTTTTTTTTGTAGGTTGTCCGTCGTTGTTGCACGTTGTTGTTGGCGCGTATCCTATTAACATTTTATCAGATTTTCTGTTTCATGTGCACACTCACCGGACGGAGCTATACACATTCTTCACAACTTCTCCTGCATGCAGAACAGAAGTTATTTGCGTTATAAGGTCTCGTAAAAGAACGGTTTTGAGCCTATATCAGGTTGTTGTCGTGCAGACCCAGCAAGCTCACAATGATAATCACTTCAACAGCACCAAACGCAATACTATAAAAAGACGAGTTAGAGCGATCTGTTTTTACTGGTATTATTTAACACGCGCTCAAGCCCTGCAGACGTCAAGCAAAGAAATCGCTCGATCGAGAGACTACCACCGCAAAATTCAAAACTTTAGCAACTACCCATCGTTTGGAAATGATGCCAATTTTAGAAATTATCCAGACGCTGTAAACGTTGTGTTAATATACAACCGAGGTCGCAAGATTACCTTATTAAAATGCAGTATTTTTGCAACTTACTTCTCCCCTGTCTAGCTCAGCATCCATCCACGTTAATTTCGAGTTGCCCAACAGACAATGAAGGGCGAGGGGCGTTGGTGCCGCCCCCCGAAGACGTCTACGCGTTGGAACGGCCCCCCGAAGACTTTTACAAGTTTCATTCGTTGAAGCCCTGCAGACGTCAAGCAAAACAAACAAACTTTCGAGCCCAGCAGAGACGTCAAGCATACCAAACGCTCGAGTTTATGCCAACGCAAAATTCCATACATTAGCGACTAACCTTTGGAAATTATGCCAAATAAATGTGTTTGTGTAAATCATCCGTGCATTGCAGACATTGAGATGCAACAAAAATCTCCCGAATCCCTCCTGGACTTGCGGTATTTTTTTGCAACTTCTCGCTTGTCTCGCTTGGCACATCGATGTGCGGAACGGACACGGCAGGGCGAGCACCGTTAGAGCCGCCCTCCGAAGCCGGCCCTCGAACGAAGCTATTTGACCGAACACTCCAGTTCCGTGAATAGCATTCTAAGGCAAAAAAAAAGAAAATTCCGGACCGAATCCCAGAAAAAAAGAATGACCTATTATATACATGTATCCCGTTAAGAGATAGTTTCCACGCACAGATTGAGCTGCCCCGCCCGCCGCGCCCCCGCCCCCTCCCCCCCGTCGCATGATAAACTGGTGCATTCTTCCCAAAACCGTCAAATTTATCCCGTTTAACGATTCATAGTTTCCACGCACAAATTGACCTGCCCCGTCCACCCCCCCCTCCCCTCCCTTCCCCCCCCCTCCGCCCCCCCCCTCCCTTCCCCCCCCCTCCGCCCCCCCCCTCCCGCCCCCCGCCCCCCCACCCATTTCCCCCCCCGCTCCCTTTCGATCAAGACCAGACCCCAACGTCCTTCAAACCTCCGCCCTCCCCTCGCCGATTATTCGACTTACAGGATACACTTGACAAACTGATACATTTCCTTCCACAGCTGTCAGATTTTTGTCCCGCTCAAAAACCAGTTATATAGTTTCCGCGCACAGACTGACTAACATCACCCTGTTGACCCTGATAGCTACACTGTAGTTGTAAGGGGAGTCGTCGACCTATATCCTTAATGACGACACACAACCCCGTAATGCGCGGGATCGGAGTATCGCGAACAGCTTGCAGATATTGAGTTTCGACAATTGTTTCGATCTCACAGCTGTGGTGTATTTTCATTTTATATAATACACTATAAAGCTCTACCCACTGGCCCACGGAGTCACACCTGGATGTGTCGTGGGTTCGAATTCCACCGACTTCACATTTCCACTTTTTTCCGGAAAAAAAAAAGAGGAATTAAAAAATGTATTTGCGAGCGTACCCGCTGGAGACGTGAATCGTTATGATAATTTTCTCTTGAGTACCACGGTAGTGCGTGGCTACGGGGAAGCCCCGGAGATCCCTGGTACGAAGTCGGTAATTAATTGGCGGACTCTCAATCATATATTTTGTTGGGTATATAGCTACCCACTGAGCTGCGTAGTCACAATAACCAATACAGTCTCCAGTGTTCAACGTGGAGCTTCGCAAACGAACAAATGTTTTCACAAACCATCGCAGCACAGGAAATGTATAGGTCGAGGTGTTGAGGCATTAAACTAATCTAGAAGGCTATGGCTACGTACGGCGGAAGTGGAGACGTTAATACATGCCAGTACCATACCGGCTGGGAGTCATTCGCACGAGTGACTCTGTACCTCACAAAGATTTACTTTTGTGCGGCGTTCTTGACGCATCGTAGCTAACTGTCCCAGCTGAATTCATATGATCAAACGGAAAACGCACGAAGGCCTACGACTGCAATTAATTGAACAGGGTGTCGCTCGCGCGAGTGACCCTGAGCCCCTGCAAAAAGAGCCCCAACAGGTAAGGCCCCTGGCCTTAATCTAATCGAGCACAGCGAGGGCGATAATGCCCACCGCGCAATATATCAGAAGTATAGTAATACAAGTTCCCAAACGTGTGTGGATTGAACGTCATGCATAGCGAGCAATAACCTCGGGCCGTGGGAACTTGCTGCAGAACAGTAATTGATGACCGAACCGCAGAGGAGCAGAACACACTGTGTGTTGTCGTGCATGCGTTCAATACTGAATGAGCAGTTGACAATTACTCGTAGGCTATTTTCGCCATGCACTATGTGTGTACTCGAGAACGAAATGTTTCTCGGACTGATTGTACGATAGCCCTCGCCCAAAACGAGCGATATTCTTCAACAAAACGTTGCGTCGCTGCTCGATACGAGGTAGGGCGCTATCACGAAAAGGACATCTTTATACATGTTTTCTTGCTTGCGAAGGTCCATCGACCGATGACGTCGGAGTGACAAGGGGCACCGTATTTCATGAGAAACCACCGTGGGCTGGTTTTAAAACAGGCGATTTTGTCAAAGAAAAGTTGGGGCGGGGGGAGGGGGGCTACCGTGTAGAACGACTCCTAGGCCATCTAACAGTGCTAGTACCCCCCTTGAGCCTACCAGATTTGAGCCGCCGGCACGAGTGGCTCTGTACCCCATCTACAAGAAGACATTGGACCAAGGCTACGCACAGTGGGATCCGAAGGGTGCGCCAGCTAGCGTTGGGTTGCGAAAGCAACTGAGTTATATCGAAACACGACGCGTATGTAAAATACGTGGAAGTGTGGTGAGCTTAAGCTTTATTTTTCCCCATCCGCCGGAGGATGAAAAATAAAAAAAAAGAAGGTAGGGGGGATCACCCCCTTTTCAGTACCGGTGTGAAACCACTAGCGCGGGTGGCTCAGTACCTCAAACGGATAAAAGAAACCTTTGGCGAGATTATGTTTTTGGGGGCAGCGTTCGAAGACAACCCTTCCATTGCGGACTGATTTCGTCAAGTTACGTCATCAAGAAAAGCTAAAACCGCAGACGCACAGAGGTGTTACTCGCGCAAGTGACTCCCGACGAGCCAATGCAAACAAACGGACTCGAAAGGGACTCCACTGGCCGTGGCCTGGGTCATCGATTGGGCGAGGTTTTCGTCGCGGCGTGGCTGGCCAATCTATTGCGCAGGTTCACTTCGCGTATGTACATGGCACACAGCGCGTAAACCTAGCATCTCAAACGGGCCGGGGGATCACTCGCACGAGTAATCCCGGGCCACAGCAACCCCCCCCCCCCCCCCCCCCCCTAAATCAAAAATAGCGACCCTCCCTCCCTCTACGGTAGCCTGCCGATGCTCCGTCTTGAAAAGGATACACCGATTTGTTCAACGCGGGGGAGGAAAAAGAAAAAGCTCAATACCTGAGACGCGTGCGCCACACGTGAGAGATACACTAATATTGATTTTGCATTTTTTTTTTTCGGATGATGAGGAGGCTTCTTAACCCAAAATCGTGGGAATCTCATTCTTGATTTTTTTTATTTTTCCAAAAACATTGTTTTGTGTACTCTGTACATCTGATTCTATCTACGATAGGACGCGTGATAGGATCAGAGGCCGCACTTTTCGTCCGAAATGGTTTTGTGGATGACGGGGCTCCTTAACCCCTAAATTGTCGGATAAAAAATAAATAATAGGCCATTTTGTTTTGCACGGTTCCCGTCGTGTACCTAGCTGGGCTCCACGTGATTTTTCATCCGGTTATAGCAGTTTCATTTTTCTCCAGTTAGGGTTTTGGGAGATGTCTTGAGTTCTCAAATTGAGGAAACTCAGGAAAAAAGCGGTGCACCTCTATCGTATAGCACGCGTCATAGAGTCCCGCCAAAAACCCGCGGTATTCTTTAACGAACTTTTCATGGCTATACGGCACGAGGTAGGGATAAAACATATACAAAGTGTTATCCGTATACTTTCTTGTGTGCAAAAGGTCTATCGATCGATGACGTCGGGGTGTCGAGGGACACCGTGTTTCAGGAGATACGACCGGGAGCTGGTTTCGAAACCGGCGAATTCGTGAGAGAGAAAAGTTGGTGGAGTTCCCGTTTGAGGCTCATATCTGGGTCGCGGGTTTGTTTATCGTACAATTTCAGTCAGCCCAAAGTCAACGTCATATCTTTGGCGAGGCGAGGCATAGTTCGAGGTCCTCAACTGAGATGCTCCAGAATCAACCGTGGCGAATCCCTCTACCACCGTAGCTTGAGGGTCTTAAGCACCAAGTAGGTAGGCAACCAAAAAGATATCTCAAACCGTCCTAGAGGACGAAAAACCGACGAGAGATTGCGGATGACACACGGGCG
This sequence comes from Undaria pinnatifida, assembly GCA_012845835.1. Classification (NCBI taxonomy): domain Eukaryota; class Phaeophyceae; order Laminariales; family Alariaceae; genus Undaria; species Undaria pinnatifida. The sequence continues at coordinate 6,509,123 of JABAKD010000023.1, read as the reverse complement.
AGCCCATCGATCCAGGTAATATTTTTATCCAACGTCACTGTACGAACCCTCATCGAAACACGCGGTTTTCCGTATCCAGTTTTTTTTACATGTTCGTGAAGCTCAAGTTTCGAAGTTTTTAGCGAGCGCACAAGTCAAGTCGAAGAAAGCAACAAATTACGAACCCTCCCAACGAAAAAGTGAGGGAATACCCTCGACAAAGTCAAGGGGCAAACCACGTGTACGTTTGGCCAGCTGGTTCACAACAGTTCCATGAACTTGCCAATTCGAATTAACCGTGGCAAAACCTTATTCGATGGAAACGACCTCGAGGTTTTAGAGGCCAATCCCCCGCGACGACGACGACGACGACGACGACGACGACGACGACGACGACACGTTGAAACAATTGAGCAGTTGTCGTCGACAGCAACGAGACTTGGTCGAGGGTCATCCCCCACGGTCTCAAGAACCATCTCGCCCGCCCCTTGTACCGTCGACACATAAGCTGGACGATTTTCTTGTCGGCAACGTGTAGTCAAGTATTTCGTTGTAGCGGGTAAATGCCGTAAAAGGAAAACAGCAAGAAAACTAGAACCAGGCAAGGAAACGAAGGCGTCTCTCGCGCGAGTGACACCGAATTAACGCAAAAAAACGGTCCCAAAAAATCACCGTGTCCCTACCGTAGCCTTGGAGTAGCAGCATGCGTGATGTCTCAACGGGAAAAAAGAAGAGCGCTTTGTGCGAAAAATTGCACGACTACGGTCCGCCTATGTACAGGGAATACCTTACCTCAACCTTGATGTGTTGTACGCGGATGCCTGTGTAAGTTCTACCGAGAGGCTGCCGTATGTGTTGTGAGGTTCGGGCAAGATCCTGTGCCGGTCCCGTTGCCGTCGCTGTAGGAAGACTTAGGCTTCGCCACAGAGTGCCACTGAAGAACGCATATCGCCGAAGACACATGACGCGTGCTACAATAGAGGGGCACGACTCTTTTTTCGGGGTTCTCCTTAATTCGAGGGCTTAAGATCCCTCCTAAGAATCGATTGTGTGGAGAAAAAATTAAACTGCTACCTGGCGAAAAATACCATGGCCTGGCTATACAACGAGGACCACGCCCAAACAATAGCCTGCCTCGGACGATTTTGGGCTAAGGAAGCCCCGTCGTTCAGAAACCATTTCGCACGAAAAGTGACGCCTCTATCGTAGCGTGCGTCGCATACCATGTCGTGCTCGTGTGGCGGTAGTCCCTTCGCCGCCGCTGACGGAACGGCTTGGCTTCGCCACGGATTGTACCTGAAAGACGCTTATCGCCGAAGACACACACCATTGTCGCGCTCGGCATGAGGAGCGCATCTAGCAATTCGCAAACGGTGTGGAGTTCTCAGGAATCCGCGGGGTCACGGGCGAGGCTCGTGGGACCGGCAGCTGACCCACGCCACTGCGTGACACATTTCGCACGTTGCTTTTTCTGGGGGTTTTCGGGAGTTTAACGACAAATGCCCATGGGACCGACGGCTGGCCTGCTCCTCCGTGGTAGATTTCGAACGTCGCTTTTCTTCTGGGCAGTTTTGGGCAAGGCTACAAAAGGCGAACGCCACGACAAGGGGGGTACTTTCGGTGGCTCTTTTTCTGTGACTCGGGACGCCCACGCGCGGTCTCAACTCGTGCGAGTGATTCCCCGGGGTTCCTTCGCGTTCTACTTGTTGTGTTGCGTTTTTTTTTTTCGATATATGACACCGTAAAAAAATTAGACAAGCTGAGCTGAACAAAAGGCACCTATAGTGTAATATTTTTGTCCCCACGTGAGGTACTGCGTCATTTGGGCTAGTGGTCGTGAAAACGGGGGGGGGTATCAACATGAGTATAACATACCCGCCACCAACTGTGATCATGGCCGGGTTCGGGCGGCTCGAACGAGTGTTTCTGCACGGTTCAGGAGAACAGAAAAAAAAAAAATGGCGATTGTGTTTGTCGCAGCTCAGCTCGGCGTTGCTTGGCGGATTTATTTTGCGAAGGAAGACGCGCGCTACGATGGAGGTGCGCCGCGCTTTTTCTGAGGCTGCTCAATTTCGGGATCTCAAGCCCTCTCCCAAAACCTGACGTGGATAAAATTAAAATCGCTGACCGGATGAACAATGCCATGGCCCAGGTGCACAACGATAACCATGAAAAAAAAATTGACCTATTTTCAACGATTTGGGGCTAAGGAGCCCCGGCGGTCAGATATCATTTCAGCCGAAAACTGCTACGTCTATCGTAGCGCGCTTGATTTTGTCGCAGAGGCACAGAGGGGTCACTTGCGTGCGAGTGGCTCCCAGTCACTGCAAGATAGGGCTTGTCAGCTCGAAGCCTCACGTCAAGACGGGTTGGGAATGAGGGAAAAGAGCAACTCGCCCAACGACCCCAAGGTCTAGTCTAAATGTATACGAAAATATGCATTTCAGGCAGAGCAGCAATGACCCCTAAACTGTAGGGTAAAGGAACCCAGCCCTTCAGAGGAAAAAAAAATATCCAATGGTTGCCACCGGCGACGAAGCAAGCCTCATTCTTTATCTGATGTTATTTCCACATTATCTGCGACTTCGCAGGTAGGGACAGCCTGCGAACTGCAATTAAGGTGCGAAGGCTGCCATACCTTTTGAACCGTTGAGGAGGCCGTTGTCCGCGGTAGCGGCATCGGTAAGCCAACAACGGGCCATATAAATGTCTTCATCACGCCAGCACCAATTCCCAATCTGATAAACGTTAGACCTTCGCATCTTGAACAGTCGACGCTATCAGTTTACAGCCCGCATTCATGCCCACTTTAAGCTAGACGGCCATTCCTCTACCACCATCAATACATCAACTGAAAACCACAAACACATCGGGGTACTCTTGGCTGGTACCCTGGTACCTGGAAACGAACAAGAACTGACAACCCCACTGTGGGTACCCTCGGTATGGACGCGCGATCTCCCTACCGTCGACATGTTTCAGGCACGCCGAACGTCCCCCACCATTTACTACTGCACCCGGACAGGTTACCTTGCCGAGAGCATGTTGCGTCTGTCGCGAATACTCCACTTTGTCGAAAACCACTACACCAGTGTTTGGACCCGAAACTCTCATAATCAGACACGTCCACAACAGCAGGCACGAAACAACTCCTGGCAAGACTCTGAAGTTGCCTCTGTTACCTTTGCCGTCCACAGGGTCCAAATCGATCGTGTCTCGGTTGTCGTCTTCGAAAGAGAACAACCATCCTTACTATCTGCAGTGGCTCGCAAGCTCGCAGGCCTATGTTCTTCCAGGGCTTTCCACGAGTCATGACCCGACGCAGAAAACCTCGCGTACATGTTCAGGCCGGCGAAAACGATATGCGGACCTTCATGGGTCCGGTCGGGTCGGGTCGGATCCGGAGGTACTGGTGTGGTTGGGTACCCCTGACCAGAACCGGACAGCCGTACTGTCACTCCACCGGTGAAAACCCAGGCTAAGTTATATCTCCAGGACGGCCCCTGTATCGATCACGCCTCGGAGGGAACTCCTGAAAAACTTGGGTGGAAAAGTCAAACTATTAATACAAGCGGTACGTACTTCAAGAGTCATATCCGTGCGACAAAGGAAGTCGTGCGGACAACAACGAGCGCCCCAAGCAGTCAAGCTAAAAAAGTAGGGAGCCTCTGGAGTTAACTCGTACGAGCTACAGATACAATTATGCTACTGGAACTACGGACAGTTACAGCAAGACGTTCCCTCTGTCAAAAGGAAAGCGCTGTCGTCCGACTTCGAATATTTCCGGGGTGTTGCCCAGGGGGTAATCCCGTTCAATCTGAACACGACAAAAAAAAAATCACAACGTGGATAGTTCCCAGACCAGTGGGTGAAAGGTCACGAATAATCGCTGGTGATCCGACGCTTCCTCCCCTACATCGTTCGCGGCCCCTGTTGTCGAGGCCGGGGGGGCCTAGCTGATGAGCCTACTCTATGCCTGATGGGACTACTCCATGATGAAAACGAGCCTACTCCATGAGGCACACGTGGTCAAAGTTGTCGTTTGAGGTGCGCTGGTACCAGTTGTCGCAGTAACCCCATTCCTGTAACAAGATCGACCAATGATGGGTAGACGTCGTCGTTGGGAGGCGTACGAAAGGGTGTCAGGGAAATATTTTCGATATATACAGACGCAGACAAACCTATATATGTACGACATTATCCTTAATGAGGACACACAACCCGTAATACGCGCGATCGGAGTATCACACACAGCTTGCGAAGATGAGTTTCGACAAAATATTCGATCTCACAGCTGGAGTGTATTTTAATTTTTATACTATACGACATGTTGGCGAAGGCATAAGTAGAAAGCCATAACAAAGCGTCGTGCATAGCGAATATAACAGCAACGAATGTCAAGGCGGGCCATGGCAAGGGAATCGACGATTACAGCAAGGCAACAGTCTCCCATAGCTAAGCACGTCGGGGAATCGGGAAGACTTGCGTGTACAGTGGCAACCATAGAACGAGAATGGAGTGAAAAGCCAACGGAAAATGTCGAGTCAGCATAGAGGCAAGCAACCAGTACAGACAAGGTGCAGCACAGCGCAAGGCTGAATGAGGACAACCGCGAGGGAAGAAGACAGGTAGCGAAAATGTCAGGAAAGCATATTGGCAACGGGGCAACAACGGCAAAAAAAGTGGCAATAGAGTGTTTGCGAAAATACGTTTCTAAAAATTTACTTGCCTTCCGCTAAAAAAAGTGAATTGCCTTCCCACCGAGTTTTTGGTGTGTTTGCGCTAGCGGTAAACAAAATCCTGCAGGCGACGCCTCCGAAATTTAGTAGGGAAACGGGGATGTGCGCGATTGTAATATACGTACGAGTACAGCAGCAGCAGTACGAGTACTCGTAGTATTATACGATATACGAGTACTCGTTGTACGTACTCCAGTCTCGAGCCTCTCGTTTCAGGTGCAGCAGTACCTGGAACACGGTACATGCAAGCACCCAACAGACTACAAATCAGAGGTATGGCGGTCTGTCTCGCGCGTAAAAAACTCCTTGTGAGCAGGGACTACCTCATTACACGTGCTACAAGCAGAGCAACGCTTTCCTCATGCGACGGAAGGGAAGGCGAAGCGCAGTTTCCCCATGGAACGTGGACCTGTTATTGCGAAGCACCACCCTGCGAAGAATCTGCAGTGAACGCAGCGGTTTAGGGCAGAGGAGTTTCCGCTCCTCTGCCCTAAACCGAAAGTCATGCCACGCTTCAGTCGCGGTGATGTTGGAGAAGCGCGGTGGCTGCTGTCGCACAGATGGACCGATACGAGTCCTATCTTGCCAGATGCGGCACACGATAGCCGCAATCAAGGCGCGTGGTGTCGCTCTCTGCGTTGAGGCTCCTCTCCGCGTGCGTGCGTTCGACTCCGCCAGCTGCGAGAAGTTCACCACAGCTTGCAACAAGCGTTGAACCCTTGGTCACGGACGCAGAGGGCAGCAACAGACGGTTCATCACCGGCCTGCTGCATATCTCTGATGTTACGCCTGCGCGTCGTGCTCAGGGTACTACCCTCTCAATCCTCCGTGCGTTCGTATTAGTAGCTTGTGTTGTGTCGTGACAACAGCGTGGTGCTTCAAACTGGTCCTGCTTAGGGCGCTATAGACCCATGCAGAGGCGTTCTGCCTCGGACAAATGCTCGGTGTGTTGTAGGCCAATGAAACAGAGAGACAAAATTTACCGTAACTTTTGATCAAAACCTACCTTCGACAAAGTACATTTTTGCCTTTTTTTCAAAAATTTACCGCAAATATTGCCTTCGGGACAATTTTTGAAGAAGTAAATTTCTAAAAACGTACTTTCGCAAACACTCTAATGAAAAAAAATTGGCGGCCAACACCAGATGCAAACAAAGTTAACGCCAGAAGAGCTATAAGGTATAATCTAGGCAAGGCAAGGCACTGCAAGGCCGGGCAATATAGCATGAAACAAGAGCAATGACCGGCCAAAAAATGTACTGTAAAGGCTAGAAACAAATAGATGGAGGATTCAGGCAGAGGAGCCCCCAACGTCAGCACTAAAGTCAGGCTCAATGCATTAGGCGACGGAACAACCAACCCCAAGGGTAAACCAACAACCAACGCAGGGCCGGACTATGACGAACGAGATGTCCAGGGTATCACCAAGACGCGAACCTAACGGGCGTCGCTTCGTCTGGCAAGCTCTAACCCACCGCACGAACACACCGGCATCACACGTTAAGCGAGGGCTAAAGCAAACATTCAATTAAGGCCATGCCAAGACACAAGACAGAGGGTCAAGGTAAAACTACAGAAACACACAGGCAAGGCCACCCACGGACACAAGCAAAGCGAACACATGCAAAACAAGACCCGGTGAAAGTTAAAAATGTAATCACGTAGAGAAAGAAGCAGGGTGGACATGCCCCCTCAACGGTCGTGTCCTCCGCAGAACCGCTATATGGATAAAATATACTCGCTTAACCAAGTCGTGCATCACAGAGAAAAACGATGCCACCACTAAACATTCTGAGTTGCTCATATTAGTCTTCTGCGGCGCACGCACACGGCAATGGGAGGCAAGGTGCTGACGCAGCGGACGCTGTTACCCCCCAACGCGCCGTTGTGCTACTTAGCGCATGCAATGTCACGAATCCACACAAAAAAAGCCAAGTCAATAAAGAAAGTTGACGACGCACACCCAAGGCCACACAAAAACACGCACAGCCAATGCCGGCCGAGAAACTGAACCCATGACAGCGCAAACGCCAGGGCACCACACAAAGCTCAGAGCAAAGCTCGAGAAGCCGCAGGATTACAAACGAGAAAACCGGGACTCACGTAGCGGACGTAGTTTCCTTCGAATACGGTGTCGTCCGGCAGAACGAAGGTGGCGTCAAAAGGACTGGAGATCGCACCACCGTCCTCGCTGGCCACGTTGTCCTCGAACACTGCCGAAAGCTTAATGCTACCGCAAGAGGCGAAATACAAGGGATAAAAACAGTTAGGGCAAGGGGAAACTCGGATGGACAGATATGGAGGCGCCGGTTTTACACGTCAACCTCAGTGAGCTACATTTTGTTTTTCCAAGCGACGCGTTTAATCCACCGGCTTCACCCCTCGCGCGAGTGAAGATGCGCTGCGCATTAATAAGCAGATGTTAAGTTGTGAGTGTCTCAAGTGACGCGCTATGCACGGCTGTCATGGACTGGCCAGTCGTGTGCTGAGCGAAACAGCAAGTGAAGGGACGCTTGCGTCAGCGATCTAAGCGACCGAGAACGACACGTGCTACGGCACAGGTGCGCAAATTTGATACTGAGGGTGTTGGGCTCTGCAACCCCACGACCGAAATCCATGGCTTAGATGTGAAAACAAACCATATTGCACACCAGGAATGCCGTTCGAGACGCGTGCTACGACAGAGGTGCACCACTTTTTTTTTTCGGAGGTTACTCGATTTTGGGAGCTCAAGACTTCTCCCAAAAAACTGATTTGGAGCAAAAACAAAACCGCTACGTACACCGCATGGACCTTGTCACGTGGCCAAGATATACAGCGCAAAAATGGGCAAAAAAGAAATAAAATACTCTCGACGATTTTGGATTAAGGAGCCCCGTCATTCAGAAAGCCATTTCAGACGGAAAGTGCTACTTCTATCGTAGCACGCGTGATTGCCACAATTTTAGGTTAAGAGCCCCGTTTTTCAGAAAACGAACGAAAAAAAAACGGAAAGGCGCCACGTCAGCCGTAGCACGCGCCAAGGCGCGGTTGTGAGAACGGGGCCGCCCAAGCCAGGGGCGAGTAGCTGCGACGATGGAGCACCAAGTATACATTCAGTCAAGAGGTTTGAGAGGTAAAAGTCTAGCTCGCCACGATGCGTGGTGAAGGGAGAGGAGGTTGCTTCGTGACGTCGGGTGGGTGATCCCCGTTTCGACTCACGTCTACGTCACAACAACGATAAAAAATACGGTAAACCACATCGCGCAATGAGCATTGGGTTCAGCGTTCATCGACCACCCACAGCCGCAAACACGCGGCATCAACCGCGCACTATTGACACCCACATAGAAGGGCGACGGATACTGTTTCCGGCAGCTGCAATGGTAACGCTTCCTTTGGAGTATCAAGTATACATCACACACCACAATAAAACGGATAAGGGAAATAAAAACCAGACTGAGAAGTACGTGATATAATGTGAAACACTCGATTTTCGCTGTGTGTGGATCATTTCATCATAACTGAATGGTGACTGCTGTGTGCGATGTAGGGTGTTTAGCCGCTTCGCGATACACAACTATTACCAGACCTTAGGGTGCCCAGGGATATGTTCAAGTCTCGACCTACTGTAAGCGTAGCGCCATTCTCGTACGAAGCCTCCCACGTGAGACACATGCTACCACGATTACATAAAGTTGCACCGTTTTTCTTGCGAGGGTGGTTGCTTGTGGAGCTCTTCACCCTTACTTCCACCCAAGCCAGAACGTCAATAACTGATGCCTCCCTCCGAACCGCTGGCTGTTAAACTTCACCAAATAATTAGTAAACGGGGTGGGGGGGGGGCTTCAAGCGGGAGCGAGGACCGTTGAACACCTCATCAGAACTGTTTCAGCATCTAGGGCGAGTCGTTCGTTGCCGAGATGAGTGTAACAAGTGTATATTTTCTTCTCCAAGAGTCAGATTTTACAGTTTAAAACGATCTTTCTCAAGCTTGGAGGCTATAAACTAAAGTAGATGTATAGAATGCGTCCACTACATCGAAAGCGAGAAAGAGAGAGTGCGAAAAATTTTGGGTAAAATCGACAAATCACTTCAAGGAGCCAAAGGGAAACTGGAGCTCACATGACAGTGTCGTAGTTAGCGATTGCGCCGCCGCTGGCCTCGGTGAAACCGTCTTCGAAGATAACGCCTCCGTTGAAGTACAAAGTTCCGGTGTTGCTCACCTAGGAATAGCACGCCGTCGTGAAAACAGAATGAAAGACAAAATCAATTCGATGATAAGGGATTTCGAATTGCGTCTCTATGTTGCTACAGTGCGGCTTACCAGGTACGCCTAGAAAGCGGTTCTAGTATTCAACCCATTCATGCGGTGAACACTATCCGGAAGTAAATTGGGAAACAAGAAAAACAAAGGGGAGCGGTAACGCTTACCGAACCTGAAAACAAAACCGCGCTTCTTTAACGGCGGACGTCGCACGTGACCGCTGCGCTTCCGAAGAATGAGTGGCAGGTACATGGAGACAGCGAAGGCGGTAAACGTTTTCACCACTTAACCTACGTTACTGGGGACATACCCGTTAGGAGTTGGTTTAGATACTGCGTGTGGAGTTAAAAATAGATTGGACAGGGGGGCAGGGGTGCCAACGGAGAAGGCGATGTCGAATCAACGCACGTTGAGAAATTGTATCATACCGGCACAAATAATTCCACGTGTGGTATAGATAAGAGTGCATCAAAGTGCCCCGGCTACAGCAGAGGGGGGGTGGGGGCCGCTTTTAAGAGTTTTTTCTTCTTGCCGTGTCTCGGGGTCACTCGCCCGAGCAAACCCCCTCCCTGTTCCTTTGCGATCGTAGGCATTCGTGCTTGTTTAAAACTTTTACGTTACACTGGCGCAACGTCCATACTGGTAACCTGTGCTGCGCCGAAAGAAAACGCTTAACGTCTTCGTTTTCCCCGTGAGTTGCGGAGTACCTCGGGCGTGTGGCTCAAACCCGGTCAGACCAAGGCCACTCTAGGTAAGTCGTTCTACGGTAGCCCTCCCCAACTTTTTCTTCAACGAAATCGTCGGTTTCAAAACCAGCTCCCGGTCATATCTCCTGAAATGCGGTGTCCCGAAACACCTCAACATCAACGATCGATCGACCTTTGCACACAAGAACATGTATGGATACTTTTTTCTCAATGTTATCCTTCCTTGTGTCGTGCAGCCATGACACTTTCGTCAATTTTTTTTTTTTTTTTTTTTTTTTTTCGGACGGGGGGGGGGGGGCTATCGAAGAATCAGTCACGGGAGGTTCCCGAATCTTCACTACCTCTATCGTAGCACGCCTCAAATCCTGAGCCAGTGGCGGGAGTGACCCGGTACCTCACGGGGAAACCAAATACGTCGGGCGATTGTTTTGTTGAATCGTAGTTTGTCCTTGCTTTGCGGATTGACTTAAGTCAATACAAATTGACGCGAGCAACGATAGAGCGTAGCACTTTTTTCGCTTTTATTTCGTTTCTGAATGACGGGGCTCCTTCACCCAAAATCATCGAAAACAAGTCATTTTGTTTTTGCATTATTCTTCGTTGTGTACGTACCTAGATCACGACATTTTTCATCCCGTGTAGCATTTTTTTTTTTTTTTCTTCCCTCTTTAGAACAGGTCTTGGGAGAGGTCCTATACTCCACACATTCAGGAAGTCTCGGAAAAAATAAGCGGTGTACCTCTATCGTAGCACGCGTCAAATCACCAACAAAACGTAAGACCGCGAAGGAACAGGGGGGTTACTCGCGTGAGTGACCCCGAGTAACGGCAAAAAAAATGCCCATAAAACAACAACGGCATATTCCCCTGGGCAAGCCTATGGTATGGGGGTACCCCCTGACCAACGTTAGGGTACCTCTTGACCAAGGCCAGGGTAGGGGGATACCCCTTGACCGAGGTTAGGGTGGGGGGTACCCCCTGACCAAGGCTAGGGTATGGGGGCACCCCCTGACCAAGGCCAGAGGGTAGGGGGGCACCCCCTGACCAAGGCTAGGGTAGGGGGGTACCCCCTGACCAAGGCTAGGGTAGGGGGCTACCCTTTGACCAAAGCTAGGGCAGGGGGGTACCCCCAACTTTCACAACCGGGTTTAAGCCACTCGCACGAGTGACTCGGTACCTGACTGATGACGCCCGACTACGATAGAGGTAGCACGTTTCGCCCCAAATAGTTTCTAAATGGTGAGTGTGTTAAATTAAAGGTGGGAGACACAGAGTGTGCCCCCTGCAGGTCTGCCAATTGAGCAGGTCCTCGGAGAGTACTTACTTCCGTTCCTTCGTAGAGATGTAGCTTTATTCGTTTCCGCCAAAGCCCGGGATAGCTTCTGAGATCGGAGGCACGTTCCTCCGATGCCTCCGATCTAATTCCTAACTTCCCCGAATATATACCGCCAACCTTATCATACGAAACCAATCCATCCGACCTCAAATTCGGATGATTACAGGCCTTTCGAGGCCGTATCTTAACAAGTGCTCCTTAACCCCAAATCGTCGGAAAATTTAGGTCATTATATTTTTTGTATTTTCTGTTACATGACTAGGGCATTGGATTTTTCGTTTGGTGTAGCAGTTGCGTTTCTCCTCCGAAGCAATTTTCAAGATATGTCTTTAAGCTCATGAACTGAGGAGCCTGCGAAAAAAAAAAAAGTCGCACACGTCTATCGTAACACGCATCTGATGAAAATACTTTGGGCGCTGAGCTAGATGCAACATGTTTAACTATTGCATTCCGGATTCAGACGCGTTCTACCATAGAGGTATACCGTTTTTTGGCGGAAATGGTTTCTAAACGACGGGGCACCTTAACCCAAAATCGTCGGAAATACGGCATTTGTTTTTCATGATTCTCCTTGTGTACCTAGGCCATAGACTTTCCAAACCAGTTTTTGAGAGAGGTATGTTACTCCCAATATTGAGGAAACCTCGGGAAAAAAAGTGGTTCACCTCTATCGTAGCACACGCGTCTTGACACCTCCCAAAAATCAAACAGCGCACGAAAGCTTGAGATCGCAAAGGAACAGAGGGCTCACTCACGCAAGTGACTGCGGGCCACTGCAACAAAAATCGCCCAAAAAATATCGTAACCTCACTATCGTAGCATTGGTCCCTTGCACCGTACCATCACTCGGCGGAGTAGATAGGAGTATTACCATGTGTTAACATCCCCCCTGCTGTACGCTGGGTGAGGGGGGAAACTGCAGCGAACGCACGTCAACTTCCATTGCACATGCGACGGAAAAAACAAAAAAGTAGTGACAACACCCACACCAAACCACAGCAGCCAGACCACAGCAACCAAACCATCACCACAACAACAACAACAACAACAACAACACCAACTCCAACTCCAACAACAACAACAACACTATCAACACCAACTCCAACTCCAACTCCAACAACAACAACAACAACACTAACAACAACAACAAGAACGACAACGACAGCAACAACAACAACAGCAACAACAACAACAACAACAACAACAACAACAACAACAACAACAACAACAACAACAACAACAACAACAACAACAACAACAACAACAACAACAACAACAACAACAACAACAACAACAACAACCGCAACCACAACAACAACAACAACAACAACCAACTGTGCACTTCAGCGTAGGGCTGCATCCAGGCAAAAATCGTTTCGCGGGCGATAGTTGTGCAAGCAAACATGCACTTCAGCTGCCGTAATCTCGAAGACTTCTTCGGAAGTGGCAGTTGCGAGTTGCTTGTCATACTTGCTCACATCCCTTGACACCGTTTGAGCACTTACTCATGACAAGACATGGGACGGTGCCGTCCTTCCGCGCTAGGTAACATCAGGGCCAAAATGGTGGTTTACGTGCTATGCGTACCTGTCCACCGCTCTCTCCGCTGTCGTACGTCCGGTTACCACGAAACTTTGCCAGAGATTTCTTGAGGAACTTCATCACGCCATTGTTTTTGATCGCTCCTCCCGCCTGCAAAGAGGCAGTGAACGCGCGTAACGTTCGTGGACCCCAAAAAATACGGCAGCAACACTCGGAGACTATAAACGCAAGAAGTGGAGGAAAACACGGGCAGACTGTAGGAAAATACACGTGTTGGATGGAAAACCATGCCGTTGAGAGAGAGAAGATCTGCATGTGGCGCCAGGGGAGAGGAACACGTAGCATATGGATGGGTTTCCCATGTATGCGTAGGCGTGGAGGCTCTAACCACTCGTAACATTTAGCCGCCGTTTGGAAGCTAGACCGACTATGAAAGCACAAACCATTCACCCTTTTTTCTCTGCTATCCTGAGTTTGTTCTGAATTCGAATCCCCCCGGGGCCTCAGCGACGCTGGCCCCGGTTTCCTGCTAAGTTCAGAGGCTTAGGTATAGTGCTGCAGGCGGCTAGCTCACTGTGCAGACTACATAGGCACCACGAACGGTTAGATATCCATCTCGAAAACATACGTTCGATCCCGATCCTACTGACTGACTAGGAATCTAAAACGACGTGTTGGCCAACATGCGCTCAGAGCCCATGTGTGTGCTACTACTGCCATGCATTGGTAGAGGGATGCACGCCACACACTACTTTTTGTCAACATGAACAGCTATATATTACGCCCCCCTCATAGTCAAACTTTGAGCTAGAAATTAAGCGCCCATGTCGATCAGCAGTCCCTCCTTCTGCGCATTTGCCGTGTAAATATACCAATAAAACCCAGGAAATGCGTGCATGGGATTCAAACCAATTGACTCTGGCTCATTCCTCACTAGCAGACTGCCGTAGCTCTGAATAGTTTGGGACCAGACATGCACCTTCCTAGCGGCTACTCACCGCGGAGGCGTTGTCGAAGAACTTGGCGCTCTTAAACATGGTCACCTTCCCGTCGTTGTAAATGGCTCCACCCCGGTTGCCCTCGTTGTCCTACATCGCAATACGAGACCATGCGACACAAGCACCATCATTGCAGCAAAGCCAAGGAAAGCAAATAGGGAGAACAAAAACGTCCGTAAGCGGTCGAACCTGCAGCAACAACACCAATACAGAACCGGAACAACCCCGCAGCAAGGGTGCACCAGATTCAAAGAATTTTCTGCGCTCGTAACGTGAGACTGGAGCTCAAGATCTCATCCGAAACATGACTTGGAGGGCGTTCGTTCGCGCAGCCCGACCAAGCTTCCATTTGTTCTCTAGTCGAAAAACATACTATACTGGTGAAATTCTTAAGACTGATCCGTTGTTGACGCATGCTACGATAGAGGTATACCGTTTTTTGGCTGAAATGGTTTCTGAACGACGGGACTTCCGTAGCCCAAAATCGTCGGAAATGCCGCGTGCTACGGTATAGAGGTATTAAGGTATACCGTTTTTTGGCTGAAATGGTTTCTGAACGACGGGGCTTCCTTAGCCCAAAATCGTCGGAAATGCCGCGTGCTACGGTATAGAGGTATTAAGGTATACCGTTTTTTGGCTGAAATGGTTTCTGAACGACGGGGCGTCCTTAGCCCAAAATCGTCGGAAATGCCGCGTGCTACGGTATAGAGGTATTAAGGTATACCGTTTTTTGGCTGAAATGGTTTCTGAACGACGGGAGTTCTTAACCCAAAATTGTCGGAAGTGTGCAATTTTCCGTCATGGTCCTCGTTGTGAAACTAAGCCATGGGATTTTTTTATCCTTTCAATATCAGCTCCCGTTTTTCTCCAAAATCAGGTTCTTGGGACAGGTCGTAAGCTCCCAAATTGCAGTAACCTCAGACAAAAGTCGTGCACCTCTTATCATTGCACGCGTCTGTTCGTCACATGCATATCCCAACCGGCCAGAAAGCTTGGGTCGAGAAATGCACCCCCCTTAAGTCAGATGATTCGCTGACAAGTGGTGTCGCGAACATGGTGCATTAGTTGAAGCGTTACTGGGTTTACCTGACTACTCTAGCTTGACCGATAAACACAAAACTCGGTCGTAAAATATATCGGCTTCTCACCCGTAATCGAACGGGTTTCCGCTGTTTAACTTCGAGATTGCTGCTTGCGCGTCTATTACACATAAATATTTCCCTTCAAATGTGATGAGTTTTCTGCTCCAAAACTGGTAACGCGTTTCCAACATGGTTTCTGCCAAAGGACGAACGACCATTGAACTATCAGTTGGACGATATATTCCCGAGGCTTGATCACTATAAAGAAACAACGTATGAACCACGAGAGAGAGCATGTAGCTGCGCTGTCACATCGCGTAAGTCAGCCAGATGTCAACCTTGGTCGTCAGTATTCCACAACTCCACCGGCGTTCGATGAAATCATCATCCGGTTTGTGCTGCCCTTCTGAGGTGGCACCCAGATTAATCGCGTCGCTTGACCTGCGGCTTCACGATACCAAGTATCTCGGCTGCAGTATGGGGCACCATCGAACGATCTTTCATACCGGCAGCAAAATAAAACACCTCGTACCCCGTCCTGCTGTGTCGACTGTCACATTACGCAGGAGGCTATATCCCACTACTCCTTCCAATAACTAGCCGACGCCGTGAACAGATAAAAAAAGAGACATCCACGCGGGAGCGGACGAGTCGGGGGGGGAGGTGCAAGCAGCCCGCGCTTACAAATGTTCCGCAGTCGGTCATCTTCATCTTCCCCTTGAAGACAATATCCCCAGTCTCCCCGTTGAAAATGCCTCCTCCGTTTCCGGGGGGACTCTCTCCGCCACCCACGGTCGCACAGTCGACGGCCAGAAAGTAGTCTTCGAAACGAATGCTTCCCTGCAGACACCGAAACATCAAAGCAATTAGTACATTAATGAGTACACGCTTAGAAAAACTTGGAGCGATGCCGCAGCGCGATACCAGATACAAACAACTCGCATCCTTCGGGACGTGCGGCCCTCGTGTACAAAAGTATAGTAGCGTGTGCCTGTTCTGTGCCGTACACGGATCGTTTCACCAACCTCCACTCGACCCAACCAGTGCCCCTGGCGATGCCTCCATCTCGAGATACATACCCCGTGGGCACCAAGTACAACGCAGGGGTCCGGATCGTATATACAGTAAGGTTGTTCGGCCATGCAATGGCAAACACAATCAACACGAAAGCGGATGGAAAGCAAGACGGCGCATGAGGAATCTCGCAAGAACAGACAAACACACGTGAATTGGAAAAAACAAAAAAGAATAACGGAAGTATCTCGACGATATCTCCGCTGGAAAAGTATGTCTCCGTCTTCTGCGGAGGCAAAATGTCGAACGGGGGCCTCAGGCGTTAGGGACACATGGCACAAAAAGAGAAAACCACTCTACATTCGCCACCTCTAGGAATAAACGAGGAGCCTATATGCATAAGTTGGTCGGGCTTTCTGTCAGAGTATAGCGTGTGCCCATTGCGTTCAACGGCGTAGAATATAAGTTGTCATGCGCCCATCCTACCGGTGTCTCGGTATAAGCTACTTGCATTAAGGATTTTAAATCGTAATTTCGGCTGTGGGGGGAGAAAAATCGAGAAAATAATAACTTGGTTAATGTAGGGTCATGGCCCAGTTTGAGAGGAAAAAAAAGCATAGTAGAATCCCATATAAAAAAATTGAACAATCGACCAGCCAGCCAGGACACCAACACATCGAGGCACACATCATCTTCCACAGGGCATCCCGGACACACCAGACGGCATCCTCAACACCCGAGCACCCTCCAGAAGAGGCTGCCAGGTTTCTGGTGGACGATCTGCGGGATTGCCCATGGCAGACAGGCTGACGCGTCATCAAGAGTGCCCGAAGCGGCGCAAATTTAGCTCTTTGCTACGAACACGTAGCAACCAGCAAGCAATTTTCGAAATCAGAAGGCTCTCCTCACGTTCTTTGGAGACCGACGAGCTGTGACCCACACACAAACGCAACGCGCCACGAGTGCTCCACCCACGCCAACGCCACAGGTGCGGAAGGCTCAACCGGCCCCATCCCTGGCCCGCAGCAAAGCCTGTTTGCAGCCCACCAACAACAGCAGTAGTAGTGCGGCCTTTCGGCGTTTTGAATATTTTGAGCAGTCTGCTCAATAATCAAAAAGCCACACCGTTTCATGAAAACCCGCGAACAGTTTGAAATTCAAAAGCTCGGAGATCGGAAGACAGGAGGACGACACCATGCAAGGCATACCATAGACACGGCGGTGGTGCGCCTTTCTTCACCCTGAAGCAGCTCGTCTCTACCCCTGAGGCAGCCGGTCTCCACTCTTGAAGAAGCCGGTGGTCTCCATCGGTTCGAAGCCTCGAGTTTCCTCCTTTGGAACCCTCCTTGTGTCCCTCTTGCGCGGCCGTTTCCCATGTTACACCATCGGTGTATCGGCCACTTCCGGTCTTGCAAGGAGGACGGCACAGATGCAACCCTCGATCTTCGGCTAGACGATCCAGCCAGATGTTTGTGGCTCGCGAGACGTCGCCGGGATGACCAGCAGTGGTCAGGGAAACACTCGAGAGTTTCATCACTTATTGATGTTGCAAACAAGATCGACAAAATCGGCAACACAGATCTTGCCTTTAAATTTCTACTGCTGCTGTACATCATGACGTGGTAATCGATGACCCGTCCGAGGTGTGCACTTCTAAATCGTTTCATATTGTTTTTAGTCTCTGTCGCGTCTCCCCCTCCTCTGGCATGAAACCCAATCCAACCACATTCTCCACATACATCAAACTTCATTGTCATCAGAGCCTTCAAACCGTTTTGTTTTGTTCCCAGCAGTTTAGCACATCATCAACAGCAGTTGAGCACATTTTCAACAGCAGTTGAGCACGTCATCAACGCACGAGAGTGACAGAAAATTGCGCCGCAGTAACCCACACAGCAGCAGCAGCACAGCGGTCGGTAGTCAGCGTCCAGGGTAGGAACCGGTCGCTGGGCTCCCTGCCGTGTGTACTGATACCCTGCCGTGATGTTTGCTGCGGTGTAATTTTTCGTTCTGCAACAATACCTCTTGTTCATACTCCCAGCCTAAACTTCCCAGAATCATGAAAAATATACTACCAGGTACACCACAGCCGGTAGCATGACCAGAAGATTGTTTGTTATGTGTGGTGAGTACACCCGGCGTCCGTGCTCATTATTCAACCTAGAGACATACAAAGTATATGTGAGACAGGGTAAACAACATAGTCTAATGAAGCAAGTCAAATGCCGGCGTACCGGGCACAACAGCAAAACAAAACGAGCGAGACCATAATATAAGGCAAAATTTGAAACTAAAAATGAAAACGCCAGGGGCCCTGAAGAAGGAGAGATGCAAAAAAGCCAGAACGGCTGCAAGAGAAACAACCTACGTGCTGGTGAAGGGAAACAGCTAACTATTATTGCACGGACGAAACAACAGGAGACAGAGGAAGATACCGGCCTAAGGCCGGCGGGGAGGGAAAACAAGGAAACAAAGAGAGAAAAAAGGCAACGGCTGAAAACCAACAGAGAAAGCAATACAACAAGTAAATGGCATTACTGCCGCGTTCGCGCTTCCCCCTTTGATCTCGATGAATACACACAAAAAATAACATTTCCGCTCACTGTATTGTTTAGGGCTATACCATAGTACTTGAACATGCTCCACAAAATAGTCAAACCGGTAGCTTACCACACCATGTACCATTTCGATTCGGCATTCATCCACAGCTGTATCGATACCCCCCCCCCCCCCCCCCCCCCTACCTCCAGTTTGCCCTTGTTGCTGTTCTTGGTGTCCACTGCTGTGTGGATTAGATACCTCTTATCCGTCTCGGTCTTATGCCATTTCGCCATTAAGCGGCCCGCCGCGTTGACGACCCCCCGGTACCAGTTTCCACTCCTCTTAGCCGCCCCGGACCATAGCACACTCTTTACTCCCAACAGCAAAGCGGGGTTGTCCGTTGAATGCTTTGACATCGTCTGCTACAGCTTGGGCCCAGGTATTTTCTGGTCGGCTTGGTCCCGGGTTTTACCCACACCAACCATCGTCCCGAACATCAACGGATGAGTCAGCCGCTCAGTTGTCGTCCTTTGTACGGCTCCCGCAAAGAGGAGGTGGCTTTTGCGTGGTCGTCTCAACGCTTTCACATGGTGTTGAGGGTTTTGGCGGTGGACTTATGGTGGTCGGTGCGTTGTCGGCGCTGGGAGCCAAAATCGGTTAGCAGGAGGTTTGAGGGTGCCGTTCATAAGTCAGCGAAGTGCCTCTGGCAGAGATCCCGAGCCACACGCCCGTACTGCAGGGTGTGTATCACCTCGGTCTTAGCAGGCGCACCTTCAGTATGAACGAAGCATATTCCATATCGTGCAGCTCACGCTTGGAACGATCGTAGAATGTCCAGCTTGAAACGATCGCAGCATGTCCACGCGAGTGGGATCCGTCGATAATTTATGGCGTAATGTCGGCGCTTTCGTTGATAAGACGGCGCGCAGGCACAAAAAATGCATCGTCTGCATACATACTTCTGGCCCGCCGTTTCGATAACAAGCGGTGGGGCCGGGAGAACCTTGTTGAGAGTGCGGGGCGGCGTTGTCTCTTTTTTCGTTTCGCACACGGTGAGGCCTGCTGTTTCGAAAACGGTCACAATGACAGTAATCCTTGCAAGGCTTTCCGTTGATTTACACACAACGCCTGCATCGTCAGCGTACAGCATACCACGGACTGGCCTCCGTACATGTGCCAGTGGTTCAACCTCCAACCCGCCCTCCCCGAAGTCCTCCTCGAGGTGCACCAAGTCCTCAAAAAGTCTGGGTCCCCACTGCAACTTAGCGGAACGGAATGTATCGCTGTGCAGCGAAAAATACATTGCGAAGAAGCGGCAACAGGACACATCCTTGCCACAATCCCTGAGTGGCGTCATGCCATTCATAGTGTTCACCGTCATCCATACGCACGAGAGCTCGCAAGCTTTTTCGTGGAACAGGCCAACAACGGAAAATATTTTCTCGGATACGTCATCCGCGTGCTCGATACTTGTGCATGAGAACGTGGCCGTCGACAGGAACGACGCCATGGCGCCATCGTCACAGTTCCACCTCCCGCGCGGCTTTTCTGAGTAGACGCGAAAGCCAACGCATGCCCGTATTTTCCTAAAAAATTCAAATATTTTTAATTATCACGAACGCAATCAAAAGCCAAATTTAATCTGTACCCAGTCGTTGAATAGACCACAAATGGGCTAATCGCTGTCATTGGTCGTTATCCATTCAAAGCAGGAAGCGATCGGTCGATGATGTCACGTATTTGAAAAAAAAAAACAAATCTGTGGAATCCATCGTGCAGGCCATGCCAGAGGCCTGCAGAAATGGCGTGCTCGGCGTGGGCGTGGGCGCCCACTGTCTGTGCTTTGTCTGTGTGGAGTGTGCCTATCTCACAGTCATCTTGCTTTCTTAGAGTCCGCGCTTTACCTCCACAGTGCTGTGACAAAACATATTCAATGCGGCCCTTGCTCGCTTCTCCCGAAAAAGCAAAAACTCTCATTCATGTACAACAAAAACAACACAGCACCCCCTTGATGCGGGCTGGGTAGTGTAGGACCGCGCTTTACTGTGGAGGGGCTCGCACGGGTTTCGCGGAACTGCTTGTTTGTGCCGTTGACTGAACCCAGCGCTGTTGCCCCTCTCATCTACGCCGAGCCTGCTGATTGATCAAGGTATATATGACAAAAAAATATGCCGTAGTGTTGAGTGTGTTGTTGGAATGCGTATCCGAGAAAATATTTTCCGTTGTTGGCCTGTTCCACGAAAATGCATGCGAGCTCTCGTGCGTATGGATGACGGTGAACACTATGAATGGCATGACGCCACTCAGGGATTGTGGCAAGGATGTGTACTGTCGCCGCTTCTTCGCAATGTATTTTTCGCCGCACAGCGATACATTCCGTTCCGCTAAGTTGCAGTGAGGACCCAGATTTTTTGAGGATTTGGTGCACCTCGAGGAGGACTTCGGGGAGGGCGGGTTGGAGGTTGAACCACTGGCATATGTACGGAGGCCAGTCCGTGATATACGGTACGCTGACGATGCAGGCGTTGTGTGTAAATCAACGGAAAATCCTGTCATTGTGACCGTTTTCGAAACAGCAGGCCTCACCGTGCGCGAAACGAAAAAAGAGACAACGCCGCCCCGCACTCTCAACAAGGTTCTCCCGGCCCCACCGCTTGTTATCGAAACGGCGAGCCAGAGGTATGTATGCAGACGATGCATTTTCTGTGCCTGCGCGCCGTCTTATCAACGAAAGCGCCGACATTACGCCATAAATTATCGACGGATCCCAATCGCGTGGGCATGCTGCGATCGTTTCAAGCTGGACATTCTACGATCGTTCCAAGCGTGAGCTGCACGATATGGAAGATGCTTCGTTCATACTGAAGGTGCGCCTGCTAAGACCGAGGTGATACACACCCTGCAGTACGGGCGTGTGGCTCGGGATCTCTGCCAGAGGCACTTCGCTGACTTATGAACGGCACCCTCAAACCTCCTGCTAACCGATTTTGGCTCCCAGCGCCGACAACGCACCGACCACCATAAGTCCACCGCCAAGACCCTCAACACCATGTGAAAGCGTTGAGACGACCAGGGAAAAAGCCATCTCCTCTTCACGGGAGCCGTACAAAGGACGACAACTGAGCGGCTGACTCATCGGGTGATGTTCGGGACGATGGTTGGTGTGGGTAAAACCCGGGACCAGGCCGACCAGAAATAGAACTGGGCCCAAGCTGTAGCAGACGATATCAAAGCATTCAACGGACAACCCCGCTTTGCTGTTGGGAGTAAAGAGTGTGCTATGGTCCGGGGCGGCTAAGAGCAGTGGAAACTGGTACCGGGGGGTCGTCAACGCGGCGGGCCGCTTAATGGCGAAATGGCATAGGACCGAGGCGGATAAGAGCTATCTAATCCACACAGCAGTGGACACCAAGAACAGCAACAAGGGCAAACTGGAGGTAGGGGGGGGGGGAGGGGGGGGGGGGGGTATCGATACAGCTGTAGATGAATGCCGAATCGAAATGGTACATGGTGTGGTAAGCTACCGGTTTGACTATTTTGTGGAGCATGTTCAAGTACTATGGTATAGCCGTAAACAATACAGTGAGCGGAAATGTTATTTTTTGTGTGTATTCATCGAGATCGAAGGGGGAAGCGCGAACGCGGCAGTAATGCCATTTACTTGTTGTATTGCTTTCTCTGTTGGTTTTCAGCTGTTGCCTTTTTTCTCTCTTTGTTTCCTTGTTTTCCCTCCCCGCCGGCCTTAGGCCGGTATCTTCCTCTGTCTCCTGTTGTTTCGTCCGTGCAATAATAGTTAGCTGTTTCCCTTCACCAGCACGTAGGTTGTTTCTCTTGCAGCCGTTCTGGCTTTTTTGCATCTCTCCTTCTTCAGGGCCCCTGGCGTTTTCATTTTTAGTTTCAAATTTTGCCTTATATTATGGTCTCGCTCGTTTTGTTTTGCTGTTGTGCCCGGTACGCCGGCATTTGACTTGCTTCATTAGACTATGTTGTTTACCCTGTCTCACATATACTTTGTATGTCTCTAGGTTGAATAATGAGCACGGACGCCGGGTGTACTCACCACACATAACAAACAATCTTCTGGTCATGCTACCGGCTGTGCTGTACCTGGTAGTATATTTTTCATGATTCTGGGAAGTTTAGGCTGGGAGTATGAACGAGAGGTATTGTTGCAGAACGAAAAATTACACCGCAGCAAACATCACGGCAGGGTATCAGTACACACGGCAGGGAGCCCAGCGACCGGTTCCTATCCTCGACGCTGACTACCGACCGCGTACAGGCTGCTGTGCTGCTGCTGCTGTGTGGGTTACTGCGGCGCAATTTTCTGTCACTCTCGTGCGTTGATGACGTGCTCAACTGCTGTTGAAAATGTGCTCAACTGCTGTTGATGATGTGCTAAACTGCTGGGAACAAAACAAAACGGTTTGAAGGCTCTGATGACAATGAAGTTTGATGTATGTGGAGAATGTGGTTGGATTGGGTTTGATGCCAGAGGAGGGGGAGACGCGACAGAGACTAAAAACAATATGAAACGATTTAGAAGTGCACACCTCGGACGGGTCATCGATTACCACGTCATGATGTACAGCATCAGTAGAAATTTAAAGGCAAGATCTGTGTTGCCGATTTTGTCGATCTTGTTTGCAACATCAATAAGTGATGAAACTCTCGAGTCTTTCCCTGACCACTGCTGGTCATCCCGGTGACGTCTCGCGAGCCACAAACATCTGGCTGGATCGTCTAGCCGAAGATCGAGGGTTGCATCTTTGCCGTCATCCTTGCAAGACCGGAAGTGGCCGATACACCGATGGTGTAACATGGGAAACGGCCGCGCAAGAGGGACACAAGGAGGGTTCCAAAGGAGGAAACTCGAGGCTTCGAACCGATGGAGACCACCGGCTTCTTCAAGAGTGGAGACCGGCTGCCTCAGGGGTAGAGACGAGCTGCTTCAGGGTGAAGAAAGGCGCACCACCGCCGTTTCTATGGTATGCCTTGCATGGTGTCGTCCTCCTGTCTTCCGACCTCCGAGCTTTTGAATTTCAAACTGTTCGCGGGTTTTCATGAAACGGTGTGGCTTTTTGATTATTGAGCAGACTGCTCAAAATATTCAAAAACGCTGAAAGGCCGCAATACTACTACTGCTGTTGTTGTTGGTGGGCTGCAAACAGGCTTTGCTGCGGGCCAGGGATGGGGCCGGTTGAGCCTTCCGCACCTGTGGCGTTGGCGTGGGTGGAGCACTCGTGGCGCGTTGCGTTTGTGTGTGGGCCACAGCTCGTCGGTCTCCAAAGAATGTGAGAAGAGCTTTCTGATTTCGAAAATTGCTCGCTGGCTGCTACGTGTTCGTAGCAAAGAGCTAAATTTGCGCCGCTTCGGGCACTCTTGGTGACGCGTCAGCCTGTCTGTCGTGGGCAATCCCGCAGATCGTCCACCAGGAACCTGGCAGCCTCTTTGGGAGGGTGCTTGGGTGTTGTGGATGCCGTCTGGTGTGTCCGGGATGCCCTGTGGAAGATGATGTGTGCCTCGATGTGTTGGTGTCCTGGCTGGCTGGTCGATTGTTCAATTTTTTTATATGGGATTCTACTATGCTTTTTTTTCCTCTCAAACTGGGCCATGACCCTACATTAACCAAGTTATTATTTTCTCGATTTTTCTCCCCCCACAGCCGAAATTACGATTTAAAATCCTTAATGCAAGTAGCTTATGAGAAGTGCTGTGCGGTCGGCTTTGTGATTACTTTTTTTTTTTTTTTTCATCCTTATAGGGATGGGGCAAAACAAAACTCAAGCCTACCACACTTCCACGTATTTTCATACCCGTCGTATGTCGATTTAACTCAGTTGCTTTGGCAACCGAACGCTAGGTGGCGCGTCCTTCGGATCCCACTATAGCGATAGCGTCAGCTGTTCCAATCAACGCTCCTCGTTCCAACCCCGGCACCGCAAGCTGCCGTTGTATACGGAGATTACTACTCTACTCCAGGTTGATTCAACCACGGTGTGCGGTCATCGTCGTGATTACTGGTTTAACCCGGCGTGACTCAACCCCCGGCACCACCAAACGAGTTGTTGCAGCCAGCAAACCACTTGCTCTTTACTCGAGCCGTGGCACTCACTCAACCCGTCACACGGCAGCTTGTCTAGTGTTGACCAACACGCATTGAGAGGCTCCGAACAGAAAGGACGGGACTCTGTTCCCGTGCGGTGACTGGCCTGCCAGCGCAAGCGTTGGATTGCAAGTGTCCCGCGTGCCTCGTTAATGATGTAATCCATGAGGGATGCGATGTTGCATGCGTTTTGGCTCTCCCGGCGTGATGAACTGATGAGAGCCGCACGGGGTATATCATGGGGCCCCATGAAGGATTTTTTCAAGCGAGTAGGAGTCGTTGCACCACCGTTAAGTCATGGTATCGCTTTACCAAGTCCAATATTAAATATGAAGCGGTACATGCAAGACTCCGGATCGCTAGACTTGGCCAGAATCTCAGATGATTATTACATGCCCCCGTTTGATACTTACACGCAAGAAAACGCCCTGAAAACGATATATGAACAAGTTAACATAGATACCGATTTACTTGCCTGGTGTACATGACGTGGTAACCATAAATACACTTTGTTGAGGACCTGTTCGTGACTAGTCATGTGGATGACGGGTGCTGCGATATAGGTAGCACTGTAGGCGAAAGACAAGAGGCTTTGGCAGGGGCGGGTACCCTTTTTCCTAACGGTCGGGTTTTCGTTGCTCGCACAAGTGACTCCGCACCTCACAGACGAAAATTACTTGAAAAAAAAAGATTAGATAATTTTGGCCCAGCGTAGCGTTGCCATTCCAATGCGGGCTCACAAGATCGCAAAAAATCAAAGTGCCACGAAAGGTCAAGGGCGCAAAGGAACAGGGGCGTCACTCGCGCGAGCGACCCCTAGACACCTGTAAAAAAATGCCTCCAAACAAAAGGGATCCCCCTACCGAACGAAGATTTGGTGGAAAATCGTTTTTCTCGTTTACAGGGCTTCTCAGTTCTCAGCCTTAATTCGTTGGAACGTCGTCCTTGCTTTCTCACGTTGAATATCGTTTTACTCCTTGACCGTGAAGTTTGGTCATCCCGTTCAATTTGTCAGTTTCACTCGAGAATTAGCTTTTGTTTCCGAGGGAGCTGCTTGAGTAAGGAGTCTCGGGGAAAACAAAAAACAATGTCCACCTTTGCCGTAGCATGTGTCGGATGCAAACATATACCAGGTGCATAAATACGCCGAATATACATGATGAGACGACCAGTTTGTACGAACCTCAATTGTGGATCGAAGCGTCGCACCACCCATCGGAAGATTTTTTTTTTTCTTGTAGCTCTCCTTTGCTCAAACGCCCCACCTAATATCGAAATCCGCCACAGTAATAAACACTCCACCCACTCGATATCACCTCATTATCTTTCTAGAGCCATCTATGCCGACGCTTTCCCCCCCCCCGCTCCCCTGCCCCGAACGCCCCCTCCTCCCCCACCACCCACACCATCGCCTAGATCTAGCACCACACGTATAGCAAGCCCCTTCATCTATGCCACTTAAAGGCCTTCCCCTCCCCCCCTCCCCCCCCCCTTCCTCCACCCCCCACCTACCCACTCCCCCCACTCCATCCCACCCCCACCCCCTCGAACACTCCGCCCTCTACTCACTGATTGTACGAGTTCCAGGATATACATGATAAACTGGTGCATTCTTTCCAAAACCGTCACATTTATCCCCTCAAAAGAATGTATAGTTTCCACGCACAGATTGCTGCCCCACCCGCCCCATCCCCGCCCCAACCCCCCCCCCCTTCCGTGATAGTTTCCACGCACAAATCGAGCTGCCCAACCCCCCCACCCCCCCCATCCCTCACCCCCCCCCTCCAACCCCGCTCCCTTATGATAAAAACCAGGCCCCACGTCTTTAAAAACTCCGCCCTCCCTTCACCGGTTATTCGACTTACAGGACTCAGTTGATGAACTGATGCATTTCCTTCCAAAGCTCTCAGATTTTGTCGCCCCCTGGCACGGGTTTTATAGTTTCCGCGCACAGACTGACTTACATCACCCTGTTGACCCAGATAGCTATACTGTAGTTGCAAGGGGAGTCGCCGACCTATATCCTTGATGAGGACACACAACCCGTAATACGCGCGATCGGAGTATGACACACAGCTTGCAAAGATGAGTTTCGACAAAGTATTCGATCTCACAGCTGGAGTGAATTTTCATTTTTTATGAGATTTGTCGAAACCTTGCATCGTGTCGTCCAATTTGGAAAAGGTTTCATACGTTTTGCCAAAGGTTTCAAGAGACGGCACTCTGACGCCTTGACCGCCGGTAACTTTCTGACGATTTACCTTGACTGACGGCAAACTATTAGAGATTTTTGCGTGGAACGAGCGGTTTGGCATTGCGACTGCGGCAACCCGCGACAACAAGCCCGTACACGCGCAAGTAACCCCATAAAATTCGAGACACAATTTTAACTATACACATGTTTCACGAGAACTTCGTACCTCGTTGTGGATGCAACCCCCGAACCACCTGTCGGAGGATATGTCCGACCCCTCGTCGGTTACGCTCATGATGGTCACGCTCGTCATCGACACATCCTCGCGGAAACGAGCGTACCCCCCTTCCTCGACTTTCAGAACGCCTCCGTCCACTTCCTGAAATCGACAGTGGCGTAGAAACATTGATGCGGTTGGCGCAGTGTATATGTTGCAATACAGCGAAAGCCCCCATTTTTAAAAAAAGGCACGCCCCTCAATCCACATCCCGTAAGCAACGCAGCGTAGAACCAACAAATGTTCGGGTCTCTACCGTGTATGCCAGGCTTCATGACAAGCTCGGATGTAGACACATCCAAGTTTAAACGAGAGTAGGCGCCTTAGGCGACGTTGGGAACACTGCCGTCCAGTTCCTGAACCAAAACGACGTAGGCGCGTCGCCGGGTTTGCGTTGCGTGAGACAAGTGGTACGGTTTCATCGGTCACGGGCACGTCCTCTCGGAAACAAGCATAGGCCTCTGCCGAAAATTTCGAGAAACCCACCACATACTTCATCAAACTTTTTTTTCATCATATCCGGCGAAATATATAATTGGGTTTGCGATTTATATACAAGGCGTGTGCTAGGCATGCGAGCGAGTGCAGAGCGCGTTGGGACCAGGAGATGAGATGTCTTGATAGTTCTGACACACGTTGTACGTGCCCATCGACACTACGTGGCTTTCATCCGTAACGGGAGATGCAATGGTTTCTGGACTTGGTGGAGTACGGGAACGTTGCTCGGCCAGCGCCGAGTGACGGAAATAACAGAGGATAACGTTGTCTGTTTTGTCAAATGCGGACAAGCTATTGCCTCGGCAAATAATAACAGGCGCATGTTATCTCCAGTTTGCGAGGGCGCGGAAAACGCCGGCGGAAGTCCGGCAAAACCTCACAGCCGCGCTGTACTCACTAAAGCTTTCTGTTGGAAATTCATTCGTTTAGAGAGACGCATATGATGTTGATTTTACACCCAGAAAAAAAAACGCGTGAGATATAGCCCACGGCGGGTTACAACTGGACGGGTTCTAACACCATGTTCACCCCCGTCAACGTATTTTCCGCTCGTAAAGAAAACACTCCAGAATGATTGCAAAAGCAGGGAGGGCGTCCACGTAAGACGCGCAGTGCTGGTGCTGGTTGCGCAAGCGCGTGATCGCAGGTGGGGTGTTGGTGATGAAGCCAGGCCGCAGATGACGTTCCGGCTCATAACACGTCTCGAGTAATTCAAAACCCAACATCAATGCAACATAATGGCAGCGAACAAGGCCAGCTACCGTATCGTGGTATAAAAACAAGAGACTCGAGCAGCATCATCAGCGACGACAACAACAACAACAACAACAACAACACCAACACCAACACCAACACCAACACCAACACCAACACCAACAACAACACCAACACCAACACCAACACCAACACCAACACCAACACCAGCACCAACACCAACACCAACACCAACACCAACACCAACAACAACAACAACAACAACAACAACAACAACAACAACAACAACAACTGCATTCGACTTAAGTTGTACCTGGCGCTGGTTGTCTTCACCAGTGGTGAACGACAGAGCAACGTCGGCCCGAAGCACACCGGAAGACACCAAGAACCGGACATTCTCAAAAGCGTAAACCTGGTCATCCGCGAATGACCCGCCGTCTTCGGCCACAAGTTTTAACTTGTTGTTCTTGATCTCGAATGTGGTCCACTGATCGCAGGCAATTCCTTCCGCGGTTAACACAGCATCGGTATCGCCGGAGTTTACCGCAAGATCGACGGCATCTTGGAGTTCTGCGCAGGAACCTAGTTAACGCGTTGATTTTCCGAAGGGAAAAATGTTGCGGGGCGAGAGAGGGGACGGAAGAAAGCACAAGAGGGGGTGGCAGATGAGGGGAAAATGACGGGAAATTCGTTCGCGTGTGTTCATTATCAGGAATGTGGAACAGAAGCATATGCTACGACAGCGAGGTTCACCACTTTTTTTCCGAGGTAGCTCAGTTTTGGCGCTTAAGACCTCACCGAGGCACTGATTTGGGCAAAAACAGAACTGGTACCGGATGAAACATCCCATATGGCCTAGTACACACAACGACGATCATCTAACACACTTTGTCTATATCGCACGACTTTGAGTTAAGGATATCTTTTTAGACGAAACGTGATACATCTGTATCGCAGCATGCGTCAACGACCGAGGGGAGGGCATGGTTCCCATGTATCAAACACGAGGGGGCGGGCGGTGTTGAGTCATGAGCCATTCGTGTATAGGGTTTGAATGGAAACACGTGGGGGAGTGGACAGCTGGCTATAGTCGCTTCGTATGACGAGTAATATTGCTGCGACATTGCACTTTTCGATGGTTGGCGCCTCTGGCAAGTGGTTTATTGAGGGAGAGTAGGCGCCGACTCAAGCGTGGGACCGCTAGGCTTGAACACCGGATGCGTTTTACGATAAGAGGTAGCACTTTTTTCTGTAGCGTTTCCTGAACGACGGACGGTGATCCTCAACAAAAACTCGACCGATTTTTTTATTTATTTCTGAGTTTTATGTTTCGAATATCTCGCCCGTGGGATGTAGTGTTTCTAGGCTGTTCGAATTTCTCTTTTTTTTTTTCAAAGTCACTTCGCGTTTTTTATCAAAGCCACTTTTCGTTTTCTTTTTACCGAAGTCACTTTTTCGTTTTTGATCAAAGTCACTTTTCGTTTTTTTATCAAAGCCTCTTTTCGTTTTTTTTCCTTGATCAAAGTCAGATTTTTTGCCTTAGAGGGGGATATATCTCTTCATGTGAGGAGTATTAGAAAACCATCGATTGGGGTGTCTACAGTGGAACGAGTTGCCTGTTTCGATAAAAAATTTGATTGCATGACGAATACCGGTTTAAGTAAGAAAAGGAAGAAAGGAAGGAAGGAAGGAAGGAAGGAAGGAAGGAAGGACCACGCATCGACCCTTAACGCAAGAGTCGACAAACATCTGCCCCCCAAGGTCCAACAGCAGCCAGTTACAAGTTGAATATCGAGGACAGAAAAGGCGCTGGCAGCTGAGATACCATGTGAAGAAGGTACCGTCCAAGAGCCCTTTCACAGCAGGGGGTCGCTTTATACGTGAACGTTGGCCGTGCGTGTGGTGTTGTCCCGGATTGGAGCAAAGCGATTAGCACGGCCAATTTTTACCTCAATGGGACGGCATGTACACCTCGTTGGTCCGCCGAAACCGCGAATAGACGCATGCTACGAAAGAGGTAGCACTTTTGTCCTGAGATGGTTTGTGAATGACGGAGGTCCTTGACCCTAAATCGTCGGAAACGGGAAAATGTTTTTTTCGTGGTTCTCGATGTGTACCTAAGCCATGGTAATTTTCATCCTTCAGCAGTTTCGTTTTCTTCTAAATCTGGTTCTTGGGAGAGGTCTTAAGCTACCAAATTGAGGAACTTGAAAAAAAAAAGTGGTGCACCTCTAACGGAGAACGCGTCAATTACCCGAAAGCCTCAACAGGTTACACCGTGGACCGGTCGCCCCGGTGGCGTATCAGGTTATTCTTGAGCCCGGTATAAGTCAGTTTCGTGAGTTCGAGCCCCGCCGAGTGCGTACTCGTATAAATTCGTTGGGACTTTTTCTTGTGGACAAATTGACTTGCGGAAAGCGCCAGAGCGTGAGTTAGCAACACTCGATGAACAATCGACGAGCAGTGGGATTGATGAACCCTATGCGCGATAAAAAATTGAAGGCAAGAACCGGGGAGGAGAAGGGATGACACCTGTGACCACGGCTTGTCCAGAAGCTGGAGAGTAGATGTGTAAAAAAAAAAAGGTCTTTGTCTGCCGGGTCAATTGTTTTCTCAACCACGAGTCCGCGGCGGAACATTCAGGTTTCGTTTTGGGTTTTGGTAGAGGTGAAGCAACAGTGAACTGTTAGCCGGAAATTCTAGCTATAGATAATTGTCAAATGTAGAGTCATCCGAAAGAAAAACACCACACTTTCACGGAAAAGTAGCACAGCTGAAAGGTTGGGACCTCTTGCTGTTTATCTTTGTGTGCCACCCCCCCGGAACGACCTCACCTACTACAATTCGCCAGATAGGGTGTCCGCACGTTGCTGTGGCCGTTTGTTGAGATACTGACTGTTCCTTACCCTGATCTAGTTGGCTTGGCTAATTAGCTGCCTTCGATGCACCAGAATTCCTAATTGTTCCGCGAGATTTTGTGCCAATCATAACGTAATTTTTCGACGACCACGGCCGTTGTTGTTGTTGTTGTTGTTGTTGTTGTTGTTGTTGTTGTTGTTGTTGTTGTTGTTGTTGTTGTTGTTGTTGTTGCTGTTGTTGTTGTTGTTGTTGTTGTTGTTGTTGTTGCTGTTGTCCCAGGAAAGGCTCCAGTTACTCTGGAGTGGACAAATGCCGCAGGAAAAAGACAAGGCAAACCAAAACCGGTACTTACGGTGTGCCTGGGCTCATGGTGCGCAACTAACAGGAAAGTGCAGAATCAATCAATCCCCGCTATCACAACATCTTGCGTTGAACCTCCAACCTTGACGCTCCTTGTATCGAGGCGTACCACAGGTATATTACAAAAACAAAAATACACTTTTCCTCCAGCTGTGAGATCGAAGATTCGGTCGAAACTTATCTTTCCAAGCTGTGTGTGATGGATACTCCGATCACAGGTATATACATAAAAATACAGATGGAGCATTCCGTTACGGGTCCAGGATGTCGTAACATGTGTCTGGCAAGAGATACCCCGACAGAGGAAACGAATACCTGGTAGTACGGACATTCTGATTTCTTGGTATTTCTCGACATCATACATATTTTCCTTCCACAGCTAGGTGTCAGATTTGGTCCCCGTCAGGAACGGATTTTATAGTTTCCGCGCACGGACTGTCTAACATCACCCTGTTGTCCCTGATAGCTACACTGTAGTTGCAAGGGGAGTCGCCGACCTATATCCTTGATGAGGACACACAACCTGTAATACGCGCGATCGGGGTATCACACACAGCTTGCAAAGATGAGTTTCGACAAAATCTTCCATCTCACTCACAGCTGGAGTGTATTTTCATTTTTTATGCTTCGAAGTAATTTTTATCGACACGCTATGATAAAGATGGATGCTGTGTGTGGTCTGTGTTCTTCTGTGTTCATTGATTGGGAGGTTTATGGGCCTTGCCTGGAGCAAGTTCTGGCCGTTTTTGTTATTGAAATAATTCAAGGACGTCAGCCGTGAGTTGGACGATTTACAGCTCAATACTCATCTTCGCAAGCAAGCTGAGTTGTTGGTACTTGTAATATACCACGCTATTATATTATAATATTTCAAGGACGTCAGCCGCGAGTTCGACGAATTTCGTAATTTTGTTCGTTGCTCTATGTTGGTAGTCCGGTGCAACAAGCAGCGGGGCACTGGCGTCCCTCAAATACAATATAGCAAGAGTATCACTGCTCGTTGTAGTGTTATTGTTACCACCACAAGCTTTTCGTAGTTTCGGATAGGGCTTGAACTCACCACACTTGCACGTATTTCCATACACGTCGTGTGCATTGCAAATTCACCGCTAGCTGGCGTATCCCTCGGTTCCCACAACGTTTAGCAATAATAGCGCGAGCTGTCCCTATCGGCGGGCAGAAAAACAAAAGCTATCAGCAGGTACGTGCGTAGTCTACTAACCAGCACAGAGTCGAAATGCCGTATCAAACTCGTGTATCACACCTGGTACCAACAAATGGTTGTCGCCGCACGCACTCTGCAACCTGCAACCAGCACGCCGTACGATATGCCTGGTAGGTTTCAGCGAAGGAGACTACCTGGTACAAATTACCCAAGCTCAGGCTGTCTCTCGAGAGGTACGCCAGCCCGTCCTATGATACCCCGTGGGAAATCAAAGAGCTGGCTAGGTTGATCTTACAGGTGCGGACAAATATTTTCATGTCTTCTAATCCGTCTTCAGCTTCGAATCCGTGTGCAGCAAGCACTGCTCGCGACAGAGTCCCCAACCAACGCTGGAATATGTCCGCAAAACACCTGCACATTCAACTCCGTGGGGGGGGGGGCGGTCAGGCGTGCCCACGCTGCGAAGCCGCCCCCAACACGGCGGGCCAGCTGCTGATTGCCGTCGTGCACCGTGGCTGCTCTGACCATGCTTTCAATAACCAACTACCAGGATGCCATGCTCTAGTACAAGATTGTTGTTGTTGTTGTTGTTGTTGTTGTTGTTGTTGTTGTTGTTGTTGTTGTTGTTGTTGTTGTCACATTATCTCGCATAGTCAACTCCGTGGTCAGGACAGGCTCCAGTCACTCTGGAGCTGAGGAATACCCCAGGGAAAAAAACACACACAAGGGGTACCGAATACCGAGTAGTTAATTTAATTTACGCAACTAATCGAGCATGAGAGAAAACACCTCACCAAACACACGCCGCAGCAAGCCTAACATATCTGCATAGTCTCTACCTGGAAACTGCTGCTGCTGCTGCTAAGTACTGCTACGCTGCGAGTGGGTTCATTCTCACAGCAAATGGATTAGAAGCCGACGGCACCCAGCATAATTTAATTCCTGCCCCAAGACAGACTCGCTGTGAGCTCAATTCTATCATCATGCTGCGTTTAGTACGTTACGTTTGTGAATTTCTTCCTTTCCGCCTTTCGTATTCTGTGGAGCATGGGAGTCTCATTTATGGTCTCAGCGCGCTGTTCTCTCTGCCTCGGAGTGCTCCTGTGTGTGAACACAGCCGGCTGCAGTGTTCAAGTGAAAAAGAATAAGCCCAGACGGCAGTAGTTCTGGGCGTGATGGGCGTCAATGATGAGCACAACGAAGCAACACACACAACCCAGACAGTACTATCAATACATAGTCTAGTCTACAGCAGAAACACTGCTGTTGCAACGCAGGACCTTGGCCTATAAATAGCAGGGACATGATACACCTACGATGCATACCAACAGGGCACCCTTAGAATGAGCTCTCACCCACATCGACTGTATAGTCTGCTGCGCTCGACAGTGCTAGGTGACCCAGGGCGACGATTCCGACTGGAACCACCGCTGATGCCCGGACAAACTTCATGCCTGCCTCTGGTATTATACCGTCCCCTCTCGCTTCCGCTGTCCTCTCGCTCCCTATGTGACTCTCTAAATGTTGTTTGTTGCGGCGGCTGATGCTGTAACTTCTTGCTGCTGCTGTGTACCTGGTGTACCTGGTAGACTGGGAACGTGCGTTTGTGCTAATTTACTGCTGTGGTTGTTGTGTAGCACGTGCCCGTACCTTGTTTCTACACGTTTCTCGTGCTGCTTATCGATTCCGTGCGGCCTGTGGTCCTAATAATGCCGTTTCGCGTGTTCACCAGATAGACATCGCGACTAGATTACGATGTCAAGGCTTACTGACGTCATGACCTGCCGACGGGTATTATACTGGGAGAAAACAAGACCGCTATTTGACCGCCTCGACGGACGCCCTTGACTGGAAAATGTTCGAGGTAGTATCTGGAGCAGATGCAGTGGCCCTGACGTACCCGCCAAGGCGAATGTTGACGGCCATCCAACAAAGAGCGTATATATTATACCTACAAGTATACGAAGGTATACTTCGTAGCTATGATACGTACTGCTGTAGGGGTTCGAGCAAAAAAAAAACAGTGGTGTTCAGAGCTCACTCAAAACATTATGAGAAAGGATAAGACCCGCTGAGAAGCGGAATAGTCGGGGCGGTGGGGTATTTACTAAAGAAAAATGTCTCAGAGGTTCCGAGAAATTTATCGAATTTAAATTTTAGACGTCCGGCCCTCCGTACTCTAGAACTTTGTCGTGCGGATGTTTCGAAACTTCGCTAAAGATACGAACTACTCTGTCTTCAATGTATGTATCATGTGTTCAACCGCCGTTCGTTGCTGTACCGCCAACCTGCCCGATAACAGAATGCCAAAAACCCCTACTACTAGTCTAGACTAATATGTTGTTGTTATCACATTCACTCGCATAATCAAGTCCGTGGTCACAGGACAGGCTCCAGTCACTCTGGAGCTGAGGAATACCCCGGGGAAAAAACATAAACAATCCAAGCTGGTGCACGCAAAGACTATATCACAGCTGACGCAGTTCATACCTCCACCCCAAACATATACTCCGGAGTATTATACAAATGAAAATACACTCCAGCTGTGAGATCGAATATTTTGTCGAAGCTCATCATTGCAAGCTGTGTGTAATCCTCCGATCGCGCGTATTACGGGTTGTGTGTCCTCATTAAGGATTGTTGTTGTTGTTGTTGTTGTTTTCTCACATTAACTCTTGTCAAAAATCTAGAGTCCGTGGTCACACAAAGGTGCTGGAGCCCTAGAAAGATCCGAAAAACCAAGTGAAATCAAAATTCGTCAGGGAAATACTACGCTTTCCCGCCTAAAAACGCTATATAAGGATATAGGTCGGCGACTCCCCTTACAACTACAGTGTAGCTATCAGGGTCAACAGGGTGATGTTAGGCAGTCTGTGCGCGGAAACTATAAAACCCGTTTCTGAAGGGGACAAAATCTGACAGCTGTGGAAGGAAATGCGTCCGTTTATCAAGTGAATCTTGTAAGTCGAATAACCGGTGAGGGGGGGGTGGAGTTTCGAAGGACTTGGGGGCCTCGTTTTGATCAGAAGGGAGGGGGGGGAAGGGGGGGAGGGGGGAGGAGGGAGGGGGGGGGGTGGAGGGTGGGGCAGCTTAATTTTTGAGTGGAAACTATATGTTCTTCAAATGGATAAATGTGACGGTTTTGGATGAATGCGCCAGTTTATCACGCGGGGCGGGGGGGGGCGGGGGGGGTAGCTCAATCTGTGTGTGGAAATTATACATTCTTTTAAGGGGATAAATGTGACGGTTTTCGAAAGAATGGACCAGTTTATCACGTATTTTATCCTGTAGGACGTACAACCAGTGAGTAGAAGTGAAATCGGGAGTCAGTCTACGATGTGCCAGGTCCATACCGGTGCATACGTGTCATTACTCGCGCCTGGAAAAACCGACGATACCGCTTGCCGCCCCAGAAAGACTACCACGTACATATTACACGCAGTACATATCACTACGCAGACGCACGACCGACGCAAGTCAATTACAAAAAGAAACAACGAAAAAAAAAAAAGGATAAAGGAAAGGAAAGAAAAGAGGACAAAGCGAAAGCGAAAAAGCGAAATAAAAGCGAGAAAGGAAAGAAAAGAAAATACAAGAAAAGCAAGAAAAGACTAGAAAAGAAGATGAAGCAATGAAAGGAAAATAAGAATAAAAACGACATACTAGCAGGCCCTAGGAATTGACTAAATAATGACGGCATTGGGATCATAAGAGGGTATCAAGTGCATCATCAACGACACTGGGGAGAGAACGCAACATGACGAAGAAGTCATGGCGTTCTTACGCAATTTTATGACGGCCATTGAAAGGCCCACAACTTTCTAACCGATGATGGCCAAACCCAGAGTTCAGTCTTTTTTCTCCCCCTCCCCACTCCCCCTTACCCCTTCACCCCTCTCCCCTCCCCCACCTTCTCCCTCCCCCCGGCCGCTTAGACATGTCGACGGTGGATGGCGCTGACGCGTCCTTTGCGCGTCGCTCTTCAGCTTTGAGTCTCTCCGTTTCATACCCATTCCGCATCAACAGCTCGGCTCCCTTCTCCGCTCGTCGAAACCATCTGTTAACCTTCTGATAAGCCTTTCGTCACCCTTCGAATTCCATTCCAAGGACCGACATATCCTCCTTCAGATGATCAATTCAGTCTTCCTCTTGCTCCTCTGCGTAGCCCTTACCCCCAACAAGCTCCCCAAACATCACCCTCTGTCGCAGACGCTCCTCCGCCATACGTGCTACGAATCCCACATGCAATATCCTTCTTTTGCGCACTATCGCCTCGATGCTCTGGGAAGCTGTCTTGGAAAGCGCGTCGGCGTACGATGGGGTGTAGTCGTCGCGATTCCGTTTCCGCCATCCAAGGCATCGGAGGAGAATGTAGTGGTGAACCCGTCGTAGCCAGTCATAGTCAGGCTTCTTCGGGCTCCACGTAATGCAACCGTAAAAATGTGTCTCGACCACCTCAGCTTTCAGCAGCCGCACCTTTACCCGTATGCGCAAACGCGGGCGATAATAGATTTCCATCTTGTACCGCTGGAAGCACACCCAGGTCCTCCAAAGACGCCGCGTTGTTTCAATGCTGAGGTCTCTGTCTGCGGTAATAGCCCCGCACAAGTTCACAAACTCGATTGTTTGTTTGTATACCTGGCCGGCGGCATCGATTGTGAAGGACACCTTCCCCCCGTCTTTGGTTTTCATGCACATTATCCCTGTTTGTGCTTAGGATGCCGTACGCCTGAACGACGAGCACACAGTCACGATCACCGTCATCATGCTCTCCAGCCCTTCTGATGATCACGATACGATGCCCGCGTCGTCTGCGTACAGCATACCCCAAAATATCTGCACCTCATACCCCTTCTTCCCCCTCCGCCCGTCGACGTTGCCTGCGGGTGAAGTTCCCTTCTTCTCAAATTCCTCCTTTCGTTAAAGCAGCACCATGTTGTCCGTTACGGCTGCATCAGTGAGGAAGCGTTTCTCGGCCACACGCAGTACCGCCGTGAAAAACATGGTGAACAGCAGTGGCGCGAGCACAAATCCCTGCCTGAGACCTTGCCCCACGTCGAACTCAACCGAGCACTCTCCATCATCTAGCTGCACGCATGCTTGCATACCGTCGTGGAGTTGGCGGATGACGGCGAGCATTCTCGGTGGCACGCCAAGACGAGGAAGGACATCCCGCAGAAGGGTTTTGTCGACGGAGTCGTATGCTCTAGTGAAGTCGATAAAGCACCCAAGTACAAGGGGGTGTCATTCTTCTGCGCCAGTTCCTGCAGTCGTCGTACTACGAGCATCATGTCAACCGTCAAGCGTTGAGGTCTGAACTCACACTGTTCCTCCGGCAGAATGTTCTTGCGTTCGCAATAGTCACTCAGGTGACCCGCGATGACTTTGAGGAGTACTTTGCCGGCATGAGCCACGAGGGAGATGCCACGAAAATTGCCACACTCAGTCCGACCTCTCTTGTTGTCAAGCACCTTAATCGTAGCATGTTTCCATCGTTACGGTACGCCCCCTTCCCTCCACACAGCGCCGATGATATCGTTAAACTTTCCGAGGGTGTTACATTCTCCTTCGTCGTCCATACCTTCAAGAGCCCGGCCGGGAGGTCATTGGGCCCTACCGTCTTTCGGTTCGCTAACGCACGGATCGCCTCCTCTACCTCGTACCTAGACGGGACATCGTCCAGTGGTCTGCACGGGGGCCACTGCGTAAGCTTGTCCACACTGCCCGGATCAAGGGTCGGCGACTTTGTGTTAAGAAAATTTGCGAAACCGCCTCACCCACCGCTCGAGGATGAGGGTAATATCCCGCAGCAATTGGCATTCCTCGTATTGGATGTGCTGCGAGTTAAACGTCCTCTTCCCTTCCACATCCATCCCCTTGAGGTGTTTGTAGAAGCCGAATTCATCACCTTCTCGGATACGCCCTTCGAGGTGGCTAACGTAATCTTCGAAGAACCTCTGAAGAGCTTCCGCCCGCGTGCGTTTCAGCTGTTTGATGGTCGCCTTCAAGCCTTGCTGTAGACAGTTGTCGCCTTCAAGACCACGGTCGTTTGGAGCAAAACGGACATGTTCCCTCGCGTCTTCCCTATCCTGACATCGTGCGTTCAACTCCGCTTTCGTCGCCTCTGTCGCACACCAGCCCCTCGGTAGTTGTTTGCGCCGAATGGGGGGCGCTATGCCGGTCGCATTTGACCGTAGCGTCTCGGTCAGAAATGAGGCCATGTCATCAACGCTTCCAGCATCAGCACCGGGTGTCGCAGAGGCAAGTTTGGCTGCTATCGCGTTTTGCAATTCCAGCTACCTCCTTGACCACCTCGTCAAGTGAACTCCAAAAGTAATCATTTTCGCTGGTGCTCTTGTCGAGAGTGGGAGCATAGCCTACAATTAAAGACAAACCGCTAGAGGTTCCCTTTCAGTTTGGAGGCGAACCTTCATCAATCTAGCACTGATGCACTCAACCGCGACGTCGCCATTGTCCATCCCTGCCACGGTAGATTCTCTAATACCTAAGCCTGCCCAGTGGTTCCCCTTCTTTTCGTACCTTCCTCCGTGTGCTCTTGAGGAAAACACAACATACCCCGCCGCCGGAGAAGCACTTTGTCCATTGCACCTCGCCTCCTGAAATCCCATGATATTACAACCTGCGTCCTCTCAAGTCTTCCGTATCACCTCGGCGTAGCCCATTCCGTTCGTACCCTCGAAAGCAAGTGTGCGAACGTTTGTACGTACCCACGAGGAGTTCCCCTGCTCTCGACCTAGCCCTCGCATCTGTGCGAATTTTGTGAGCAGCCCTTTGAATCCTCCTGCGTCTCCTTCTCTTCTTCCGAGAATCCGACTTTCTCCATTCCACCCGCCGTTTTTCCCAGACAGAGTATTCCCCCCTCTCCGTCTCTCTTCGCCCATCCCGGTTCTCGCCAGAGTGCCAACGTGAAGGGGGCATCAGTCCCGACACGCCACATCCATCTCCTTCCCGACGTTGGTGCTTACTCACGTGGGTTCGATCCTCTCTTCTCTGTTCGATACGCGCCCCACGCTTTCCGCGGCGGTGATGCGACACTGCGTCCGCAGGCAAGGCTACTGCTGCGTTAAACAATTCCGCGAGGAACTTTTTTTCGCCTTGACGCTGACTGTCACCGCCGGCCCGGCCATACCTGAGCGCTAGTTCAACGCACGAGTAAGGTCGACGCCACGCACGGCCTCAGGGGCTCTGGCACCTTTTGGGGAAGCCTCGGGCTCGAGCACCACCCCGGCCGGGGAGCAGCCGAGCATAACAATATTGCTAACTAACGTGAAAGCAACTCGACGTACACTTTGCTCCCATCCGCACCTCACAGGTCTCTTCGACGTATAGGGGGCGTCTGAATTTAGCATGCAGGTAGCACATTTTGCTCCCATCCACCCCCCTGATAAAACCCCTCCACCGCCCCATCCTCCCCCCTCCGTCCTCCCCCCCCCCCCCCCCTCCGCCTCACCAAAATCAATATCAGCCCGAGTTTTAAACACCACCCAACAACAGGACCTAAGGTGATATCATCTTCTCATTTTTCGAGCCACCATGCAGTAGCTCCAATCCATTCATTTAATGATTAAGTTTCTATCGATCCCTCTGGGACTGGGCTCTTCGCAGCCCGCTGGTCGAGCAGCCCGCGCGAGCGCCGAGACTGTCACAAAAAGTTGGTTCTATGCACAGCAGACGTGGCGCGTTTCTTCGCCCAAAAAGAGACTTCTTGTGTAGAAGTGCAGCCCTCAGCTAAACACGCACCGCATCCGTGTCGCCTCCCGGTAACACGCTGGGGACGTCTGTCTTCACACTAGAAAGGTCCCCCGACCCTCAGAACGTCACCGTTATTGTTCGCTCGATGCAATGTTCACCCTGGTCGGGTGGTCCCACGCCCTGAGACTCTTCAAAGCTGCCGACTGTAGCTTCCATGAGCACCCGCGGGTTTAACATCTCACTCGTAAGACCCTAAATGAACATCCGCAACCTGGGTATCGGCTACACGGTGGTGGGGGGGTCGGTGACTCTCCAACTCGACTCTTATGAGTATACCCTCAATTTAGTTATGGCCCGCGCACGTTTTCGATTTTTTTTTGGTAATTCTCGTTTCGTGGTACTAACAGGCATGCACTGCTCCGCTTGCGTTGTTGTGAGAGAGTTGTAGTCCCTTCGTGATGGTGGAACAATTCCGGTTCGTGGAATTACGGTCCCACCCCTACCGCTGGAGTTAAGATTAGGGTTAGGGTTAGAGCGTTGTACACCCCAGCGTGTGAAAAATGTGGGTCCAAAGTGAAAGGGGACGCGTGTTACGATAGAGGTACACCACGTTTTTTATTTTTTAATTGTGATTTTCCACGATTTGCGAAGGTTAAGACTATCCCAAAAAAGGGTTTTGGACCATTAGCAAAACCGCTCCTAGAATGAAGCATCCCATGGCCTACGTATACGACGATAATTTTTGTCACGACGGGGTTTTACAGTTTCCGCGCACAGACTGCTTAACATCACCCTGTTGACCGTGATAGCTACACTGTAGTTGCAAGGGGAGTCTTCGACCTATATCCCTGATGAGGACGCACAACCCGTAATACGCGCGATCGGAGTACAGTATCACACACAGCTTGCAAAGATGAGTTTCGACAAATTTTTCGATCTCACAACTGGAGTGTATTTCAATTTTTATACTGGAGTATTATATAGACTAATCTATTTCCGATGATTCTGGGTCAAGGAGTTCCAAAATTTTGGAACCGTTTCAGGCGAAGTGTCCTACCTCTTTACCGTAGTGCGTGCCAGGGTTTGCATGGTGTGCTTCCATGATGAGCCCTATAGCCCCAGCCCTACGACACGTTTTGGTTCCGATGGGCGTGCTACGATAAAGGTAGCACTGTTCGCCTGAAATCGTTAATCAAAATGGTGGGGAATAATATGTCTTTTATTGTTCACGACCCTCGTTTTAGACAAAGGGGATTGGGCTTTGCATCCGGACCGCTCGCAGCATTTTTTTTTTTCTCTCCAAACCAGTTTTTGAGAGAGGTTTCTTGAGCTCACAAAGTGATAAATCTCATAACTTTCACAGCACGCGTCGCCCCTCGCAAGCGGGGCGCGGAAACGCCCGTAACGACTACGCCCTGGGATTCAGCCGCTGGTTTCTGCTGGTCACTCAAGCTGGGGCGTTTGAAGTCACGGCGGGATGTCGCGGACGCGTGCTGACGAAAGAGGCGCCCCACTTTGGTTCTGAGGTTTGCTCATTTAGCAAGTTTTGCGACCTCTCCCAAAACCTGATCAGGAGAAAACTAAAGCTGCCACTGTGCAGAGTGAAAAATCCCGTGGCCTAGAGGGTATAGTACGAGAATAATGAAAAAAAAATGACCCATTTCCGCCGATTTTGTGTCAAAGAACCCCGTCATTCAGAAACCATTTCACACGAAAAGTGCTACTTCTGTCGCAGCACGCGTGTCCGCGGTATTCGGGGGCCGACCAAGGTCTCTTTTGGGGTAATTGTTTTTGTCCTGTGGAGCTCGTGTTCACCAGCGCGAGTGACCCCTCCTCCGTTGCGGCCATAGGCTCACGCTCTGTTTTGATTTTTCGATGTGAGATTCCCAACTGGTTGGTTCCCAGAACTACGCTACGCCGAACCAAATCGCGTAACGTATTTCCGTCAGTAAATCGCCCTAGCGGCTCGGACCGGGAAGAAGCGAAGAGAGGGGTACTAAAATCCCTCCTACCGCACCCCTTGTGATCAAACGCCAAACAGGATGTCGCGGGGTAACGCGCTACATACGATTAACACCGGAAGAAGTCGCGTGCTACGATAGAGTAAGGTTTTCTCTGAAATGGTTTCTGAATTGACGGGAGTACTCGTCAAAACCATGTATTGTCGGAAACTGGTCATTTGTTTTGGCATGATTCTGGTTGAATACCTTGGCCGACGCGTGCTACTCCAGAGGTGCACCACTTTTGTTCTGAGTGTCCTTAATGACGGAGCTTAGGATCTCTCCCAAAAACTGGTCTGGATCTAGACAAAATGATATCTGCTCCGGAATGAACAACCCTATGGCTTAGTTGTACAACGAAATCATGCACAAAATTACCTGTTTCCGGCGAGGTTTGGGTTAAAGAGCCCCGTCATTTCCAGAAAATCACAGATTAAAGTTATACCTCCATCGTAGCACGCGGTAGCGGTGTCATCTCTTTGGTGTTTGCCACGAGGGAAATATCGGTTTAAGGCGAACAAGATCATCGTCAGCTAATGAGCCATGTCAAGGGACACGAAACGTGTCGTGTATAAGCCAACGAAAAGTTTCCGAGTATCGAGACGAACGCCACGCGGATATTATCGCGAGGGCAAATAAACATATCACCCAGAGGGAATGGGGATTCGACATCTTTTTCATTTCTTGAAGGGTGACGCTGCCAACTTTGTTAAGATGTTTGTTACCAACCTAAGTTGCGAATAGTGCGCATGATACTTTGTTCAAAACGGAACAAAACCTAAAATTTACGGATGATACCCAAAAACAAATAGTGTATCTTCTTGGGCGTTCAAAGTAAGATCGACTTCGGATAATTAATGGAGGCCACAAAGAATCGCATCCGCGGGGGGAGTATCTCGTTTAAGCTCAAACCCCCCCAATATTCAAACGGATACGACATGTCGAGCTGAAACGAAATAACAATTGGCGGTGTTCGAAGGCCACGAGCGGCACATGAATATGCAAGCGACAGTACAGACGCATGCATGGTGACGTCGTCCCAATCATGGAAGAATAATGTCGACCACAAAATGTTGCACGAACAAAAAAATCCTCCCTGAATAGCACCCAATTCCAAGTTGTGTCCTTTTGGAGCACGGCGACACCTTCAACCCCTTCAACACCTTCAACACCTTCAGCCCTCCTCCTCCTAAAGAGGTAGTTCCAAGTACATTGTCGCCAAATGCTGGTTCGCCGATATCACAGCAAAGGGGTAAACTCCTGGAGATACTCGAGGAGATATGGCCATCGTCGTATTCAATTTTGTCGATATATATATACTCCGGAGCATATATATATATGTATCGATATACAACTAACTGTGTCACGCACGGATACTTGCGTTCGGAAAGTAAAAAATTGAGTGCAGGACGACGTACCTTTCCTTCTGGCCGACGTTTGCTGCGCGTACGTTCTCGGTCAGTTGCACTTCCACTACGCGCAGCGGGGTAATCGTTCCTCCATGTCCCATGGTATTTATGCGCCTCGTACGGCCCGTTTACATCCGTTTCCCCCATGGCACAGGGTCCCATCATCTGATTCGTAAAAGGCTAACCATTAGCTCGTCCCAATGGTAGGCACCACAACATGTTAAAAATCATGGCCTGCTGGTGCTGCGACACTAGCCCAGCACTAGTTGCGGCCTGCGGGGGCACGTCGCCAACGTGGGCTATCGATGGCTCCGTGATTGTTCTCCAGGTATCGTGATGTATCATGCTCGATATGTACACGTACTACTACCTCTTACCCCGCTTGGTTTTCTTTCAAATGCCGGCGTGTAGAAGGCCTTCTCCTTAGAATGCGAAAAAAAATGCGATGAAACAAGCTTCATTTTTTTCCTTTCAACAAAGATGCATACAGATTTTTTTGACGTCACGAGCATGGACACGTGCTCTCAAACGTTGTAGCTGTGACATTTGGGCTATCCCACCTCTAATAAAGAAAAAAAAAAATGGCACCAAGCTTTAACGTCGACCGTTCATAACCGCTTCCAGGAATACTAAAATACAACACACTCCGCCGCCGCCCGAGAGACCCTCTTGTCCCCTTGTGTATTGATTTTTCGATTTGTTGCACTTGAGGGTATTGACCATATGCATCTACAATGTTGGCCTGATTTGCTACGCTGCGCCAACATCTACGAAATTAGTTATATCGGTGAGGTAGAGAGTCACATGTATACCTGTGGCTCAAACATAAAACGGGGAGCCTAAAATGAAGTACTCCCGCCTATTTTCTGAGCACTATGGTCTCGTCCTATGCATGCGAACATACATGCATACATGCAATCAAGCACAGACGGCCAGACAGCAACATATACCTCCTGAACTTATTTCTCTATTACTGGACTAAACATTTGCATCCCCCA
Organism: Undaria pinnatifida; assembly: GCA_012845835.1. Lineage (NCBI taxonomy): Eukaryota > Phaeophyceae > Laminariales > Alariaceae > Undaria > Undaria pinnatifida. Next base: position 6,464,647 of record JABAKD010000023.1, on the reverse strand, counting down.
CACGACATGGGCTCCTGCCGAAAACACCAGACCACCAAGGCTTCGGTCGGCGCACATATCCAGTAGAGTTACTCCACATTAGCAGTTGATTTTTTTGGACCAGACGCGTCTGGTACGCTGTTGGACTACAGCGACGACAGCGGCGCATACATGCGCTTGTCGGGTTGCGCGTTTGACCGCCTTCGAGATTTTTCTTCCGGGATGAGATATTGCGCTCCATGCACTCATCATGTGACGCGTTAGGAGCTCGGAATCTTCCGCTGCGAGTCCCTGCCGTGGGATAACTCTATGTAGAATATGCGTTGGGCTGCAAGTTTTGGTTCGCCTTTATAAAAAAGTTTCAGTGCCCGTAGACATCCGTTCCACAAGCAAGCCGCGAGAAGACGCCTCTGTGCGATAGAGGTAACATGTTTCGGACACCTTTTTTTCATGGATGACGGGGTTCCATGACCCAAATTTGTCGCAAAGGTTAACTTTTTCTATGTGTTTACATAATTATTTTCGATGTATATATATATGCCACATTAGTGTTCATCAAGCAGCAGACGACGCGTGCGGACAACGCGTGCTACCACAATAGATGTGCCCCCCCTCTTATTTCTGAGGTTCCTCGAGCTACTAGCTCCATGCCTCTCCCCCCCCCAAAAGGCATATTTTGATAAAGAGTTGAACTACTGCAACCTGATGAACATATCCCATGGCCTAGGTATTCAACAAAAATCTAGCAACAAAGAAGCTGTTTTACGACGATTTCGCGTTCAAAGAAGCGCCGTCGATCAGAAACGCTTTCAGTATAACATTGCCAAAGAATAAGTCCACAGTTTTGACATGACCGAAGGGGCGACGTTGACATCAAGTCTTCATTTTTGCAGGTGGACAAAACCTGATACACAAACAAGAAGAGCTAAAGCTTCTTTTCCCAAGATCTCCAGCAAATAATCTACTCAAAACAAAAGTTAAACTACTACCTCTATCGTAGCACGCATCAGCAGCGCTTGTTGTCCCCAGATCGGTGTCTGGATGAAAGAAAGAGCTAGGGAAATGAGGAGCATAATGATAAAATGTTGCAATTCTCGGCCGTAGCATTGGTGGTATACAGGGCGCTACGCTGGACGTTAGCATGATACGTGAGCCAGCGCGCCACTTCAATGTCAATTTCAAACCTAGCGGGGTATCTCTGTATTCACGAAGCGGTAACGTTACTCAAGTATTATTTCCGCGCTCCCGTTCATCAGATACAAACCTACCTGTCCGCCCACGTCGCCGACACTGTTAGCCAATTATTAAAAAAAAGCGACAATTTTTTCCATGCCGTGTGTATATACGCTGACCGTTCTCGAGTTTATCATTCCATCCCATTCACGACATGCGTAGCCAGCTTTCCGGGAATCATACCTGAACACGTACTACAGAGGCATACCCTTCAGTACATAAAATATGCACCTATGGCATGGTGTTGCCCGGTGACCAAGAGTTTTTCCGTGGCACCTTTGGGTGAGGGGAAGCAAGGGGTACGTCGGCATATAAGCTACTTGCAGTAGGGATTTTGAATCGTAATTTAGCCTGTGAGGGGAAAAAAATCAACAGTTACCAACTTGGTTAATATATGGTGATGGCCAGTTTGCGAGAGAAAAAAAACATGTATAATCCCACATAAAAAATGAGCAAACGACCAGGCAGCCAAGTCACCAGCACATCAAGGAACACATCATCTTCCACAGGGCATCCCGGACACACCAGACGGCATCCACAACACCCAAGCACCCTCCCGAATAGGATTTCCAGGTTCCTGGTGGACGATCTGCGGGATTGCCCACGGCAGACAGGCTGACGCGTCATCAAGAGTGCCCGAAGTGGCGCAAATTTAGCTCTTTGCTACGAACACGTAGCAACCAGCAAGCAATTTTCGAAATCAGAAGGCTCTTCTCACGTTCTTTGGAGACCGACGAGCTGTGGCCCACACACAAACGCAACGCGCCACAAACGCGCCATCCACGCCAACCCACATGTGCGGAAGACTCTCTCGGCCCCACCCCTGTCATGCAGCAAAGCCTTTTTGCAGCCCACTAACAGCAGCAGTAGTAGTGTGGCCTTTGGGCGATTATGAAGTTTGAGCAATCTGCTCAAGAATCAAAATGTCTCACCCGCACATGGAAACCCGCTAACAGAGTTCGAATTTCAAAAGCTCGGGGGTCGGAAGACGGGACGACACCAAGCGGGGAAGACCCAAGGCACGGTGCGTCCTCGTTTAGAGAAACAGGCTCACCTCGAGTACCATTTAATCAGAGTCTGGGTCGCCTATACGTGGCACGCTTTGCCCATTCGAGGGAACACCGTTTCGATCAGATTGACCTGTGTCGGCTTCGACGGGGGAGATGTAGCAGTCTACGCCCTCGAAGTATATATGGCTTAAATGATTTCGCAATTATCGCCGTGACCGAAGAGCTGAAGCGTACTGCCTTCGTCGCCAAGTGTGGTACATGCGCCCTCGGTTCACGTCGCAGACGCGCCTCACGCGCCTCCTTGCAATACCTCTTTACTCTTTAAATATTTGCTCCGATCTTTCCTGGGAGGTCCTCTACTCGCCCAGTGGCGCCGCTCTGTATGAGCACCGACGAGCAGTTTTACCTCGGCCGCGCAAGTATTCAAACAAGCGCACCTCGTCGTTTTCCTAAACGAAAGCTTCTGCAGCGTCATCAGTGTGATCGATACTTGTGCATAAAAACGTGGCCGTCTAGAGGAACGACATCACAACCGCCTTTGATAATGTTGTGCTCAACTGCTGTTGATGATGCGCTCGACAGCTGGGAACATAACAAACCGGTTTGACGGCTCTGATGATAATGATGTTTCATGCCAGAGGAGGGCGAGACGGGACAGAGACTAAAAACAATATGAAACGATTAACAAGTGCACACCTAGGACGGGTCATCGATTACCACGTTATGATGTACAGTAGCAGTAGATATTTAGAGGCAAGATCTGTGTTGCGGATTTTGTCGATCTTGTGTGTAACATCAACGTAATACAAAAATTATACCGCACTCCAGCTGTGAGATCGAATGTTCTGTCGAATCTCAATTGCAAGCTGTGTGTGATACTCCGATCGCGCGTATTTCGGGTTGTGTGTCCTCATTAAGGATATAGGTCGGCGACTCCCCTCGCAACTACAGTGTATCTTTCAGGGTCAACAGCGTGGTGTTAGTCAGTCTGTGCGCGGGTACTATAAAACCGGCTTCTGAGGGGGACAAAGTCTGCCAGCTGTGGAAGGAAATGCATCCGTTTATCAAGTGAATCATGTAACTCGAATAACCGGTAAGGGCAGGGCGGAGGTTTGAAGGACGTAGGGGGCTGGTTTTGATCAAAAGGGAGGGGGGGGGGGGGGGAAGGGGCGGGGCTGGGGCGGGGCAGCCTAGTTTGCGTGTGGAAACTCCCAGTGTGCGCGTGGAAACTATTAATCCTTCAAGGGGATAAATCTGACGGTTCTGGAGAAACATGCACCAGTTTGTCATGCGGGGGGGTGCGGGGGGCGGGGGGGGGCGGGGGGGGCGGGGCGGGCGGGGCAGATCAATCTGTGAGTGGAAACTATATACTCTTTTAAGGGGATGAATGTTGCAGTTTTAGCAAGAATGGACCAGTTTGTCATGTACATCCCGTAAATCCTACAACACGTGAGTAGAGGGCGGAGTGTTCGAGGGGGTGGGCGTGGGGTGGGAGTGGGAAGGTGGGGAGTGGTGGAGGGGGGTGAGGGAAGGTGGGGGGAGGTGGGGGGGGGGGGCGAAGGACTTCAGATGGCATGGATGTAGGTGTTTGCTATACGTGTGGTGTTATGTCTAGGCGATGGTTCGGGTGGTGGGGAACGAGGGGGCGTTAGCGGCGGGGGGATGGGGAGGGTGGGAACGTGATATCCAGTGCGTGGAAGTGTTTATTACTCTGGCGGATTTCGATATTAGGTGGGGCTTTTAAGCGCGGGGGAGCGAAAAAAAAAAATGAAAAGAGAAAGAATGGGGGGGGGGGCGGGGGAATAGGTTTTTTAGAGGTTCAGGTCACATATGATATTACAATAACAAATCATGAATTTTCGTCACGTTGTTAATGGTCATAAAAACTGAATTGCAAACTACATCTAACATCAAACCTTGTTACAGCTAAAAACTTTCTGGCCATCCGTGACGTAATGTTCATTTGTCCCCTCCGCCCCCGCCCCCGCCCCCAACGCCCCCTCCCTCCCCATCACTCGCACGATCGCCTAGACCTAAAACCGCGCGTATAGCAAGCCCCTACATTTATGATTAATACGCGCGATCGAAGTATCCCAAACAATGCTGAAAAGATGAGTTTCGACCAAACCCTTGATCTCACAGCTAGCTGGAGTGTATTTTTGAATTATATGTGACCTAAACCTCTGGAACCCCCCCCCCCCCCCCCCCCCCCCCCCCCGCCGCTCCTCCTCTTTCGCGTTCTTACTCAAACGCCTCACCCAATATCGAAATCCGCCAGAAGTAATGTACAGTTCCACAGCCTGTATATCACCTCATTATCGTTTTACAGCCATCCATGCCGGTGCTGAATCCCCTTCCCCCCCCCCCTCCCCGCTCCCCGCCCTCAACGCCCCCTCCGGCCCCGTCACCCGCACCGTCGCCTAGAACTAGCACCACGCTTAACGCAAACCCCTACATCTATGCGACCCAAAGCCCCCCACCCCCCACCGCCCCCCACCTCCCCACCTCCCCACCTCATTCCACCCCCTCGAACACTCCGCCCACTTCTCACTGGTTGTACGATTTACAGGATATACATCATAAACTGGTGCATACTTTCCCAAACCGTCACATCGTTTTTTTTAAGGGATATATACTTTGCACGCATAGAGTGAGCTGCCCCGCCCGTCCCCCCCCCCTCCCCCGTGTATTCTTTCCAAAAACCGTTAGATTCATCCCCTTGAAGAGTTTTTAGTTTCTAGGCACAAATTGAGCTCTTCCCCCACCCCCCCCCCCTTTTTTAACAACATCAGACCCCCAGGTCCTTAAAACCTCCGCCCTACCCTCACCGGTTATGCGACTTACAGGATTCACTTGAAGATTAACTGATGCATTTTCTTCCGCAGCTGTCAAATTTTGTCTCCCTCAGAAACGGGTTTCGTAGCGTCCGCGAACAGACTGCCTAACATCACCACGTTGACCCTGACAAGCTACTTGCATTAAGGATTTTCAATCGTAATTTGGGCTGTGGGGAGAAGAAAATCGAAAAAATAATGATTTGGTTAATGTTGGGGCATGGCCCAGTTTGCGAGGGAAAAAAAACATAGAAAAATTCCACATAAAAAAAATTTAACAACCGACCAGGCAATCAGGACACCAACACATCGAGGAACACACCATCCTCCACAGGGCTTCCCGGACTGCAGACGGTATCCACAACACTCAAGCACTTTCCCGAAGAGGCTGCCAGGTTCCTGGTGGACGCTCGGCGGGATTGCACACGGCAGACAGGCTGACGCGTCATCAAGAGTGCCCGATGCGGCGCAAAAAAAGCTCTATGCTACGAACACCTAACAGTCAGCAAACAATTTTTGAAATCGGAAGGCTCGTCTCACGTCCTCTTGAGACCGACGAGCTGTGGCCCACATACAAATGCAACGCGCCACGAGCGCTCCACCCATGCCAACGCCACAGGTGCAGGAAACTCTACCGGCCCCACCCCTGGCCCGCAGCAAAGCCTGTTTGCAACCCACCAACAGCAGCAGTAGTAGTGTGGCCTTTCGGCGTTTTTGAATATATTGAGCAGTCTGCTCAATAATCAAAAAGCCGCACCCGTTCATCAAAACCCGCGAACGGGTTGAATTTCAAAAGCCCGGAGATCGGAAGACAGGAGGACAGCACCAAGCAAGGCAGACCAGAGACACGGTGCGTCTTCCTTTCTTCGGGATCAGCCCGTCTCCACCCCCGATGCAGCCGGTCTCCACTCTTGAAGAAGCCGGTCTCCACCGTTTTGAAGCCTTGAGTTACCTTCCCAAACCCTCCTCGTGTCCTGCATGCGCTGACGTTTCCCATGTTACACCCTCGGTGTATCGTCCACTTCCGGACTTGGAAGGAGGACGGCACAGATGCAACCCTTGACCTTTGGCGAGATGATCCAGCCAGAATTTTGCTGTTCGCGAGACTTCCCCCGGATGACCAAGAGCGCTCAAGGAAACACTCGAGAGCTTCATAATGTATTGATGTTACACACAAGATGGACAAGATCGGGAACACAGATCTTGACTTTAAATATCTACTACTGCTGTACGTCATGACGTGGTAATCGATGACCCGTCCTAGGTGCGCAAGTCTTAATCGTTTAATATCGTGTTTTATCTCTGTCCCGTCTCCCCTCGCTCTGGCATGGAACCCAATTCAACTAAATTCTCCACATACATCGAACATCATTGTCATTTTGTTGCCTTCAAACCGTTTCGTTTTGTTCCCAGCAGTTGAGCACATCATTTGCGCACATTATCAACAACGGCAGTTGAGCACATCATCACCCCACGAGAGAGTGACAGAAGGTCGCGACGCAGTCACCCCACAGCAGCAGCAGCTGCACAGCAGCCTCTACGCAGTCTGCAGTCAGCGTCGAGGGTAAGAACCGGTCGCTGGGCTCCCTGCCGTGTGTACTGATACCCTGCCGTGAGGTTTGCAGCGGTGTAACTTTCCGTTCTGCAACAATACCTCTTGTTCATGCTTCTAAAGTTCCCAGAACTATAGCAAATAAACTACCGCACAGCCGGTAGCATGACCAGAAGATTGTTTGTTATGTGTGGTGAGTACACCCGGCGTCCGTGCCTATGATTCATCTTAGAGACACACAAAGTATATGCGAGACAGGTGACGTTGTTGACTTAGACTACAGCAGTGACCTTTTTTTGTTAACCAGGATATAGCTCGATGATGAACTATGACTACAACCACCATAATATATCAGCGATGTTTTGGGACGGGAGTGAAGGGGAACCGATTGGATTTGAGTGTGAACGAGAGCAAGTGCGAAGGAGCGGGCCGAGTGAGCTGATGCGACGAGGCGGCCATGGAGAACCACAGCAGGAGGATGGCACACGGAGACCCACCAACCGCACGCACACCATCATCATGAGAGCAGCGATGGTCTTTTTTGCAGGGATTTTTTACGAGGCAGTAGTACAACTTGTTCCTCACGTCACTGAGTTTTGTAGGGTTGGTAGAAGAGTTGTATACCCCTCATGGGGAACGACCACCCGCAAATGTCAATTTTCAGGCACGGGCATAGTAGCTGCGCTTCAACCTGTCAAACAACTCGGGAAGGCGCGGCGATCACTGATATTTGTATTATGGTTTTTGGTTCGATTGCCGTTCTTTCACAGCATGCCCGCGGGTCGTCAATCCGACAGCACTCCACACAGCAGGCGCGTTCGTCTGTGCTCACAATTACCGTGGGGTTCGCACGGTGCAGGCAGCCTAACCGCTGTAGTTTGTAGCCGCGAGTTGGTTAGTTGAAGGAACGGGGGAAATCTATGCTGTTGTTGACTGGATACCCGCGGCCATGTCAGTTCAGTTTACATATTGGACCTTTTCACTTGTGCGCCATTCTTCGTGTCGTGCGTTTCAGGCGGGAAAGCGCACACCAAGCGTATATTCTATACGTGTATTTCCTTGATTCGTTTTGTTTTTTGTGGATGTGTGAATAACATGGATACATCCATGTCGCCGCGATAACTACACCAGACTGTATATGTTACCCGTTTGTTTCTGATTAAACAAATTTGATTTCGAAGTATGAAGCTTCTGTTGCAATCTGGCTTTGCATTAAAGGGGCGTGTTGAGAGTATGAACCTTGGATTCAAAGCTAATATAAAGCACAGTGTATTCGAGCAGTCTACTCACTCGGAAAATTTGAGGATTTGAAACATATGTTAAGTATTTCGTTGAATTTTTTTGGAACTTAGATGTAAACGTACATTTGAGTGTGCCAAGGTTGTCCCGTTGTCCCGGTATTCTACCGTACTACGGGCATTGATCCGTGATGATCAGGTGGTGATGCAACCCACCATGATCACTCTCCCAACTCTCCCAACTCTCCTTCTCTTCCTTCTTTCTCTGCTTTCTTCTTCCTCTCTCTTTGGCCTCAAGCGCCCTACCTAAACTATCCCTTTTCTTTCTCATCACAAGTGATCTTGACAGACACTTACTTCGGTGCCACCTCTGCATCTCTTGGCATCGAAGACAGAGCCTTCACACAATCATTGTGTTCACAGGCTATTCAAAACGACCGGCACGCTCATGCCTCTGCGGTAATCGTGAAAGCCCCCAATAACGTCTTTCGATATAGATCCTTCTATCTTGCGGCCTGGTGTTTGTTGCACAATGACTAAGGGGGGTCCCCCTTTTTATGCGGGTTCAGTATCCGGGTGTGGTGTACCGAGCGGCAAAATCGAGCTCAACAACAATACTCACTAAATAAGTTTTTGCACGAATTTTACCAAGTTTCGTTTCCTTTTTTTGCGGTCGTCTACTCAACCGCCCCCCTCCCGCGTCGTATCGAGCAAGTACGACCTGACATTAGTTTCAAGTCACCCACGTCCATGTATTTATAACATCTCCCCCCCTACCGCCTACTGGCAATGCTTAACACGTTATCGAAGTCAAGGGCAGCACCTGCGCGAGTGATGTTTACAGCTTAGGAATTGCGGGTTGGGAGGGGATTTCCATGCGGGCTCTGTGGGCGAACGTGTCGAACTCGCTAGACATTTGTAAACGCGGATTATTCAATGGGAAACACAAGAATAATCTGCGGATGCCCCCGCTGATATCACAAGCGTCGTGCGTGGGTGCTGGGCTGGGGCAGCCGAAGAACGTCCCACATCCAGCGAGGTAATGGGGAACCCGGGGAGTAGCCGACTCCCCGTTTTCACACTGATCTGTTGCCATGATTCATGCATCTATGTCCAAGTCGCGAATGCACTACGTAGATCACTCCAATATTTCATGCGTTGCTGTGCCCGCCTTGGAAGAGTTGTTTGCGCGGTTTCCGCCACTCACTCTACAAAATTAAAAGGCGGGGGTCTGACTTAACCGGCAACAGAAAGGAGTATCAACCTACGGCGTCAACCATACGCGCGCACGCTTGTTGGCAGCGAGTCCGCTACTCTAGGAAAGGCAGGTCGACATCAACCCCCCTGGACGAAAATTACGCATTTGGAAATCCCACATTACCCGGAAAAATGGCATTCCGGGTGGCTATCTCCACCGAACGTGACCCCCAGGGGACAGGCTGGGCCGACATACACACGCATCCGTATACAACGGCAGCTAGCGCTGCCGCGGTTGACGCGAAGATCACTGATAGGGACAGCTTACGCTATACCTACAATGGGACCCGAAGGGTGCGCCAGCTAGCGTTGGATTGCGAAAGCAACTGAGTTAAATCGGCACACGACGCGAATGTAAAATACGTGGAAGTGTGGTGAGCTTAAGCTTTATTTTTCCCCATCCGCCGGAGGATATATAAAAAAAGAAAATCCGGAAATAATTTGCACCTTCCACGCTTCCCTGGCAGGTGTCAGGTGCGGTTAAATGAAAGAAGGTAACAGCATCTCGTGGACCTAGACGTCATCGATGCATATCACTTGAACTTAAAGAGAGAAGGGGGAGTGGCATCAAAGGGGCGACAGAAAAACGTGCATCATCCTATCCGCATTTTCTGCATGTTGCTCATGAAAGATCGAAAAAACGGAATCGACCACCCCGTTGTCCCTATACAATATACTCGATGGGTATCTAAACAAGCACATGCGTTTGGCCGTGGATGACGACGACCCCGTGTACAACACCTGCAGTAGAATAGGTATCGGTAGGGGCTCGCATGGCAAGATATTTGAAAAAGTCCTCGACGTGCGCGCTTTGGTACAATCGTGAACAGGATTGTAATGCAGTACTTGTTGCTTAACTGACATCCACGATCAAGTAAGAGAACACAAGACAAACCCCAAGTATTATACACTGCAATAGAGGTACCATGTACGAGTACTCCTACATAGTACTCCAGTTCGAGCGCGGAAGACTATGTCATGAAGTGACAGTACGATTACCTAATCACAACATATTATGCAGTCTTGTACGCAAGATTTCTGTGATGGGGAAGAGAAAGCCAAATGAAACATCATCAACACCATCATTGTACTCATCGTGTGGGGTTCGTGTCTTCCGCCGCTCCACAGTGTTCCCCTCTTGTTTCCTGCTTCGGCCGATTCAGGTTGCGCGCGAATCGGTGGCTGGTCTTCGGTGCACGTGACTAGCAACCCGGTTACACGATAAATCGTGAATATTCTGTTGAATGAGAACCAAAAAAGGCATGCCACCACCGTCCTACACCATAGATATCATCATCGGTTGGGATTCGCTTCTTGGGCCGCTCCATGATGTAAGCCTTCTCTCTTCATGCTTATTCGGTCGCCGCTCGGTGGTGTACCACTGTGGTCGTATCATTGTCTCAGTTGCCGTGAGTAGAATGGTTGGATACATTTTATGAGGGAAGGAGGTTCCACCTTCGCTGTTTGCGTTTCTAGTGCGCTTTTGAGAGATGGACGCGGGCCAATGATCTGTGGCATGGCTCCTCCTCCTGTAATAACGAACGAACTATTGCAATGTTTGACAACACATTCCGAGCATACGAAGCGTTATTGTCGGAGATAATACCACCGGGCCCGCGTTCGCGAGTCGTCACGATTCAGTTGCATTGGCTGAGTTTGTCTTACTCCCACATGTGACCTATTTGCTCTTCAGATGCCGGAAAGCACTATATTGCCTGCTATTGGCGTGGGACACCAGCCCAACGCAAAAAGAGATCGTACAGCAGCAGGAGGCGTGCGAGCGAAGGGAACTTTGGTGGAATCAACCCTGCAAGTTAAGGTAGCATAAAAGGTCGAGGCCTGGCCAAAGGCCGGCTGAAGCCGGACGTCAAGATGCCGATCGGGGGAGACAGACCGCCTAGGTTGGGTATTTATGTTGATACCTTCCAAGCCATACTTAAATTCCTGTTGCCTACTCAGAGTACCAGCAGCAGAGATGCATATCACACCTAAATGTGAATTACGCCGGCTGCTTGAGAGGAGACGAGAGCTGGCAGCTGCGAGGACCTAAATGGTAGCGGATGATGCTTTTAACGATGTCAAGGCCTGGAACGATCTCTCAGAGGATGAGCTATTGCAAGGGGTCGAAAACGTTGACGGCGTTGATGTGCACCAGACTAATGATGACGATTTGGGCTCTAGGACACTTCGTATGCTGAAGATCGATGCGAGCGTGCCGGTGGACAGCACGGTGTTCATGCAAGAGCGCGCCCTACGGAAATACCTTTTTGACGGCGGGCTCTTCGACGTGGTATAGCCCGACGGTTGGCAGTAGACGCTGATGCGTCCGAAGGTGCCGGGTAAATCAAGAGCCACTTTGCCGCAAGGTGGAAAGCAGATGTGATTCGAACTCGTGAAGAGTGATCGTGGCGTACTGTTTAACCAAATTGCCAATGAACAAACTGTAGGTGAGGCCAACCACGCAGCATGCCAGCAAGCAGCAAAGCAGCGTGACGCTAGGTCAGTGGCTTCGGCGGCGACAAATCCGCAGGGAAATGCTGCTGACGAGCACCAGTCACGTGACAATGCCAAGACCGATATTGTGAACGCAAGGCGGAGCCGTTGGCACGAATGCAATACTTTTGTGGCAGCAAAGTCACAAACAGTGAGACGGCCCCCGAAGCCAACGAGATTAAGCAGGGAACGGCGGTCATGACCAGAGCAACGGCCAGGCCCTCAAGCAGCGACACCAGTTCACAAGCGATCCCGCTCAATATAGCCGGGAAAAGATCACCGAGATGACCGTGACGTCTGCCACCCTTCGAGCTAGTGTTTACGCCCTAAACGCGGTGGTTAGGGAGACCGAACTAACTGCGCCTGGAGCGCTTCCGAAGAATGACGACAGCGACGTGTACATTCGGATGCCGCTGTTGAAGGTGGCGCCAATGGATACCGGGATCACCGAGCCGGTGCAGAAATATTGTTCCCAGAGTGCTGGGCATCCGAATGCAGCCCCAGTTACTCAATCAGTTTTCTGTGCGGTTGCCGGCACCAGCGTCGCAGCAGTGACGTGGAGATTCCAGCACTATTTCGTACGCGCGTGTGTCGGTCTTGCAGCTGCGGATGTGGTGAAACAAGCGCGGATACGGGGGACCGTCGGCATCTCTATGCGGCCGGGGAGGGGGGTGGGGGGGGGGGGGGTAGGGGGGGAGGGAGGGGGATGGGGGGGGGCGGGGAAGAGGGGTGGGGAGGGGGGGCTGGGGAGGTGGGCGGGGAGGAGGGGGGGAGGGTGGATGGGACGGGGCGAGGGGGGAGGGGGAAAGGGGGGAAGGAGAGGCGTCATGCCCAAGAGACTGAAGACTGAGTTTGACCATGTTAGAATGCCGTCACAAGATTTGCGTGAGGCCGCCCTGACTTCTGCGTAATGTTGCGTCCTCTTCCCAGTGCCATTGATGATGCACTTGATACCCTCCATGAGCCCAATGCCTCAGTTCCTCGGATCTGCTACTCACACGTTCTCTCCCGTGCCCTTGCCGTCGTTGCGACACACGTCCTGGTCGCTTGCCAACCAGACCGTGATGCTGAGATTGCCGTCATCTCACTCAGACCCAAGCCACACGAAGCGCGACAACTCCGGCTGCTGTTTTCGATCAATCACACGCAAGGACACTTTAAAGCGATTCTAAACTGCAGCATCGTTGCCGGGTTGGACCCAGTTTGGGAACATCAGCGGATGGAGGCCGTGACCAGTTGTCGGGACTCCATCTGCGAAGACCCCGCCAGGCGTTCGGAAGTGATCGTCTACGACAAGGGCTGTGCTCTACGACGCTACCGCTTGAAATCTCCCGACGGCTCCTGGCCGGGAACTCGTCACTTCTTTGACAGGTGACATGGTCCTATCCCGATTTATATATCCCTTCGTTGTCGGTGAATCTGGTCGTGCGTTAGCCTTCATTGCTTGCGATACAAGGGTTGGGGATGGGTCCGACGTGTTCGACCTTCCGTGCGTAGCAACGACGAAGGTCTTCTTGACATTTGCTCTCGCCTCCGCACTACCCACAATTGCGGTTGGCTTCGACGTGTGGTCAACTACCGAAGGGCTCGAAGTGGACATATCTCTTGACCTCCTCAACACGAGCATGCCACGGTCGGCGAGACTAAGACAGCTTTAGCGGGCAAGGTATACCCAAATTTATCCACCTCTCCAAAAGTACATACGAAACGAAGCCTAACATTACGCCACTGGTGCGCGTCTTTCACCTTGGTTGTAAACACGCCACTTCTTAGCTTCTATTTCCGAGGGCATTGGACGGCGGACTGCGCCGTTTTCTGCTCTCCCGAGGCGCGAGATAATCGGACGTCACGGCGTGTTGACGATGACGGCAAGAAATGTTTCTTGTGTCAACAGTTCCATGGCGGAGAGCAGCGACTCGTGGATCAACAGCATATGCCTCCTCCACGCACTACCAAATGTACTTCTTTTGACAAGACGGTCGGATCAGTCGCTAACGCTGCCAAGTTGACCCCGGGCGATACGGATGACGACTTTGGCTCCGAACGTTCAACGGAAGGCTGTTTGCGCGCATTTGAAAGAAGGCTAGCTTCGTTGGGAGCACAGCTGACTGGGTAACGACTCGTTGTTCCTACTGTGGATTCGCGATTCTCAGTTGGTACCTCGCCGACTGCGTTCATTTACGACGTAAAACGACATGCCATACGCCTCGACCGTCTCTGTGACACAGAAGCGACGTTTTTGCCCGAAGGACTTTAAACAGGCGATTGAAATATTTGTTTCAAGATGACGACGACGTAATATTTACCGTGCTTGTTACTCACTTTCTTTTGGGTTCGGGCACATTGTCAGTCGGATGCCTCGAGTTTCGGCGCAGTTCTTCCTTTACCATCACAGTTTCGTGAGGAACGAGTGACTCTTGGCTAGGACCTTGCATGACAAAAATATCCAAACTTCGACGATTAAGTATTGGAGGCGGAGGACGTTTTCCTCCGAGCGTGTGGGCGGGGTGGGAGCCCAAATATTACTGATCTTAGAGAGCTGGCGATTTCTTCATCTAGAAACGACACGCTCATGATTTCCAGGGAGAGGGGGCGAGAAGGGTTGAGCAGTGGGGCGGACGGTGGGGAAGAGCGGACGGGCGAACAAAGGTTGGATGTTACTCTCTGGGGGTGGCGTTCTTGGCAGCGAATAAAATGTAGCAGTTGTGACGTAAATGGGTAGTATTCGATGTCCGATCTAGCCTCCCCTTCGCGGTGTCGTACCCACGGGCCCACCACTCGCCGTCGACAGGTCGCACTCCAGGGGTGGGTTAGGAGTGGCACATGAGCCGCTTGTGCTAGGGAGGCTTTGGCGCTCGGAACGCCCATACCTTCGCCGGTAACGTGTACAACCCACGTTAGGGTATGTTTGCATTGCACCTGGCGCCGAGTCACCACGTCAAACACTGCCTTCGAGCGGAACCTGAGTCATCAACAGAGCGGGGACGTTGTTCACACATGACTACGGACGTTCAACAAAAAAGATCCAAACTATTAAAAATAGAATGCGAACAAAACACCGCGAGCACATGTTGGGTCAAATCGGCCAGAGAAACTTTCCGGCAAAACGATAGATCGAGATGGCGAGATTTTCTCTCCGCGACAGAAACCGATGAATGAATCCGAGCAACTGCGAAACGAAATGCCAGCGAGGCGCGCCGATGAGCCACTCTGACCCTCACTCTTGTCACAGTAATCACAACGCGGCTGTGATATGTGGCTGACGCGAGCCAGGCGTCTAATAGAAACAAATTTGGGCCCTGTTGTGTAGAAAAAGAGCGACCAAAGTATCCTTCCGTTCTGTTTTCACCGACAAGAGCGGCACGGGGGTATCCCCCACCGATGTCTTCTTTGAAGATTTCAGAAGGAAAATTTCGCAGCATCGCGTTGGCATTGTCATCGGCATTTCGCACTCGATTTTGATACGGATTCGTCGGTGGCGGGCGGGAGGCGTGAGGTTGAAGACACCCTGCTGCGCCGACATCGACGCTGAGAAACAACGGGTTTTGCCCGCGCAAGGTATCCGCACTTATCCGCACTTACACATGGGTGGGGTCCTGGAACCCCTCATACCGCACACGATCGAGCACATTAAACACGAAATATACGAAATGCTTCGTCAGATAAGATAGAACTAAGTATCAATTCGATGTGGCTAGGCGGAAACGCTTCCGAGCCTGACGACGGGCTTTTCATGTTTTTTTTTGCGTGTTGGCGGGCGTTTTATTTTCTCCCCGCTGGTCCATATGACTTCCGTGCGTGCTGGTGGAATTTTCTCATACCTGGTAGTATTCGACGTCACAGCTGGCGTTTCGTTGCATGTTCGGGCACAGATACTGTCCATCTGTGCAACAGCTGAAATGCAAGATTAAAGTGGACAATGTGCATCTTGCATTAGAGTCTTTGTTTTGAAGTATGGGTCAGACGTACCAACCTTCACCTTTGATATGGTCACTAGCAAGTAACTCTGTTCTCCAAGAACCTCTGCAACTGTCTGCAAAGAGAGCACACTGCAGCGTGCAGAAAAATACTACCAGTACAACAGTACCCCCGCCCCTTCGTGTGGCACCACCTGCATACCCCAGTGTGAATCGTCGCCACCCATGGTCGGTCTATGTCTCTCTGGGTGTGCCGATGCCGGAATCCCGTCAGAATTTTGTTTGTGGGTGCCTCCCTCGTGCCAGATGCATCGCAGCAGTCGGCTACTTGTCAGCAAACCACTAGCTGGTAAAATTGTGGCTTCAGGCAAGAGCGTACTTTGGTCGACGCTAACGGAACTCATCGGGGCGAAGCTCTTCGGAGGGTGAAATACTTTCGCCCGTGGCTCGCTTTGCTGCCTCAGTTGTTTCTGCCTGGAATTCTTGCGTTGTGTTCGTTACAACTCTTTTTGTATCGTTTTTGTGCGAGAAGTCCCATGGTGTGTTGTTACGATACGTTTTTGGTTGCTTTCCACAAGGAAGGCGCTGGTAAACAACAAGCTGGGATGACGAAGATTGTCCAACGAAAAAAAACGCAGGCCGCGGGAGGGTTTCCAGTACCCTGCTATGACTCTGAATTGTGCGGCGGTCGACGGGTGCGCCTCTCGAGTTGTTGCGGCCGCGCGAGGTGTAGTCTCGACCCTGAATCGGCCGACACAACTGTAGCTTCAAGTGTATCGAAACGGCTCTTCGCGCATAAATTTGTCACTAAATTGTTGCGCACGGCCGGCTATCCATCGGTCGGCGCACTTGCCATATAGTCTGGAAATACATTAAATCGGTCGTACTCACAGCTGACGATATTCGTTTTTTCTAAAACATTCGAATACAAAATAAGAGGTCGAACGCCACGCGGAAGAACTTCAAAATTTTAATAAGGTTCCGACTGGCATCACCGAAGTGTTTAATTTTAATTCTACTACTCTATTACGACGAGTGTTTTCTCATCTTACCCCACCAGCAGCTTGCACGATGATGCTGCTGCTGTTGAGACTGCTGGATGTGCGTTGGGGGTAGATGGTTCTTGTTGGTTACAGCACAGCATGCTGGTAGCAGTAAATGATGGACGCATAGCATGTGCTGAGCACAACAACAAACAGCAGCTTGTATCTGCACCCGAATGCATATTATACGCCGGGTACATGAACATCACAGCTACTCTAGCTTGGGTGAACTTACGTGCGCAGAACAGGAGTAGTACTAGGTAGGCTAGCACAGCAGCATCGACATACTTTTTCTGGGCTGTCCCTTGCATACTCTACCGCTAAGATGTGAGCGAATGCGTGCGGGTGCAACATGCAAAAGCATCAGCCTCTTGCGTCCTTATTATCCCTCCGGATGGGAACCTTGTAGAATGTAAGTGTCATGTTGCGATCAAATACGGTGCCCTTCCCTTTGAATAAGGCCCGTTAGGCGATAATAAATGTTTCGCTCTTTACAGGGTATCATAGCTGCGGGGACTGCAAAGCACGCCGTCGTCTCAACCCGCATGGTCGGTTTAGGCTGTTGTACGTGCAATACGACTGATGTGAAACTCGCCGTGGAAGGATGTGAGCGTCTGGCCGGGGCTCGTGTTTGATACTTGGTAACGGGGGAGTGAGCTAGTGAAATTCGTCGTACTTCCTCAGTGGGCGCGTAGGCCAAGAATGGTGGATTCCGGAACCTTCGTTTGAAGGGCCTTCCACCCTTAAGGATGGCGATGGAGATGTGGCACGATAGCCACGACTTCCACGAATGCATCCATGGGAGCTTTCGCTAAAAGAAGATCGGGACCCATTTCCGCAAAATCAAATAAGTGCGCGGAAGTGAGAACAGCAGATTAGACGGAAGCATCCGAAGCCGGGAAGCTGTTTCCGCGTGAAGTTAATGGATACTCTCATGGAAGGTCCCATCCAAACGCTCATTTTACAGTAGTTTCCATGGAAATAGCTTCCCTGAAAAAAAATCTCCGACGAGGTTGAGTCCGAACCTCTTGAGACTTATTGTCAAAAGGAGGTTTCATGCAAGCGGTCGTCGAAACGATTATTAGTCTAGATATTTCGTGGAATAAAAGTTCCAGCCTCCATGAAAACAGTTTTTACGGAAGAGTTCGTGGACGCTTTCGTGGAGCTATTTCCACAGAGCATTACCTTTACCTTGGAAAAATGATGATTGCTTCCACCATGAGAGTGAGAATCCGTGGGAGCTGTCGTGGAATCCGCGGAGATTCCGTAGAAGCTGCGAAAGATTCCATGGAAGTAAGCCGTAAAGTTCGGTGGAAGCTCCCACGGGAGCTTTCGTGGAAGTTCTGGAAGCTTCCGTGGAAGCGGCTTCCGCGGAATCTGCCACCACTTCCATGGAAGTTTCCACGGAAGGTTTGGTGCAAGCTAATTCCATTAGAGCTACCACGAAAGCTTCCAGGGTTGTTTTATATGCAAGCCTCCATTTCTCCTATGAAAGCTTTCACGGAAGTTTCCACCGCTTGCATGAAAGCTTCCATATCGTGGAAGAATTGGAAGCTATGGAAGCTTCCTTGGCAGAGGTGAAAGCTTCCAAGGACGCTTGCACCAATTTTCAGGAAAACGAGAAACAGTATTAGGAATCGGGAACCTGTAAGGATATAATGTTGTTTGTTGTTCTAGAGAGAATTCGGCGTTATGTTTCATTTTATATGGCGGAATACGAAGTACGTAGGTCATGTTGACTGCAGCAGGTGGGACACCAAGTAGATACTGCACGGGACGGTGCTCGCAGACTGATTGAACACGCGAACAGACAGAGCTGTTGTTTACAACTGCACAGCGGTCGCTCGCTGGACATAAAAATTTGTTATTTCGTGACTCTCGAGTTCACCGCTAGACGGCGAATCGGGGAATTCGCGAGAGCAAGGAGCAACATCGAAGGCGAAGCGGTTCATAGGAGACAAACAACTAGTGCAGGAGACCGGGTGGGTTGTTGCAGGCTTCTGAGTTGCCGATTTTCTGCTTTTTTTAGACTTCCGATTTTTTTTTACTTGGAGTATCCGCGTCCGTCGCTGTTAGTGCCTGACGCGCAGCCGCACCTACCTGGCACTTCTTCGCTAAGGCCGTGTGGGCGCACCTTGTCCGGGATCATGCTGCCGTGTTACGGGTGGCTTTTTTACTGGAATACACGTTCCATGTGTGGTCCGGGTTCGGCGTGTTCCATGGTCGATGTTAGGTGTGACGAGTGGTATCCTTGAAGGTAAGTGGGTGATGAGGCGGCTGTTGAACAATCAATAGTCGTTCATGGTCAGGAGACGTGGTAGATCTTTGGTCGTAGTTTAACGGCCTGCGATATTCTACTCCTATGTACTGGCCAACTTGCAGACAACTACCTTTATCAAAGCTAGTCAGTCTGAGCTAACTTGTGCTAAGTGGCCCGAAATGGGCGTCTGGAAGATGAAGTATAGCTGTGATCGTATCTTGAGTTTTTTTTCGGTACATACAATGACTGGATACATTTTGAATTTTGTGAAGAAGTTTTTTTTTTCGCCGTTTTCGTTTCTACTGGGATCTTGAGAGTTCACCAAGGGGGGAAAATTTGTTGTATTTACCGTGTTAATTGCTGAATCATGGTTGGTTGGCAGCCTCGATGGCTTGAACAGAAGCCTCAGGGCTTTTTGAAAAGATATCCTAATTTTTCGTCGAGGAGAATATATTTCAATCTACACCGAAACATAGTACCAAACTTTCAATCTCACACGAAAACGCAGTATCAAACCTCCGCGCCGGTATTCCGACAACATTTTATAGTCCCTCGGTGGAGGAACCCAGTCCGTAAGAACGTTACGGTAAAATAGAGTATATCTACACTACTGCAGCTTGTCAGGCATGCTTCAGCCTTGCCGTTTCCATTAAGTTTTCTTCTCGACAAATGATCCTGGACCTTGCCCGCAGGGCACCGTGCCACAGGAGCGAACTCGGATGCCCTCGTGACACAAGTAGTTAGTTGTGGAATCTCCCTGTACAACTGTTCTATGCCGACGCTCTCTGATATTACAACCTCATTCGCATCCATCACAAGCCAACTGTTTGTTGGGCAAGGCTTCTCTCTTCAGTGGCGCAGTGGACGTTTCCTAACCCATTGATGGTGTGCGACTCAACCCTTTAACGCCCCATGTATACCCATCAGTAACCGGTTATTGCGACAATGAAAAGGTTGACACGAGTAGTGTGAATGCAGAGCAGTATGAGTAGGATTACGACGCACCCGTCTTGCACCACCCTTTGCATTGTTGTATTTCGGACACCAACTTTAGCATCGCCCAACCAGCGCAGAGTGGGTGTTCTTCACATCAAGCTGATATTTCTACCCATCCAAATCCAGCACAACCAGTGTCCGTGCCGATGCCGCATACATGGCGAGACGAGCCTGGTGGTCCCAAACTACGAGACATATCATACAGAGGTGCGTATTGAAAACACAGCAACATATCATACAGAAGTACACATTGAAAACACAGCAAGATCATTTGGCCGTGCAATACATCACAATAAACACGCGATCAACCAAGGATTGAAGCCAAAATGCCAGACTAGTCACGAAAAATCAAAGGTGTAAAGGAAAACGATAAAGCGATAGCAGCAAGATACCAAAAGAGCAACATTTGGAACAAAAGTGGTGAACGCCATGACGGCACGCGAAAAATAGAAAAACACACATCAGCAAGCCAGAAATAACCGAGGAGATGATGCCATGCAATCAAGATCGAGGACAGCAACGGTACAGGTATTATGTTTCGAATGACGTTGCTATTAAATTAGAAACGTTATCGCATGATCTATTACCTGAGCACTGTTTCTGCCGACAGTCGTATCCATTCCGCCATCACCCCTATACCCAGTACCAGGTATGTACATAAACACGACGACCAAAAGTAAATCAACCGAAAACACAGGATCAAATACGGATAATACCACCCAGTCGGCGTCGGGGCAGCACCCAAACTGGGTTCCGAATGCAACTGCTACAGGGCTACGAGCACTGCTGCTTATCCTCTCCTCTACTTCCTGTATCTTTGATGCCGGTGTCCATACCAACATCACCGGCTTCATTGTCCCCACGGGTACCCAAACGGAAACAGAAAGGGCCCGCCAAAGAGAAAACATAGCAGTGTTCAATGCTGTAGACGCCAGTTTTTCGCCTTACGCCCCACAAGGACAAGGGTGAACAGGGAAAACAGGTGAAACCAGTGCCACGCTCACGGTATCCGTCCGACAAAGCCTCCCGGGCTTCTCGGGTATGGCATGCGTCCTACTTGCAGCCTGCTAAGTCGTACGGCACGCGCCGACGCCACGGGCACTGCCGCCCTACTCATCGGAACGTGTTGGATGTGTGACACTAGGGGGTGGGGGGGAATTGCAGCAGCGGCATGGACGGCTCTGAGGTAAAGATCGCTCGCACCACCTGGGTGACCAACATGTCAAATGCCGGTTCAAAAAAAAAAAACGGGGGAAATGCATCACTGTGCAGTGGCTCTCAACGCTCCCGCCCCCGCCAAAAGTTTGGAAAGGCTGACAGCGGCCTACTCCCTGCTGCCGATGTAATAACCGCGAAGTTTCTTAGTGATAATATAGGTATTCCCGCGCAAACGGCAAAACCGTTTAGTCTATGCATCGGCCGTCGCAAGATTTGCAGAGGGTTGTTCAGGTACAGATCTCATTATTCAATCCGTTGGTTTTCACTATGCCTCTTGTTGAGTCAGATTCGAGAATGTACCCATGGAATCACTGCCCTCAGGTACATTTGAGAGCTACCAGTGTTCGGGGTTACCTTGGAGTAACTACGGGTTTGACCCGCGATCCTTGAGTATTGCCAATATCTCGGCTGATGCGGGTCGTTCCTCCGGTTCCGTAGCCCAGCACGCCCGCAAGACGCTTGTGATATCGACGGGCGCGTGAGCAGGGATTTCGGGACGATCGCCTTTAAAAACTACGCGGGTGTAGATGTCAAATGGCAGAGCTTCGTCAGCCCATGGAATCTCCATCGAAAGCACCTCCCACGCCACAATGCCGAAGCTGTATACATCGCTCGCCGAGGAAATACCCCCTGCGTTGAGCACCTATTTACGCGAGTAGGTTCGTAACCGCATGAAGGCGGTGAGGGTAAAGACGTAGGAAACAATGAGGTTCTGCTCTGTCTTGATTGTTGTCGGTGGAGTGGATTCGATGGTGCCAGCGACAGAGCAATCTGTAGAGGCGATGAACATCTGACAAATCAAACGCGTTGTAGAAGCATCGGAACGTCCGTGGTGACTGGTCGAAGCTCGTGAGCTCGAAACACCAATACTCTCGAGGCCTCGCGAACTGTGTTCAGCAGTTCCACACCGCAACTGCTACATATCGCACTGCATCGAAATGACGAATACCTCGGGAGCAGCCCACCCAAAGCTCATGTTGTGCGATATGCTTCCTTGCTTGAAGGTGTACGTTGCGAGACCTGTGGAGTCACTGTATTGCGCCCATCTCGAGGTGCCGAAGTCCCCGATCTGGAATCCGACCAAGGGCATAAACGAAAGACAAAAAGCAGACGACAAACTTATTCTGGTCAATACTATGACTGAAACGCTTGCAAATGTCCAGATCCGAAATGTTAATGGAAAAATATTCTTGACGCCACTTTGTTGCTATGAAGAGGAGCCACCATAGACAGGCTGCCCGGCCAATTCCATGACTTAGCCCAGAAACCACTCCATTAATAAGATTCCCCGTCTCAATTAGACCCTAACACGACGTTAGCATCACATGCAGGCACTTATGCTGCATGGAATGTAGATGCGACACGTGACGGCTAGCCGGCCGTCTACAAGAACACATCACCTCTTTTAGCACCCCTCTTGTTATCGAACGCACAGTTTACTCACTTTAGCCCTGCCTTCTCCATCAAGCAGTACGTTGGCGGACTTGATGTCACCATGGACAGCACATTTACTATGCAGGAACGCCATGCCCGCGCAAACATCCTGGATTATCCGCCGGGCTTGCGGTTCTGGGATTCTCTCCGTCGAGTGTTTCAACAAAGAGCGTAAGTCACCGCCCGTGAGCAGCTCCATGACGAGAATCAGCTTGCCCTTGGTGGATGTGATCGCTCCGTAAACATTCACCGTGTGAGGGCTCCGGAGTCGCATCATCGCCTGTAGCTCCAAAAGGAGAGCTGCGCGCTGGCGCTTCTCCTCTTTGTTGCCCTTCTCAATCTCCGATTCCACATCTGCATCGCACTCTCCACTGAGATAACCGTCGTCTGGTTCGACTAGGATGACCTGGTAATCCACTCTCGCGGGAGGGGGTGAGCATGGCAGTCTCCGCGTCAACAGTATGAAAATGTCGCGCTTCTCTCTTTGTACAGTTTGAATTGTAGAAGAAAAAGTTCGTGCTGCGCAATGTGATATTGTTGAACAGCAACTTAACGCATCACCCACACATTCCAAGGCAACAGGAATAACACACACGTCGTACGCTCTTTACCCCTATCTGTTATTTTTTGTTAAGAGGCTGATGTTCAGCAGCTGCTGAAACGTGGGTCTCTGCCTTACCAAGAGAGGATGCCGGTATCTGCCATACCTGGGTGAACCTGTTTTTACAAACATTTGCCATGGAGAAAGGATGGGCTGTGTAACGTACGTAGGGAAAGGTACGGTGGCATTCTTATCTTCCGCCGGTACCGTCAGTATATTTACCTTAGCAGCTGCGTTGCGGCCGTTGTAGTCCGCAGCATATACCGTACCGAACCCGCCTTTTCCCAGCACGTCTTCCGATATAATGACGTGGTCTGCGGGTATCTCAATCTGATTCAGGTTTCGCTGGCGCCGCAGGCGACGCTCAGATACGATCGACTCAGCCTGCAAGGGCCATACAGATGGAGATTCCCCAAGGGCAAACACGCGGGGAGGCGGACAGGTAACGGGAGCGAGTATTCCAGCTTATTAACAGCACATTAATCGTGAATGCGCCCGACATCTGGTGAGCATTTTATCTCATTTTAGGACGTTTTTAGGGGTTTATACGCGTTTAGGCGTTTTCTATCCCAGATTCACGAAAGACGTTGAGGCACCGGGCACGATGGAGTGCATGGTGCCCTATATACGCCGCCCACCTACCTACCCTGCTCCTGACTACATATATGTTGGGGGAACTTCTTTTTGCTTACCTCGGTAATAGGTTTCCGGAGACGCGGCCCCACGATGGCGTTCTGGTTCGTCATTTTCAATCTTCCTCTGACTCCGGAAGCTTTACGGCGACGGTCGGCCACACTTGTACGATCTCCTTGGTTCATCGCAATGTCAACGTGAAGCCACGTCTGTGTCAGGTTTAACACCACAGCCAGAGCATGTTGCCGTGCGATTTAAACTCAGCAAACACATAACATGGGGGTGAATGGGACATTGAAGGGTGGGCTGGCTGGTCAACTTGGGTGAATCTATTGTTGAAGGCATTCGTTCGGGACCACGTCCGGCGAATGCTGAAAAACGTTTTTCAGGGCCGACTGCTCAATATGATATACAAGAGCCGGAGAATGGAAAAATAAGCCGCAGATACTACAGCCTATGCTATTCGAGTGACGTGGTAAATGTCGCTGCGGGAACCTCCAGCGCGTGTGTCTAAAGTGCAAAGTTATGCATGTACGAATTGCTCCACCACTCGTGATCGAAGCTTGAGTATTTTATGTAGACAATCGAATGTTCCAAAACGATTTGGTGCCGGTGTCAAGTTAAATACGCAAGAATCCATTGCCTTAGAGTTTTGAGCAGCGCAAGTCGACCCAATGTCGACGACCTCATATGCGCAGGAGTCACAGTGAGTATAGAATATCAAATGTGGGAGGATCGGAGTTTCACATGCACTAGGTGAAAGGGATTATGGCAAGGAAGGAACTCACCATCAAGTCCGAAAATGTCTGGTTGATAACCGCTTCGGTTTCTTCCATCCTTCGTTTAAAAAGTGTCGAAACCACAACCTGAGTTATTCGCCGTTTGCTGTTGTATGTTCTGATAAGGCCCACCATGTCTCCGATGGCGTCCTGCACGTTGTCCATCAACATGCGCTTCATTTCCTTACTCGATTCAGTGTCTTCAACGTTGTTTATCTGCGCAATGTACAGGAGGGCAAACGCGGCAATTTCAGACACTTTCAGAACCCTCGGTTTAAGCACGTTCTTGTTACAAGCCCGTCGGTGGCTTTGTATTCTTTTTCCACTCTCTTCGTGCCCAATGAGGTCATTAGGATCGAGGCCATGCCGTCGGGTACCTGCTGCCTGTCTATGGCGTCGAATATTTCAGAGGTTTGAGTGCGCAATCTGGGGTATGAGTGAATGTCATTGCAGAATTGCCGAAACGGGTGGAGTCCAACAGTTGTTAATGCGTGGTCTGTAGTCGGTTTAGTAGTATGCTTTTCGGCCTAGGTATGGAAACCCTCCTTTCTGAACAATCCATGGGAGGTAGAGTATATGAATGGAGGTCTTCCCAGAACCAGTCGTGGGGGAAGGTTGGTGCAAACTCGAACGGAACAGCGCCGAAATAGATGGATAATTAAGTGGGAGAGCGGCGACCTCGCCGATGCTGGGCACACGTCCAACGAGACTCCGACTAAATTGGCTTAGTTATTTTAATTTTTTTTGCTAAAAACGTCAGGGGAAGCACTTGCGATAGACAACGAAGAAACCACTATATGTCAGTGCCGTTATGTCTACGGGGAAATTGATATAATTATCGAACTGTCACAAGGAAATCTACGCATGGCTACTGGTCATGTGTACATGGCTGTGCACGTGCCAATGGGTCAAGCTTTTCTGTTCAACAGGCAAACCTGGTGCAAGAACGGAATCAGCCAAATCGAGACAGCCGCCCAAACTCACCTTTCCAAGGACCGTCGCGGCCCGTTCCAGCATCGCCACCAGGAGGCGACACCTTTTCAACTTTGCCCCTGCTTCAGCGATGCGACGTCGATCGTTCGAGACCAAAGTGGCTAAGGTCTTGACGAGGGTGGCGGCCTCAGCAACCCCGGGAAACTGAGAGTTCTGTGCCAGAGTATGGGCAGCCTCCAGGACAGCCTGTAACACGTCACTTGTGCCGGACCGCTCGGGAGGATCACACGCCGAAGGTGTGGCGTGGGTGGTTGTGGCAGGCGAAGTTTGGTCCGCTAAAACGGCAGGCTCATCTCCACCGTGATTTTCGTCGCCGTTCTTCTTCGCGTGGTACTTCCATACTCCACGTACCCCACCGCAGACAAAAGCCAGGATCGCTGCCAAGGTAACTATTTTGATTGTCGGCGGTGAAGAACAGTTCGCCGATTTTGACCCTACGTAGGTAGGGGCCTCGAAGAAGGGCTGGACAGGGGTGGCCGTGCGCACGGCATGTCGCCTGGTGAGGGTTGGTCGTATTAATGCTTGCGTCTGTCGTGCTGGTGTAGTCGTGGCAAGTAAACCCGTGGGTGTTGATGTCGACGAGAGTGCATATTCGGCACCGGCTGTTTCGGTTGTCGGCGAAGGTGAGAAATAATCGATGTACTGTTCGTTCTCCGCTTGGTCGAAATATAGACCGGCTGAGTTATCCTGCGGTATCGCAAGATGGAATCGGTCGGGCAGAAATCAACCTCAAACCAAGGCTACGGTACGGAGGGTACCCCCGATCTTCCCTACCAGGTTTTTGAGCTAGCGTACTCGCACAAGTGCCTCTGTGCCTCACCGACAAAGCGTCGGTACGCGATATGCTTGGCGCGGCGTGGCTATGTATTGAGTCGCGGGTTCGTGTCGCAAAATAAACCCAGCATTAAAGCTCAAATACCGCAAAAAAACAGGAGCCACTCGTGCAAGTGAGTCCGGGCCACCGCAAATAACAAAAACAAAATTGCACTAAATGAAAGTGAAAAACTATCGTAGCCTGGGCATCAATTACGCCAGAGAAAAGTTTGCGACGTGGCGGAAATCTATATCCCTTGTACTATAGTATAGTGGACGCGTCATCTCGTGCTCACCTGCCAGCCCATATTGTTGACCATGTTTGCATACCGCGTGACGTCTGCACTATAGGCGTTTCTGGCATCGCCACCCCTCAGTGCTCTTTTTGCGTGTATGCGCCCACCACCCGGAAAAGCTAACCCCTGGTCTGCGGATGATACTCCTTGGGATTTGTCGTTTTCAGTCAAACGGCGCTGTGAAAGCAGTAAAGCGAATATAGGCGTTGAAGAAGGCCAGTATTCTGAAGTGCAGGAACCGTTTGGCGCCACTGACACGCCTCGCGTAGTGTCCCAGTGTTCCGCCCCCCCCTGTCAAACGCGTACGCGGTTTAAATGGCGAAACGAGGTGAAATAAATTAGCAATGAAAATCAAGACCACACAGCATATCCTATGGCATACAAAGAGCTACGTGTAACGTGTACATGGAAAATTAATGAGTTATTTAAGGTGAAGACGATGCGACCAACTAAATGTATGTGTAGCTCGTAAAATATAATTCCCTCCCATTCTGTTCCTCCCGCACGTTTGCTCGGGCCGATTTTGCAGCATACGATATACGATTTTATGGACCCTGTTCGTGTATAGCTTCGAGGCAAGATCGACCGGGCCACTTGCCGCACCACGGCGGTACGTAGCGTCTGCCAAACGAAAAAATCTATTGCATAAGTAGACACTCAATCATCGGCGAGCGCGTCATCGACGGTGGCTATCACTGCTACACGGATTCCGACACAAGGATCGGCCCAAACAAAATTCTGCTGACACACATGCATAGGGATGCATGGGTCAGGCATGGGATTAAATTTCGTACCTTCCATCTCCAGAGCCCGGTTTCCATTGATGCCTATGTTCCGGACCGTGTGCAAAATCCCAGTGATGACGTGTTTCGTCCACGCCAGCACTGCAATAGTCACGAATTTACGGGAGAGCCTGGCGTTCTTAGTGATGTCCGTAGGTGTTCGGGCAAAATCCGCCTAAAACATATCATTCAAATGTCATGACCCTTTGCCGCCTGTAACGCGTTTGTAGAATGCTGCTCTATATAGTGCATTCTTCGTTCGTAATGGCTATTGTTTTGTTCCCGGCACAGGCCTCTTTTCAGAGGTGATACATATGGGAATGCCTGACACAATATATATGAATGCACCTGGTATTCTTCAACCTGTCTCTCGAAAGCTTAACATTGTGCGACTTCATTGATCTTGGTGTGGGTTCCACTTTGATTGCCTGCTCGATTCCACCTGGGTGGGCTCTACCCCCACCGGCTGTATACTGGTTCCTGATGAATCCATTACTCCTTTCCATCCCATTTGCTCATTGATTCATCACTTGCAATCCGTTAAATGTCGCCCTTACGGTTTCGTTTTGGTCGCTTTTGAGTGCTCAAGTCCACGATGTCGGTGCGGACTATAAGTGGGCACCGCTGAAAATTTACGGTTGAGACAGGTTTTTGGAACCCCGGCAGGCGTGTACGAGAAAAACGTTTTAGAAAAAAGGAAACGCGGGTTGTTTGGCCGGTTTGAACCGGTTAACCGAAACCAAAAAAATATACGGAAAAATGGATATACCGGAAAGGCAAAGAAAAACGGCAAAACCAGACAATTTCTTCACTGATTCTCTACCGAATAATACCATATCAAATGCTTATAATAGAGTACACACAGAAGGATTATAGTTTCTTGCATATTATACGTGTACGCACAGGTAGTTTACGTAGTAAGCGATAATATGAACTATTATTACTACTACCAGCGGTTTTGTCGTGGGAACCCGCAGTGCGCCATTGCGTGCCCCGTATTATTTCCATTTCTTGAGTTTGTCTCCTACATCATCACCGTCCACCCCGACTTGTGCATATTCTCGACAACAACGTGTCTACACCACGTAGGTACTACTAATATTGAGCTTGTCGCGTATGCCGCGGGTCCTCCATGTTTCTGATTATTGTCGTATGATATTGGTATATTTTGCAACGCAGCACATACCGACTGTAGTAGCCTTTACAGAGCTGTAAAGTACTTTTAAAGCTCTACAAAAAACTTTGCCAGACTAATATTATTAAACTTAGAATACACTCCAGCTGTGAGATCGAACAATTTGGCCAAACTCATCTCTGCAAGCAGCTGTGTGTGATACGCCGAACCCGCGTATCACTGGTTGTGTCTACGAATTAAGGATATAGATCGGCGACTCCCTTTGAAACTACAATGTAGCGTGAACAAAAGTCAGCAGGCTCATGTTAGACAGTCTGTTCGCTGAAACTATTAAACCCGTTTTTGAGGCGGACAAAATCTGACAGATGTGGAAGGAAATGCATCAGTTTATTAAGTGTATGCTGTAAGTCATATAACCAGTGAAGAGAGGGCGGAGAGTTCAAATATTTGGGGGAGGCGGTGGGACGTTTGAACAAGAGGAATAGGAGGGGTGGGGGGAACAGGCGATTCAACTCTATGTGTGGGCGGAAACTAAATTCTTCAAAATGAAAAATCTTACGGTTGCAGAAGGAATGCATACGTTTAGATCCCCTGCCTGGTATTTTTTAATATTTTAGTAAATTTGATGTTATGTGTGGTATACAAACACTTTTTAGGTGTGGCATAAAATGTGTTATGGCTTCGTGGTGTGTTTTTGTAAATGGATAGCAAGATAGAACATTTAAATTTGAGGGTGTAACCTGGTAGTTACAATAATTTTGCGGTGCCGAAATGGGGCGCTGGGGTCGCTAAATATAGAACAGGGATACATAGTGCAAAGTAAAACGAGCGAGGTGATGTAGTCATGCAATATCACAACTATTAAGCACGAGGGGGGAGAGTGCAAATCGTAAACGTTTTGAAAGGAACGCTTAATGTCCCCGCGTTCAATTACGTTAATTCGTCAGGCATAAGCTAATTCGTTTGGCAGAGGTTGTGAGGCGATCATGCAGACGGCAGGTAGGCACGAAATATACCCTGAGAAATAGGTTGGTGACGTGGTCTACCGCAATTGTAACATATTTGCCTGTACTTCATTTGCTCATATTTATCATCTAATGTACGATTATACGCCCTGTTTTTCCGCCCATATCGTCGAAGACGTTGTGGTCCTGTAGGTGTCGCGTCCACGTCTGGTGCTTGTGTCAGTGGTGTTCACGTAAACATGCCCTAGCGTTTAGTGGATGATTTCTAAGTAGTGTTCCTGTACTCAACATCAAACCAGGTGGCATGTGTCAACCCAACCGCTTTGTTGAAAATGACAAGTAACTATTCTTCACACACCTGATACAAAGGAGACGCGGCCCGGAGATTGCCCAGTATACCGACAATCAGGATGAGGTTATCGAGCAGCGGACTTGGTTTTTACTACCGCTCCTCACTTCACCTTAGACACTACGGGCATGCGTTGGACCCTGTTCTCTTTTCCCAAACAACATTTGCATGGAGGTGTGGTGGGCGAAAGCTATACAAAATTGTAGAGCTGTGATTAGCCAGTCTCTCGGTCTGTTTGTTCTTGCGTTGTCGACAAACCTGTTTTTAGCAACGAGAAGTTTTAAAGCATTTTAGGTTTGTGCAAACAGATGTATGTAGACTATGTAATGTTTCTCACGCGCATAGGAACCTCAGGTTGGAGACACAGGCTATACGGGTTCCATCTTTCGACTGGATTCCGTATGTGGACGTACACATGGTTTTAGTGTGCTAACATCCTTATAGTTGATAATATTTTGTTCGGATGGTTGTTACGTGTGCATGTTCTTGTTGCTTTTCTAGACTTCGTTGACTTGTTGTTTGAGATTGATGTTTTCGAGTACGTATTGTTTGATGGTCGGGGGGCTTGTTGCTTATAGTGTTTGTTTACGCCAAGAAACTGTTTCGAAGTGCTAAGAACGAGGTGACGACGGATGGTTTGGAAATTTCAACGTTCCCCCTCGCGGATTTTTTCAAGCATAATTTATATATATATGTATTACCTTGGGCTACCGATGTTTTTCGATATATCGGACGACCCGATATATATATATATATATATCCTAGGGCTGTGTTTTGGTACCGATGATGTTCGACGTATCGGACGATCCGATATATATGTATTTCATATCGGGAATTCAAGCCGATATATTCGCGAAAAATTTACGTATGGGTATTTTACAGAGTAGAAAGGCCTGCTGTTACGGCGCCTTGGTTTCAGGATACTTGTAATACAATGATGTGTTGTTGCTTTTGTTGTTGTTGTTCTCACATTAACTCGCATAATCAAGTCCGTGGTCACAGGACAGGCTTCAGTTACTCTAGAGCTGAGGAATACGCTGGGGGAAAACAAAAACAACCCAAGATCATACATGCATATATTACAGCTGACGCAATTCATGCATCCACCAGAAACATGTAGAAGTGAAATCGGGAGTCAGTCTACGATGTGCTAGGTCCATACTGGTGCATACATCTTATTACTCGCGCCTGGAAAAACCAACTATACCGCTTGCCACACAAAGAAGACTACGAACGTATATACTACACGTAGTATCTAACACTACGCATACGAACGACAGACGCAAGTCAATTAAAGAAAAAGTAACAAATGATATAAAACAAGATAAATGAAAAGAAATAAAACAGAAGAAAGCGAAAAAAAAATACGAAAAAAAAAAGGAAAGGAAAGAAAAGACAAAAAAATCAAGAAAAGACTACCAGGTACACAAAAGAGGAAGCAAGGAAAGGAAAAAGAAAAACTGTCATACTAGCAAACCCTAGGAACTGACTAAAGATGGCACTGACTCATAGAGGTTATCAAGTGCATCATCAATGTCACTGGGAGAGAACGCAACATGGCGAAGAAGTCAGGGCGGTCTTATGCTATCTTGTGACGTCCAATGGAAGGCCCACAACTTCCAAGGCGATGCAGGCCAAACCCAGACTTCAGTCTCTTGCGCATGAGGCCCAACCTTCCCCCCTCCCACCCTCCCCCTTCCCTTCCTCCCCCTCCTCCCGGCCACTTAGAGATGCCGACGGTGGATGGCGCTGCCGCAGCCTTTGCGCGTCGCTATGCAGCTTTGTGTCTGTCCGTTTAATGTCAATTCTGCATGTACAACTCGGTTCCCTCCTCTATTCGTGGAAACCATTTACCAGTTTTTCTAGCAGCCTCTCACCACCCTTCAAATTTCATTCTAAAAACCGGCATATCCTCCCTTAGGTTATCCATCCAGTCTTTCTCTTGCCCCCCTGAGAAGCCCTTACTCCCAACAAGCTCCCCAGACATCACCCTTTGTGGCAGATGCTCCTCCCCCATACGTGCTGCGAATCCCGCAAAACAAAATCCTCCGTTTGCGCACTATTGTCGCTATGCTCTCGGAAGCAGGCTTGGCAACAGTGTCGGCGTACGATAGGGTGTTGTCGTCGCGCTTCTGTTTCCGCCATCCAAGGAATCGGAGGAGCATGGAGTGGTGAACCCGGCGTAGCCTGTCATAGTCAGGCTTCTTCGGGCTTCACGTTATGCAACCGGAAACAAGTGTCTCGACCACCTCAGGATCAGCAACCGCACTTTCAACCGTAAGCACACACCCGGGCGATCATAGCGTTCCATCTTGTACCGCTGGAAGCACGCCCAGGCCCTCGGAAGACGCCGCCGTATTTCAATGCTAAGGTGTCTGCGGTGATGGGCTCGCCCAGGTACACGAACTCGACTGTTTGTTTGTATACCTGGCTGGCTGCATTGATTGTGAAGGACACCTTCCCCCCGCCTTTGGTTTCCAGGCACAACAATATCTGTTTTCGCCTCGGTTACCGATAGCCCGATCGACGAGCTACCAATCACGATCACCGTCATCATCCTCTCCAGCTCTTCTGATGATCGCGATACGATTACCGCTTCGTCCGCGTACAGCATACCATACGATCTCTGCGCCTCATCCCCCTTCTTCCCCCCCGGCCCGTCGACTTTGCCTGTGCGTGAAGTGCCCTTCTTCTCGCCTTCCTGCTTTTATTGGAGCTGCACCACGTTGTCCGTAACGGCTGCATGAGCGAAGAAGTGTTTATCGGCCACACGCAGTACCGCCGTGCATAACATGTTGAAGGGCAGTGGCGCGAGCCCCGCGCCCTTGCCTGAGACCTGTTCCCGCGTCAATTTTTCCCACCACTCTCTATCATCCAGCCGCATATGCTCGCATACCGTCGTGGAATTCGCAGATGACAGCGAGCATTCTCGGTGGCACGCCAAAACGAGCAAGGACATCTCACAGAAGGGTTCGGTCGACGGAGTTGTATGCTTGGTGAGGTCGATAAAGAACAAGTGCAAGGGGGTGTCCTTTTTCCGCGGCAGTTTCTGCAGTCGTTGTTCTACGAACATCATGTCAATCATCAAGCGTTGGGGTCTGAACTCACACTGTTCTTCCGGCAGAAGGTTCTCTCGTTCGCAATAGTCACGCAGGTGACTCGCGATGACTTCGAGGAGTACTTTGCCGGCGTGAGCTACGAGGGAGATGCCACGATAACTGCCACACTCGGTTCGACCTTCCTTCTTGTGGAGCACCTTAATCGTTGCATCTTTCCATCGTTGCGGTAGGCCACCTCCCCTTCACACAGCGACGATGATATCGTGGAACTTTCCCAGGGTGTTCGAATCTCCTTTGTTAGCCAAAACCTTCAAGCGCTCGGCCGGGAGGCAATCGGGGCTTACCGCCTTTGTGTTCGCCAACGCACGGATCGCCTCCTATACTTCTTACCTTGACGGGACATCGTCCAGCGATCTGCACGAGGGCCACTGCCTAAGCTCGTCCACAATACTCGGTTCAAGGGTCGGCGACTTAGTGTTAAGCAGTTTGTGAAACCACCTCACCCACCTACCTGCATGGCTGTCCGTACCATGCTATATGCGGAGGGCCTAGAAGAGTGTTAGTAGGAATCCAGCCGTCGGAGGCTCTCTGCTGCATTCTCGTGGAACAGCAGCGGCATCCAGTCGTTTGCTCAATAGGGTTTAGATAGTTTCGAAAGCCGTATCTTAACGAGTTCATAATCCTCCACGCACCGGCCACCAACCATGTGCTATTCTAAGCACGGCCGATGGCGGAAACTATGTACTGAACCAACTTACACTGTCACGCATCATTCCTGTGCATGTATATCCCCCGGATCGAATGTTTCTGCATCCCATTGCACTGTATTGCTCGATCACTCATTCCGCGCGTGTGGCGAGCTTGGGATCGCCACGTCCCGAGAACCTGACTTCCCACCTAAATCCCGCTATATTGAGCTAAGGATACAGACACCGAGGGCTCGGAAGACCATACGAGACGGGAGACCCAGGGAAAGTGAGTGCCGCAGCTGTAGGTCTACACGAACAGTGAGAACGGCCGCGAACGTGAGTGATTTATAGGCCACCCGTCACCCGTTCCTTATATGCTGAGCCCTGAGTGAGGGTAGGCTACAGGAGACGGCACCCCGCACGAACGAGCGTGCGGCCAAGTAGCGGTAGTACTTCCGACGTTTTGAAAGCAGCGTATCATGTGACACGCACTAGTACACGAAAAGCACGAACGAGCTTTTCGCTTTGGAAGTGTATTCGTCGAAGCACATGTGGTATGTACTCGTATTTGGGTCTTAACGCACCGCGGACGTCAGTACCCTACGTAAGGCAGGCCTGCTACGTCGTATGCCCACAACAAGTGCGCAGAGCGCCTGTGGGGGGGAGGGGGTAGGGCATACCGCAGGAACACGTCGCAGGGAAGTGAAAAAAGAAGAAATAAAATTCAAACTCGTCGAACCGACACATAATATTCCGAAACTGTTACAGCACAAAGCGTTTATATCAAATATTACGCCGCGTGTCGACAAACCGACAACATGATACGACGTGACTGGTGTACGATTGTATTCCGAAACCGTCACACCTATTACTTGCACAGAGAAGGCATATCAAATATTACGCCGCGTGTCGACAAACCGACAACTTGATACCATGTGACTGGTGTACGTTTGTGTGATAACAAGCCGCGAGTACCAGCGTCAAATGCGATGGATTTTTGCATTGCTGTGAATACCGTTTGTACTCGACGCTCTGCACTGTTACTGCCCGCAGCAAGCCTTGCAACGCGTGGGCCACCCTGCATCACAACCACGCCGAGTATACCGATGGTCGAAGTTGAAGATGCCCGTATGTGACGTCGAACTAGAATAGCATATTATATGCCTGGTGCATGACACGTTGCATCCTACGATACTAGTGCCCACCACTGTGAAAGCATTCCGTTCTTGCATTGCTGTGAATATCGCTTGCACTCCGCGTTCTGCACTGTTAATCCCGGCACATATTATGCACACTGCTGTGATAGCATTCACTCCGTGTTTGAACTACTGGTCAAACTCCACGATTTGCGCTGTTGCCCTGGCTGCGAGTAACAGCTCGCCACACGAGACGGATGTTTGCCCTGCTGTGAATACCGCTGTACACGCAATATTACTGCTCGCAGTAAACCTGCGATAGGTCATCAGACGTTATCATAATAAACTTCGACCATGTGACTTTGGGTTCGCTCACGTATACGCCGATGTGCTCACGTATATGACGATGTGTTATCAAGCTTGCTCACAAATGTTTCGTAATAGGGAAGCTCAACCAAGCACGGCCGGCTCCTGCGCTAGTTATACTTTCATGGGTGCATGCTCGTCGTCAATATGCTCAAGTCCGCAGGAAACCTCATAACGCATGAGCCATACCGCACTACCCTCACGAAGGATACCGTTGGTCGAAACTTAAGATGCCTGTGTGTGACGTCGCATCAGGATATGGTATACATGAGACGTTGCAGTCTACAATGTGTTACATGCACTCTCCTGTTGAAAGCATTCCGTCAACTTCGAACTCAAAGTACTACGAGTAATAAGCTACTTGCATTAAGGATTTCAAATCGTAATTTGGGCTGTGGGGGGAGAAAAAACGAGAAAATAATAACTTGGTTAATGTAGGGTCATGGCCCAGTTTGAGAGGGAAAAAAAGCATATTACGGGGGACCATAGTAAATAGGACCAAATATTGTTAGTCAAAATAGGGAAATATATTGGTTCTTGTGTTTACCGTAGGTCCTGTTTACTATGGTCCCCCGTAATAGTAGAATCCCACATAAAAAAATTGAACAATCGACCAGCCAGCCAGGACACCAATACATCCAGGCACACATCATCTTCCACAGGGCATCCCGGACACACCAGACGGCATCCACAACACCCAAGCACCCTCCCGAAGAGGCTGCCAGGTTTCTGGTGGACGATCTGCGGGATTGCCCACGGCAGACAGGCTGACGCGTCATCGAGGGTGCCCGAAGCAGCCCAAATTTAGCTCTTTGCTACGAACACGTAGCAGCCAGCGAACAATTTTCGAAATCGGAAGGCTCTTCATACGTTCTATCGAGACCGACGAGCTGTGGCCCACACACAAACGCATCGCGCCACAAGTGCTCCACTCACGCCAACGACACAGGTACGGAAGACTCAACCGGCCCCATCCCTGGCCCGCACAAAAGCCTGTTTGCAGCCCACCAACAACAGCAGCAGTAGTAGTGCGGCCTTTCGGGTTTTTTGAATATTTTGAGCAGTCTGCTCAATAATCAAAAAGCCACGCTGGTGCATGAAAACCCGCGAACAGTTTGAAATTCAAAAGCTCGGAGATCGGAAGACAGGAGGACGATACCATGCAAGGCATACCATAGACACGGTGGTGCGCCTTTCTTCACCCTGGAGCAGCTCGTCTCTACCCCTGAGGCAGCCGGTCTCCTCTCTTGAAAAAGCCGGTGGTGTCCACCGTTTTGAAGCCTCGAGTTTCCTCCTTTGGAACCCTCCTTGTGTCCCTCTTGCGCGGCCGTTTCCCATGTTACACCATCGGTGTATCGGCCACTTCCGGTCGTGCGGGGAGGACAGCACAGATGCAACCCTTGGTCTTCGGCTAGACGACCCAACCAGATGTTTGTGGCTCGCGAGACGTCGCCCGGATGACCAGGAGTGGTCAGGGAAACACTCGAGAGTTTCATCACTTATTGATGTTACACACGAGATCGACAAAATCTGCAACACAGATCTTGACTTTTAATATCTAGTCTACTGCTGCTGTACATCATAACGTGGTAATCGATGACCCGTCCTAAGTGTGCACTTCAAAAACGTTTCATATTGTTTTTAGTCTCTGTCCCGTCTCCCCCTCCTCTGTCATGAAACCCAATCCAACCACATTCTCCACATACATCAAACATCAATGTCATCAGAGCCTTCAAACCGTTTCGTTTTGTTCCCAGCAGTTGAGCACACCATCAACAGCAGTTGAGCACATTTATCAACAGCAGTTGAGCACGTCATCAACGCACGAGAAAGAGTGACAGAAAATCGCGCCGCAGTAACCCACACAGCCGCAGCAGCAGCAGCACGCGGTCGGTAGTCAGCGTCGAGGGTAGGAACCGGTCGCTGGGCTCCCTGCCGTGTGTACTGATACCCTGCCGTGATGTCTGCTGCGGTGCAATTTCCGTTCTGCAACAATATCTCTTCTTCATACTCCTAGCCTAAACTTCCCAGAATCATAGAAAAATATACTACAGCACAGCCGGTAGCATGACCAGAAGATTGTTTGTTATGTGTGTTGAGTACACCCGGCGTCCGTGCATATTATTCATCCTAGAGACATACCTGGTACAATATATGTGTGAGACAGGGTAAACAACAATCCCAATAAAAAGGGATCAACATAGTCCAATGAAGCAAGTGAATTGCCGGCGTACCGGGCACGACAGCAAAACAAAACGAGCGAGACCATAATATAAGGAAAAAAATGAAACTAAAAAGAAAACGCCAGGTATGGAACCTGGTCTCTCACGGGGTCCCGGAGTCGAAGTGGTGAGGGTGGTCCCGGAGGTCTGGTACTCGTCGCGGATGGTCGGTAGTCGGAGCGGAGAGGTCGTCGCAGAGCTGAAGTCGAAGCGGAGAGGGCGTCGCGGTGCTGAGGTCCCTTGACGATCGTTCTCAACAGCGAACGCGACTGATAACCTTTCTTTCTTATATGTAGCAAGGAGATGCTAAGCCAGAGCTAGAGTGACGGTGGGCATATGCCCTTTGTCATGCGGCGGGATCATCTTTCGGTGGCTGACTTTCCGGGGACGGGTCAACGCCGTCTATGACGGGTGACGCCGTTCGCGACCCGGGATCGTGTATTGCCTGACCGGTGACGTGTCCTCTCGCGCATGCGTGTACGCGATCTACGATAGGTATCTACGACCCTGTCTTCCACATCACCCCCCTCTGTATTCGCTGCAAGCCCATCTTAGCTAAGGATGGTTTTGTAGCGGTCATCGGGAGGATGAGAATTTTAGGAAACGGGGTGTCGATTTATCGGATCGAGACACAGCAGCTGTTATATGCGTGCATCCACTCCTTATAACTGACGTGTTTAGCAAACACGGGTGTGAAACACCGGGCCAGCGAAGATGTTTACATTTTCGAGCTTGCATGCTGACAGCGTGTACTGGAGTTGTATGGGGTTTCCAAATATTATCTCAACGCACGTATTCCGTGTGGGCACACGTACTGGTGCGCCCCCGTGGTTGCTGTTCTGGGAACCACGGGCAGCGAAGTTGTTTAGTGATTTCTCTTTTGTGGGCGGGTCCGCCTAGATATTTTCACTCGGAGTCAGCTCAGTTGATCTAGGTGCATCAACGTGTGACTTCGTTTTAGGCGGGGTGGAGTCGCGTGAAGCTCCTTTCCCCTGTGTGTTTAGTGTTCGAACAATTTTGTTTGTGGCTAGACGGTGGTATTGCTGTTTTGTCCCGTTTGGAACGGAGTGCCGGGCACGGGCGTGAATTGTCACGCTTCTTACAGCCTCTCTCCGTTGGGTACAACAATTTTCTTAACGTCTCCTTGCCCCCGGCTATTCCCACCGGAATGCCGGGTAGAGTGCCCGTCAGATCATGGTCGACACGAGTGTGTACTGCCATGCCTGCTGGTGCTACTCTCATCACCGTTGTTGACTCTTGTGCTTACAGCTGAGTCAACTGTGTTAGCCAGCTTGTTCGTTATTCGGTTACGCCGCGGAGCATCTGATAATCTATTTTGCGCTGTCTCAGTTCGTGCTCGTCCCTGCCTACTATACGCTTCCGTTTCCCGAGAGAAGGGAGGGGGGGCGAAGAAGGCGAGGTTATCGCGAGTTGCAAACCCTTTTGGGCTCGGTATGCGGCGATCAATTCGTGACATTGGGGTATTTCGTCCGCGCGATACTCGAGGTCGGATTCAGGGCCGTAACCTCGGAGTCTTAGGCGGTACTTGTAGTTGTGGGGGCTTGGTCTGCCGGGTCCCCTTTTATGATCTACTACCCTGTCTACGAAGTAGGACTCAATTTTAGGTTGAGCCGCGTCTGGATGGTCCAACTCGGGTAGGGGAATGGGCTTCCCTAAAAACAATTCCGCCAGCTTCTCAAATTGAGGTGCGGGTGGTGTTTCCCGTTGATGGTAGGGCTTTATATGGGCTAGGTGGACTGACACTTCTCGGGTGTCGTTCGTTAGTCGTACTCTATACACCACTGGTGATAATTGTGAGCAGACGACATACGGTCCTCGCCATGGTAATAGCAGTTTTGGGTTGGGCCCATCCGAATCCTGATACGGTCTGTACACGAGTACTTCCTGTCCAGGTTTGAACACCGGGTACGGTTTAAGTTTGCTATTTTGTTCTGCCTGCTTGTCTGCACGCTCGGTTAAGTTTCGGCGTGCGAGCTCAAAGGCGATTTGCAAATTGTCCCTTGTGTTTTGTGCGAGTTCGTCGGTGTCTGCTGTTCTTCCTACATGAGGAATACCGAGGATTATATCGACTGGGAGTCGGGGTTGTCGTCCGAACATTAAGAAGAATGGTGTCTCATGCATCGTTGCACTAAAGCTAGTGTTGTGCGCTAGCTGTACAAACGGTAAGAGAGTGGCCCAGTTGCTTTGATCGATTGCACTGTGCATTGCTAGCATGCTGTGCATCGTTGAGTGTACCCGTTCGGACACTGAATTACCCTGCGGCCGGTACGGCGTTGTGCGGGTCTTTTTGTATCCGAGTATTTGTTGCAGCTGGTATATCACCTTATTCTCGAATTCGGGGCCTTGATCACTATGCAAGGTTTCTGGTGGGCCGAAAATGCTGATTAATCTCTCGATTATGGCATTGGCTACTGTTTCGGCCGTTTTATTACGTACCGGCAGCAGTACCGCAAACCTCGTCAGGTGGTCCATCATGGAGAGAACGTATTTGCATTCGATCCCTGCGGCTGAAGTTGATACCGATTTGTACTCTACTAAGTCAACCGATATTCGTTGAAATGGCCGCTCGACAGGTAAATGGCCTGTCGGGAGCTTGGGTCTGTTGTGTGCTGTTTTTCGTCGTTGACAAGCTTGGCATTTTTCGCACCACTCTCGTACGTCGCGGCTGATGGTGGGCCACCAATATTTCTGGCGGATTTTTTCAAAAGTCGGGCGAGATGCGAGGTGTCCTCCGGATAGAACGTGATCGTGGTAGGCGTGCAGAATTAATCCAACAAGGGCCTCCGGTACTACGAGTTGATCGCGGAAGGTGCTTCGTTTTCGAAGATATCCCGGAAGGTACGATTTAAACAACAGCCCGTCCTGCACTGAATAGTAAGACATGGTTGTTTTCGTTTCTTTTTCGGGTAATGGTGCGTCTGCGTGCTGTATGTAATCGATGTACCGCCCGTACTCTACCCTTTGTGCTGAGCGGAGTTTTTCTTGATCGACGGACATGAAAACATTTGTTGCGCTCACGAATACTGATTTCACACTAAAGAGCTCTCTATCGCTGCGTACTGGTTCTAGGTTATCCAGTTTGTCGGCTGAGATCTGATATGGTCGGGGGACACGAGCTGTTTGTAGCTTAGGATCATCTGGTACGTTGCGGCAAATGGGCGCGAGGGACGGCACAGCTACTTCTTGCTGGTGCTCGAACGCAAACATTCGTGAAAGCGTGTCCGGTACGACGTGCAGTTTGCCTGGTTTGTGTTGGACGGTGAAGTCAAAAGACTGTAATGCTATTGCCCAGCGTGTTAACATGTTCGATGTATCTTGCATTGAGTATAGGTATCGCAGGGCCGCGTGATCTGTCACACACACAAAATGTCGTCCCCATAAATAAGGTCGCCAGTGCTGGATGGCCAAGACCACAGCATAACATTCTTTGAGTGTAGCGGAGTAGTGGCGCTGGCTGTCGTTGAAGCGTTGACTAAAGTATGCGATTATAACGAGGTCATCGTCTTTCTGCTGGGCGAGGAAGGCACCTGCACCTGCTTCTGAAGCGTCAACGTGTATCGCAAAGTCTTTAGAAAAATCGGGAAATTGAAGTACGGGCGCCTGAGTGAGTAATTGTTTCACTGTTGCGAACGCCTGATCGTGTTCTGGTCTCCAACGTTTAGCGACTTCTTTGGCGGCCTCTTTTTTCGTGAGGGCTACCAGGGGTGCTATGATACCGGCTAAGTTAGGTATAAACTTGCGTACAAAGTTAACCATTCCTAGCACTGACCGCACCTCCTTTATGGTTTTAGGCGTCGGCAAGTCAACTATAGCTTTTACGCGATCCTCACCGATCCGAATACCGTCGGCCGTCAGTATGTGTCTTAAGTATTTAACTTCTCGGGGGCCAAACTGTAATTTTGATGGTTTGAGGGTGAGGCCGGCTGCTTGCAAGGCTTTGAACATATTTTCGAGTAGCTGTAAGTGGCCTGTCCAGGTAGATGAACAACATATACAGTCGTCCATATAAACCAAGAGCCCACTTTTGGGACCAAAATGTGCAAAAGCTAGTGACATAATTCGCGAGAACAGAAACGGCGCGTTAGCTATACCAAAGGGTAGGCGTTTGAAAACCCACTTTCCGTTCTGCGTGACAAAAGCCGTTTTATCTTGTTCGCTCTCTGCTACTGGTATTTGGTGGTAAGCATTTTGTACGTCACACACAGTTATATAACGTGCTCCTCCGACCGTGTCAAGGTGGCTTTCTAAGTTAGGCATAGGCCACGATTTTTTTATCAGATTCTTATTTATGGTCGACCTGTAATCTACGCAGAACCGTGGAGTGCCGTCTGATTTTGCGACAATAGTTACTGCGGAACCCCAGGGACTAGGGCGCTGTTCAATGATTCCTTCTTGTTCCATCTGGTTCACGCACTTGTCGAAAGTTTCCTGTACGCGA
Organism: Undaria pinnatifida; assembly: GCA_012845835.1. Classification (NCBI taxonomy): domain Eukaryota; class Phaeophyceae; order Laminariales; family Alariaceae; genus Undaria; species Undaria pinnatifida. The sequence continues at coordinate 6,422,906 of JABAKD010000023.1, read as the reverse complement.
GGGTTTGCACGGTACGGGGTTCTATTTACAGGCCGTGTTCCTGGTTCAAGAGGAAACGTTGCTTCGGCCAGGGTACATTTACCTAGCTCTTGAGGCGACAAGGAAAAAACGCTGCGATATTTCGTGCATAGAGTCAGTACTTGTTCGCATTCGGCAGGTGTAAACGTGGTTTTATCAAATGCTCGAGTAAGTGCTGCACGAAGCTCGTTACGCGTGGATTCCGTTGTCTTGCTGTCTGTTTGAATTGCACTGGTCGTTTTGTTCAGGGCTACCGATACGGGCGCAATGTGACCTAGTAAGGTATTGCGTTTCAAGTATACGTATTGGTGGGACGGGTTCGTGATCTGGACTACTGCTGTCTTATCAGCGGCCGACCAGTGACTCACTGTACGAGCAACTATCATATTTTGAAAAGCTTCAGGTACGGCGGACGATTCGATGTCTTCGAACGTGACGATGAGTGGTTCAATGAGTGCAGCAGTGGTTTCTGTGGGTGCTGTCGCTGACACTACTTGTACTGCCATCTCACTCTCGGGGGGGATGCAGCATTTGTGTCGCAACAAGACAGGCACCGACTCTACATCAGTGTTAACTGTGACCACGGAGCACTGAGCTGTCGCAGTGTTCTCGGGGCGCGCTGTAAAGTCTACTCTACGATGAGATGCTTTGATCGTCACTTGAGAGGTTTTGAATGACAATTGCTCTGTACTCCAGTCGAGGACACCTCCGAAGGCGCCCATGATGGTGTTATCGAGTAGCATAATGTCTGGCCCTAACGAGGGCAATACGAGCGCTTCGACTGGTAGGGTAATATCTCCTAGCGTAAGTTGAAAGCGAACATATCCTAAAATTTTGAGAGGCGACCCATCAGCACTGCTGAGGTTGATCGCTCCCGGGGGCACTGCAAAAATTTGAGTGTCTTTCATTGTGGGATGTGTCTGTACAAAGTGAACAGATATGCATGGTACATCGGTCGCGGTGTCAATCGTGACATTGTGCGCCGGATAATCATTAACTCTGGCGTTTACTCGTACGCGCTTTGACGTAGAGCTGAGAGCTGTGGGATATCTGGGATACCCACTCATGGCAGACGCGTGGAAAGCATCAAAGTGCGTTTCCCGGTTAGCGTTGCATGATAATAAAACATGATGTTTAATTTTCTCATTTAATTTGCGGGACGCAGCAGAAACATACAACGCTTGTGGTACCATGGAAGGTGAAAACGTATCATTCCGACGTTGACTACTCTTCTCGACTCTGCTTGCTGCTTCTACGGCTGGTCCAACTCCACGCGGTACTGCTAGAACACTCGGAACCTGCTGCTTATTTTCTAAGTCTGTTACAGTATTCGACTGGTTGTCTGCATGTACTTGTTTCGCATGGGTACTCGCCAGAGGGGTGGAGCTCTTTGTTCGGCCACACTTATCCCTCCTCTTACTACTAGGTCTACCGGCACTTGCCACGGCTACGCTAGCTGATCGTGCTATCGTTTCTACCGCGGGTTTGGTGATCCTAGTTTGCCTACTCCCTGAACCGGTTTGAGGTAACCGGCGCGGGCCCCGTCACGGTTTTTTTGTGACTACGATGCCGTCGCGCTCGTGCATTTTGGCGAGCCTGCAGTCTGGGCGCGAGTGCGAGTTTCGGTGGCGGCACATCGGGTAGTCGCATTCGTCGCCCGACGCTACTTTCGGCTTCCTACTCCTACCCGCATCGCTACCCGGCGACCTGCCTCGCTTGTCGGTCGAGCCATAAGTCGCTGGTTCGAAGGTCACCTTTCGCTCTCGGCCTCGCGCCGCCGTCAGGTTGGACGAGATGGCTTTCTCAAGTTTTGCCATCGACGTTATGAGCTGTCGGTTGGGCCCGGGAGATGTGCCAGCGACGGCCGAAGCATATGTGGTCGGGGAGGGGGTGGGGGCCGCGCGTAAGGCGTTGGTCTCATGTTTCTTGGCGCGAGTCGGTGAGGCTTGGTATGTGAGAGAGGGGTCTTCGCGAATGAGTTCTAGACGTACGTGCGGAATTAGGCCGGCTTCGAAAGATGCCATGAGCGATGTTTGCCATGCATGTTGGTATGGCGAGACGTTGACAGGAGCGGTTCGTTTTGCTTCGGCTAGGAGGCGCGCGTATGCTTGAGTTACACGCAGTCCGTAAGAGTCGACGGATTCACTACTGCCTTGCTTTAGGATAGAGACGGTGCGAGCGAGGAGGACGATGCGGTTCACGGGGCTAAACAGATTTGTGAAAGCATTCACCCACTCCTTCCAGTTGCGTGGTGCTCTGACGTCTACCGCTTCCGTGTTCAGTTGGGCCAGCTCTTTGTCTGTGCGCCACTCTAACGTACCACACTGGATTTGGTTCATGGTGCTAGCTGCGTGGTCGGCTACCAAGTATGCCAGGTATCTCACAGCGTGGCGATCGATAACCGAGTCCGAGGCGCCGTCAGGGACGTGCAAGCGAATGTGAGCGTGAAAGAGCGCCATGATTTCGGGCACATCTTCAGTTGGCAACGCGTGCAACTTGAGCGAAGCGGGCATATCCGATTTTTTTATCGAAAATTTTGGGTCTTCGTTGTGGTTGTGGGTTGGGCTCGGGGGTGCTACAGCAGAGGTTATACGTGCTGTGCGAGGTGCTTCTACAGCAGAGGTTGTACGTGCTGTCAGGGGGTTTGTGGGCAGTGCTTCTACAGCAGAGGTGTTACGTGCTGTCAGAGGGTTTGCGGGCAGTGCTTCTACAGCAGAGGTATTACGTGCTGTCGGGGGGTCTGGTTGAGATTGGTCAGGGTGAGAGGTACGGCTGCTGTCAGAGCTACTCGACTGCTGTTGTATAGGCGTAGCAAGAGTCGTGGAGTGTTGCACGCGTTCAAAACCAACGTCGAGGTTTTGCTGCGGCTGTGGTACTTCTCTCACCTCATCGACCTTCTCGTCGGAAGGCCCACTCACAGGCTTCCGGCTGTCCGGCAGCACCATCTCCAAGACCCACGACGACGGCGTGGTGCCGTCGAGCATGCATTTCTTAAGAAACGCGGCGGTCTCGACGCGGACGGGGTCGTGGCTCGGGAGGGCGCTTGGCGCGGCAAGGATGTCCTCTGCTAGGCTCGAGCCCTCCTCAACGGCTGATGATACAGGCGTCGTGCTCGGCGCACCAGCCTCATCTGCAGCGTCCCGCTGCTCCTCGTCGTCTACGGCCGGTCCGCCCTGGTCGGTGGGGGCGAGGGCCGCAAAAGAGTTCCCCGCCAGTGCGGGAGTCGGTTCCTCCGGAGAGGGCGATGCCTTGCGGGCTTTCCCGCGGCTCTTTTTTGAGCGAGCTCCTGAGCGTGGCATGTTCTGTTTCTATTTTTTTTTTCCGACAACAACTTTATATAGGGTTTTATATAGGTTGTTCCGACGGTGGTCACCACTATGGAACCTGGTCTCTCACGGGGTCCCGGAGTCGAAGTGGTGAGGGTGGTCCCGGAGGTCTGGTACTCGTCGCGGATGGTCGGTAGTCGGAGCGGAGAGGTCGTCGCAGAGCTGAAGTCGAAGCGGAGAGGGCGTCGCGGTGCTGAGGTCCCTTGACGATCGTTCTCAACAGCGAACGCGACTGATAACCTTTCTTTCTTATATGTAGCAAGGAGATGCTAAGCCAGAGCTAGAGTGACGATGGGCATATGCCCTTCGTCATGCGGCGGGATCATCTTTCGGTGGCTGACCTTCCGGGGACGGGTCAACGCCGTCTATGACGGGTGACGCCGTTCGCGACCCGGGATCGTGTATTGCCTGACCGGTGACGTGTCCTCTCGCGCATGCGTGTACGCGATCTACGATAGGTATCTACGACCCTGTCTTCCACACAGGGGCTCTAAAGAACGAGACGTGCAAAATAGCCAGAACGGCTGCAAGAGAACAACCTACGTGCTGGTGAAGGGAAACAGCTAACTGTTGCACGGACGAAACAACAGGAAGAAGAGGAAGATACCGGCCTAAGGCCGGCGGGGAGGGAAAACAAGGACACAAAGAGAGAAAAAAGGCAACAGCTAAAAACGAACAAAACAAGCAAGGCAACAAGTAAATGGTATTACTGCCGCGTTCGCGCTTCCCCCTTTGATTTCGATGAATGCACACAAAAGAAAACATTACCGCTCACTGTATTGTTTAGGGCTATACCATAGTACCAACACGCTCCACAAAATAGTCAAACCGGTAGCTTGCCACACCATTTATCATTTCGATTCGGCATTCGTCCACAGCTGTATCGGTACGCCCCCCTCACCCCCCTCCTCTCCCCCTCGTTTACCCTTGTTGCTTTTCTTGGTGTCCACTGTTGCGTCGATTAGCCAGCTCTTATCCGCCTCGGTCCTATGAAATTTCGCCATGAAGCGGCCCGCCACGCCAAGGACTCCCCGGTACCAGTTTCCACTCCTCTTAGCCGCCCCGGACCATAAAGCACTCTTTACTCCTAACAGCAAAGCGGGGTTGTCCGTTGAATGCTTTGACATCGTCTGCTGCTGCTACAGCTTAGGCGCAGTTCTTTTCTGGTCGGCTTGGTCCCGGTTTTTTTCCACATCAACCATCGTCCCGAACATCACCCGATGAGTCAGCCGCTCAGTTGTCGTCCTTTGTACGGCTCCCGCAAAGAGGAGGTGGCTTTTGCGTGGTCGTCTCAACGCTTTCACATTGTGTTGAGGGTCTTGGCGGTCGATATATGGTGGTCGGTGCGTTGTCGTCGCTGGGAGCCAAAATCGGTTAGCAGGAGGTTTTAGTGTGCCGTTCATAGGTCAGCAAAGTGCCCCTGGCAAAGATGCCGAGCCACACGCCCGTACAGCAGGGTGTCCATCACCGCGGTCTTTAGCGGACGCACCTTTAGTATGAACGAAACATCTTTCACTTTGTACAGCTCATGCTCGAAACGGTCGTAGAATGTCCTGCTTCAAACGATCGTAGCATGCCCACGGGAGTCGGATCCGTCGATAATTAATATATAATAATGTCGGCGCTTTCGTTGACAAGACCGCGCCCAGGCACAGAAAATGCATCGTCTGCATACACACCTCTGGCCCGCCACTTTGATAACAAGCGGTGGGGCCGGGAGAACCTTGTTGAGTGTGCGGGGCAGCGTTGTCTCCTTTTTCGTTTCGCATACGGTGAGGCCTGTTGATTCGAAAACGGTCACAATGACAGTCATCTTCGCAAGATCTTCCGTTGATTTACACACAACGCCTGCATCGTCGGCGTACAGCATAACACAGACTGGCCTCCGTACATGTGCCAGTGGTTCAACCTCCAACTCGCCCTCCCCGAAATCCCTCTCGAGGTGCACCAAGTCCTCAAAAATTCTGGGTCCTCACTGAAACTTAGCGGAACGGAATGTATCGTTGTGCGGCGCAAAATTCTCATGCACAAGTAGCGAGCACGCGGATGACGTACCAGAGACGATGTTGACCGTTGTTGGCCAGTTCCACGAAAGCATGCGAGCTCGCGTGCGTATGGATAACGGTGAACACTATGAATGGCATGACGTCACTCAGGGATTGTGGCAAGAATATGTACTGTCGCCGCTTCTTCGCAATGAATTTTGCGCAGCACAGCGATACATTCCGTTCCGCTATGTTTCAGTGAGGACCCAGAATTTTTGAGGACTTGGTGCACCTCGAGGGGGACTTCGGGGAGGGCGGGTTGGAGGTTGAACCACTGGCACATGTACGGAGGCCAGTCTGTGGTATGCTATACGCCGACGATGCAGGCGTTGCGTGTAAATCAACGGAAGACCTTTCGAAGATGACTGTCATTGTGACCGTTTTCGAATCAACAGGCCTCACCGTATGCGAAACGAAAACGGAGACAACGCTGCCCCGCACACTCAACAAGGTTCTCCCGGCCCCACCGCTTGTTATCAAAGTGGCGGGCCAGAGGCGTGTATGCAGACGATGCATTTTCTGTGCCTGGGCGCGGTCTTGTCAACGAAAGCGACATCATTAAATAAAAAATTAATTATCGACGGATCCGACTCCCGTGGGCAAGGTACGATCGTTTGAAGCAGGACATTCTACGACCGTTTCAAGCGTGAGCTGTACGAAATGAATGATGTTTCGTTCATACTAAAGGTGCGTCTGGTAAAAACCGCGGTGATGGACACCCTGCTGTACGGGCGTGTGGCTCGCAATATCTGCCAGGGGCACTTTGCTTACCTATGAACGGCACACTAAAACCTCCTGCTAACCGATTTTGGCTCCCAGCGCCGACAACGCACCGACAACCATATATCGACCCCCAAGACCCTTAACACAATGTGAAAGCGTTGAGACGACCACGCAAAAGCCACCTCCTCTTTGCGGGAGCCGTACAAAGGACGACAACTGAGCGACTGACTCATCGGTTGATGTTCGGGAAGATGGTTAATGTGGGTAAAACCCGGGACCAAGCCGACCAGAAAAGAACTGGGCCCAAGCTGTAGCAGACGATATCAAAGCATTCAACGGACAACCCCGCTTTGCTGTTAGGAGTAAAGAGTGCTTTATGGTCCGGGGCGGCTAAGAGGAGTAGAAACTGGTACCGGGGGGTCGTCGACGCGGCGGGCCGCTTCATGGCGAAATGGCATAGGACCGAGGCGGATAAGAGCTGGCTAATCGACGCAACAGTGGACACCAAGAAAAGCAACAAGGGTAAACTGGAGGGAGGGGGGGGGCGTACCGATACAGCTGTGGACGAATGCCGAATCGAAATGGCACATGGTGTGGCAAGCTACCGGTTTGACTATTTTGTGGAGCGTGTTGAAGTACTATGGTATAGCCCTAAACAATACAGTGAGCGGTAAAATGTTTTTTTTTGTGTGTACTCATCGAGATCAAAGGGGGAAACGCGAACGCGGCAGTAATGCCATTTACTTGTTGTCTTGCTTGCTTTGTTCGTTTTTAGCTATTGCCTTTTTTCTCTCTTTGTTTCCTTGTTCTCCCTTCCCGCCGGCCTTAAGCCGGTATCTTCCTCTTCTTCCTGATGTTTCGTCCGTGCAACAGTTAGCTGTTTCCCTTCACCAGCAGGTAGGTTGTGTCTCTTGCAGCCGTTCTGGCTTTTTTTAGTCTCTCGTTCTTCAGAGCCCTTGGCGTTTTCTTCTTTAGTTTCATTTTTTTCCTTATATTATGGTCTCGCTCGTTTTGTTTTGCTGTCGTGCCCGGTACGCCGGCATTTCACTTGCTTCATTAGACTATGTTGATTCCTTATTTTTGAGATTGTTGTTTTCCCTGTCTCACACATTTATTGTTCCAGGTATGTCTCTAGGATGAATAATGAGCACGGACGCCGGGTGTACTAACCACACATAACAAACAATCTTCTGGTCATGCTACCGGCTGTGCTGTGTACCTGGTGGTATATTTTTCATGATTCTGGGAAGTTTAGGCTAGGAGTATGAACAAGAGGTATTGTTGCAGAAAGGAAAATCGCACCGCAGCAAACATCACGATAGGGTATCAGTACACACGGCAGGGAGCCCAGCGACCGGTTCCTACCCTCGACGCTGACTACCGATCCCGTACAGGCTGCTGTGCTGCTGATGCTGCTGCTGTGTGGGTTACTGCGGCGCAATTTGCTGTCACTCTCTTTCTCGTGCGTTGATGACGTGCTCAACTGCTGTTGGTAATGTGCTCAACTGCTGTTGATGATGTGCTCAACTGCTGGGAACAAAACGAAACGGTTTGAAGGCTCTGATGACAATGATGTTTAATGTTTGTGGAGAATGTGGTTGGATTGGGTTTCATGCCAGAAGAGGGGGAAACGGGACAGAGACTAACAACAATACGAAACGATTTAGAAGTGCACACCAAGGACGGGTCATCGATTACCACGTTATGATGTACAGCAGCAGTAGACTAGATATTTAAAGTCAAGATCTGTGTTGCCGATTTTGTCGATCTTGTGTGTAACATCAATAAGTGATGAAACTCTCGAGTGTTTCCCTGACCACTCCTGGTCATCCGGGCGACGTCTCGCGAGCCACAAACATCTGGTTGGATCGTGTAGCCGAAGACCAAGGGTTGCATCTGTGCCGTCCTCCTCGCAAGACCGGAAGTGGCCGATACACCGATGGTGTAACATGGGAAACGGCCGCGCAAAAGGGACACAAGGAGGGTTCTAACGGAGGAAACTCGAGGCTCCGAAACAATGGAGACCACCGGCTTCCTCGAGAGTGGAGACCGGCTGCCTCAGGGGTAGAGACGAGCTGCTTCAGGGTGAAGAAAGGCGCACCACCGTGTCTATGGTACGCCTTGCATGGTGTCGTCCTCCTGTCTTCCGATCTCCGAGCTTTTGAATTTCAAACTGTTCGCGGGTTTTCATGTACCGGTGTGGCTTTTAGATTATTGAGCAGACTGCTTAAAATATTCAAAAACGCCGAAAGGCCGCACTACTACTGCTGTTGTTGGTTGGCTGCAAACAGGCCTTTCTGCGGGCCAGGGATGGGGCCGATTGAGCCTTCCGCACCTGTGGCGCTGGCGTATGTGGAGCACTTGTGGCGCGTTGCGTTTGCGTGTGGGCCACAGCTCGTCGGTCTATAAAGAACGTGAGAAGAGCCTTCCGATTTCGAAAATTGCTTGCTGGCTGCTACGTGTTTGTAGCAAAGACCTAAGTTTGCGCCGCTTCGGGCACTCTTGATGACGCGTCAGCCTGTCTGCCGTGGGCAATCCCGCAGATCGTCCACCAGGAACCTGGCAGCCTGTTTGTGAGGGTGCTTGGGTGTTGTGGATACCGTTTGGTGTGTCCGGGATGCCCTGTGGGAGATGATGTGTGCCTCGATGTGTTGGTGTCCTGGCTGGCTGGTCGATTGTTCAATTTTTTTATGTGGGATTCTACTATGCTTATTTTTCCTCTCAAACTGGGCCATGACCCTACATTAACCAAGTGCTTATTTTCTCGTTTTTTCTACCCCCACAGCCAAAATTATGATTTGAAATCCTTAATGCAAGTAGCTCATATTGAAGACCCCTCCGTGAACATGGAGGTACCCCCCTACCCCCGCCTACCGTAGCCTTGGTCGGCTGTGAGTTCAACAGCATGAGTGTTCAATACTCGACTTGGCAACCTGTGTTTTCGCAGAATCAGCAAGCAACCTCACTCTCGCAAATCGAGGACAAAGACGAAAACATAACACACCGTTTTATAGTATACGTTAATGCGCTCAACGATATGAGTTGCCCTGCTGTTCCTCAATGGACTTTTGATCCTCGGTACAAGGCGTACTTACGCATAAAAGGTAATCAAAACACCTGATTTCACCCACATATAACGCAGTTACGCAAAGTCCCTGGATCCACACCCAATGTTTAAAACATCCAGTGCAGAAGGCAGATATCAGATAATTTGGATCACCAAATATTAAAATCCGCCACGTTAATGAACACTTCACGCACAGGATATCACCTCATTATCTTTCGAGAGCCATCCATGCCGCTGTGTACCCCCCCCCCCCCCCCTCCGCCTCGAACGCCCCCTTCTTCCCCATCACCCGCACCATCGCCTAGACCTAGCACCACACGTATAACAAACCGCTCACCTAAAGCCCTTCCTCCCCCCCCCCCCCCGCCCCCCCCCCGCCCCCACCCCCCACCTCCCACCCAACCCATCCCAACCCTACCCCCTCGAACACTCCACCCTCTCTTTCTCACTGATTGTACGACTCACCCCAGGATATACATGATAAACTGATGTATTATCTCCAAAACCGTCACATTTATGCCCTTAAAATAATGTATAGTTTCCAGGCACATATTGAGCTGCCCCACACGCCCCCCCCCTCCCCCGCCCCACCCCCCCCCCCGCCCCCAATAACATACTGGTGCCAAAACCGTCAGATTTATCTCCTCGAAAGGATTTATAGCTTACATGCACAAATTGCCCCCCCCCCCCCCCCCCCCCCCCCCCCCCTCCAAACCCGTTCGCTTTTGATCAAAACCAGGCCCCCACGTCCTTCAAAACTCCGCCCCACCCCCCTCACCGGTTATTCGACTTACAAGATTCACTTGATAAAAGGATACATTTCCCTTCACAGCTGGCAGATTTTGTCGCCCTCAGAAACGGGTTTTATAGTTTCCGCGCACAGACTGACTAAAATCATCCTGTTGACCCTGATAGCTACACTGTAGTTGTAAGGGGAATCGCCGACCTATATCCTTAATGAGGACACACAACTCGTAATGCGCGCGATCGGAGTATCACACGCAGCTTGCACAGATGAGTTTCGACGAAGTCTTCGATCTCACACCTGGAGTGCATTTTCATTTTTTATAATAATTTGGCGGGACTCATTACGGAAGGGGGAGGCGGAGGGTATGTAGCAGAGTAGTACTAGAAGTCCTCCGTCAGTAATTTAATTTAGGCCAATAAGGGTGCTTCCGGCGGTACTATACATACGGCAATCTGAGACCGCCTGGGTTGTTGTTGTTGTTTTTGTTGTTTTCTCACATTGACTCCTATCAAAAATCTAGAGTCCGTCGTCACACAAAGGTGCTGGAGCCCTAGGAAGATCCGAAAAAACAAGTGAAATCAAAATTCGTCAGGGAAATACTACACTTTCCCACTTAAAAACGCACGATACGGAAAAAAGGCGCACAACATGTGAAAAGGTCAAATGTGCAAAGTGAACTCACATGGCCGCGGGTATCCACCCAGCTACAGCATAGAGTTCTCCCGTCCCCACAACAAACCAACTCGCGGCTACAAACTACAGCGGTTGGGCTGCCTGCACCGTACGAACCGAACGGTAATCGTGAGTATAGACGAACGCGCCTGCTGTCTGGAGTGCTGTCAGAGTGACGACCCGCGGGCATGCAGTGAAACAAGAGCAATGGAACCAAAAACCACAGTACAGATATCAATGATCGCCGCTCCTTCCCGAGTTATTAAACAGGTTGCAGCGCAGCTACGACGCCCGTGCCTGAAAATTGAAAATTGCGGCGGGTCGTTCCCCGTGAAGGGTGTACAACTCTTCTACAAACTCTACAAAAATCAGTGACGTAAGTAACATGTTGTACTACTGTCTCGTAAAATTAATACTTGAAACAGAGACGATCGCTGCTCTCATGATGATGATGTGCATGCCGGTCGTGGGTCTCCGTGTGCCATCCTCCTGCTGTGGTTCTCCGTGGCCGCCTCATCGCCTTAGCTCACTCGGCCAGCTCCTTCGCACTTGCTCTCGTTCACACTCAATTCCAGTCGGTTCCCCATCTCCCCCGTCCAAAAAAAACAAAATGCTCCACGCAGTTTGCGGTGCTGATCTGAAAAACAAAAATTCTCGTTCAGGGAGAGTTCAATCCGTCTCTTCCCCGCCCGTCGACGGCCAGTCGTCCTCCTCCTTCTTCGTCGAATCCAGCCTCCTGCCGGCGCAGTTCCCTCCACGCAAACCGAGACTGCGCCGTAGCGTGGCTCGTGGTGGCGCCTGCCTCCGCGCACGAGCATCCCGATTAAGCATTGCTGCTCCGCCGCTGCTGCCTAAAAAGACGCGCGAATCGTAGGTGACCATGCCTAACGCACCACGTACAACCCAACTCTACCGCCACGCCTAAGCCTCGCGGCCACACGCAGCAGCAAGAAGGTATCACTCCTTGAGGGTGAGCCCGGCATTACACCCGCCAGAAAGACCCCCCCAATCTCGCGACAAGCCTGCTAGGGCATGCCTCGCAGCATGCCTTACCGAGGCGGCAAGGGGGAACGAAGTTTATGTGCGGTTGAGACTGACGGTGCGGTTTCTGGAGGCCGAGGAGATCGAAACGCTACTCTAAGGGTCCGTGACGTTGAGCCCGAACAAGCTTGAATACGACAGTATACGGCAGTTCACCACTTCATGCACCTCGGATACCTCGGCTGCCGGAAACAGAAGGGCGACAACCACACCCCCTCGTACGTCAATGCGTCTGCCAGGACAGACTCCGAGAGCATGCAGGTGAAGGTGGGGAATCGGAGGACATTTTTTGCAGAATTCGTAGGAAAACTTGGGAAAGAGCGCCTGCCGCGGAGGGTGATTTTTAGGCCGCTGGTTCGGGTTAAAGGCTATAGGAGGCAAGAGAACGATCAGATGGTGTGTCTAGAGGAACCCATGGCGGGAGTTGGCATGGAGTTCGAAGGGTGTAACGAATAGCTTCAGAGACGGCCGGTAGTTAGTCACGACAGGTCGAGGAGGGGGTAGAGGCACTTTCATGCGCTAACGGCATGACGCGGAGAGCTGTTAGGCTGCAGAGTGATACTCGAAGGCCGCGGCCGTGCTACCCACCGTTTGACACTGGTCAGTAACACGAGACGGCTGGAAATTGGGTCTGTCGGGGGCGTCCTGTCCAAGAGATTGAAAGGTGAATCTAGCGATCATCTTCGTGACGTGTGCGCCTTCCTCTGGCCGTACGTACCTACCGCAAGGCCGCCCGGATTTCTTCGCCTTGCTATGTTCTTCCCTGAGTGCCCTTCATGCACATGATGCCCTCTATGTGCCCAACGGCTTTTTTTGTCAGACTCCAGTATCTGCTGCTCTGGGGTATTCTTTTTTTTCTCCTTTCCATTCTTTTTCTTTGCTATATATCCCTTCTTTTTGAATTACGTCGGGTCCTTCCCACGCATGCATGCGTATTTCGGATGATATTTTTTCACAACACCCCCCCTGCTGGCGAGGTCATGTGCTCACTTACTACACGTGCAATTAAAATAGAAACACACGTGGTTGCCCTTATTTGTTTCCCTGTCTACGATATATATGATGCGTAATATCATTTTTATTATTTGTGTGCAAAGCGCTTCAATACTATATTTGTTCGTCGTTTCCCGTATATATCCTGCTCAATGCTCGATGCTCGAGGCAACACTAACCGGCACCTGAATCGGTTTGTCTCTCTCACAACAAAAAAACGACACCTCGTTGATGGTACCAATGTTCCACCGTCTGGCTGACAGCATACGGAGCCGCTACCGTTGCTACACTGTTTTGCCCGGCGACAATAATGACACCAACCTTCGAAACCGAAACGTCAAACGTATGACTGCTGTGTTGTCCGGCCCTGTGGTCCGTTCGCTGTGTTATGTGCTGTGCTACGGCAGAGCGTTGGTTCGTGGTTTTGTTGGCTGTGTGTGCTGGACGTGTCCCGTGTGCCAATCCAGACTACTAGAAGACGCCCTTCCCTTCAAAAAGAAATATAAGTTCACTGCAATTGAGCGAAAAAGCATGCTGATTTACGCAACTTAATGACATTATGTGGACTTGGTTAAAATCACTCTACTTGCATAAATAAGCAAGTAACATGTTGACAAATTAATAATCAACTTCTCCGAAAAAGCAATACGAATCAAACCAACCTCATTTGTATGTGCATACCAAGAACTTAGGACGCCACCACCTGCTGTGCCACGTTTTAACGTGTAGAATACAGACGCAACTTGGGACGGACAAGGAACATCCTGAATTTCCTTTCAAAACTGTTTCGTTGTTTCATTTTCTTGTGAAATTGCGACCCTACGAAAAAAATTCTAACTTTATCTCTCAACCTTGTGTTGACACATCAATGCATTCGAGACTTGGACATGATAAGTTTGGTGAGGGGAGCGTGCCTTGACAAACTTCTGTCCAGGGGAAACAGTTCCGACAATAAAAATCGATTTCGATTAACTACATAATCCCATAGAGAGCGCACACGACCCAGGGACATATCACAGAGAAGCAGCGATGATAACCGCGATGGCGACCCGTGAAATCTGATACCAGATTTTGCATGACACGTACAATATGCAGATCCAACTGGGACTGTGACGCTTTGGGTCGTCGTGTAGAACCCGCAGAAAAAGCGTCCGCACCGCAGTACTAGGTGCGTTGCCGAGAAAAGGACGCCACCACCTGCTGTGTCACCTTTCAACATCTAGGATACCGAGGGTTGAGCACGCAGCCCAGACAGAGAAAAAACGTCCTGAATTTCCTTTGAAGAAAATATCATTATTTTTTGTATTTCCTTGTAAGACCCACTTATATGAGAATATTTCTTTTAGGCTCTCAGATCTGAAATCTGGGCCAATTTTACCAGTTTTACTCAGCTGGACTGTCAAAAACACCAATACACTCTTCAAGATCCATCACGTAGTTTTCCGAGGGCTTTCCGGAGCAGTTCTCCGTTTCTCCAGGGTCTCGTTTTGATTTTCGGCGCAACAAACCAGTTTTCAAACATATAAATATGCAATGCTGAAAAAAAATTGGGCCAAAAATAATGGATTTTTGAGGATATTTGGCTAAACACAATATATAAGGAGAAAGCCCTCGGAAAATTACGGGAAGCATTCTAAAGAGTCTACGAGCTGGACCAGCCTTAAAACTCATTTTCACTCTATAATATAGGTGTTTTCTCAATCGTTTACAAGTATTTCGACGCCAGATTTTGCCAGCTGTGCGTCTGATTCTGTACCGCGTTTGTTGACGTTGGAATTTATTCAATCCGAGTTTTCTTCGATGATAAATTAAAAATCAAATGTATCCCATCACTCCCGAAGGTGTATCGATACTAAAGTCTAAACGAAAGCCCGAAAACGTCTTACAGTGGGGGTTGCGGTTTAAGATAGCCTAGTTTAAGAGAATAGCGTGTTTAAGAGAGTCAAAAATGGCTTGGCACACCTTATCTTAAACCGAACATCGACTATCTTAAACCGAACATACCCCCAACCCCGCCTGCCCGTGTAGTGCTGTAGCCTGAAAACCCTGAGTAACTACCACCCGTAGGGCATGTAGGCATACAGCAGAACAAGGTATACACACAGCTCACAGCTTTACTGGCTGTAGCACAATGCCCTGCGCCGCGGGTTCGAAGTGCGCTGTGGTTCCGGACCACACGCCGGGCCAAATCCTAGACTTGGATGATGACGACGCCGACTCTTGGGCGGGAGACAAGTCGCAGGCCGTAGACACTCCGCGTCCACCACCCTACACGAAAGTAGCTAGCCAGTTTGGGGACCTCGAGGGTTAAGCAGAGAAGTGTAACATGGCCGAGGTGTCGTATCATCTTCGTAAGGCGAAGTTGGCTTGGATGAGGGAGTTTGGGTGGAGGAAAACGAAGCAATTATCATGGCAGACTTTTTGTAACGTTGCAGAGCTGCTGTCATTCGCATGGGATGGATGTCTGTCTGGTTCAAGGATGTGGGTGTGTGAGGTTCAGGGGTGTAAGTGTGTGAGGTTCACTGGTAGTGAGGCGTGGCACCTTGTTGGAGGCTTGAGTCGCTCTCAATGAAATACTGCTGCTGTAGCTTGTGTTTTTTGTTGTTTCTGCTGCTTGTTTTTTGCGTCCGAGATACAATAATACGTACAGTAGTACCGTGAGTGATGCCCATGCTGCTTCACCTCTCTCTGTGTTACGTTGGCTGCTTACAGGGTATAGATGATGTTGGAATAACCCTGCCAAAGAGAACAATTCATTCGACAATATACTCCACGTAGCCTGGTGAGCTCATCTCACGCAGGTGTTTCTTCTTTATACCAGGTATTTACTTTTACTCCGCGAGTACGCAAGAAGGAAGGATCGTGCTGCGTGTCGGCCCTCCAACGCACGGTAAATATTGCGTAAACAATACGAAATGCGTTTTTAACACTTCGAATACGCACAACGGCAACATCCTGCCCTTTAAGCGGTCTTGACCCCAGGCCCGAGCTCTCTAAAACCCATATATTCTGTTATAGATAAGTTTATTTTAACCCAAAATCTCGCTTTAAGATAAAACATATCTTAATAAACCGATTTTTTAGGAGAGCTACGTTTTTAAGATAGTTTTCGTCGGTATGGCACACCGCTATCTTAAACCGCAACCCCCACTGTACTGGGTATGCCGCTGAAACTGGGTGTGTGTGAGTGTTCTTTGAGGCATCGAGAAACGATCGATACCCGTCTCATCGTTTAACTCCTTCTCTGTCAAGAGATATGGCGCGCAGAAGATCCTAATGCAATCTCAAGATACTACGATGCGAGAACCAAAAATATTTTGCGCAGCGCAGTTTTGCGATTTTTTATCTGAAATTTTGACACGTGATTCGAAGCTCATTTGTCTAGCTGCTAGGCCTTCGAGCGGGAACCCCCCCCAAAAAAATATTTTTTTAAACGTATATTTCGGTCAAATTTTAGGTGGGCGTTTTACTCAAACGGTCATAATTGTACCTCATCGACTTTTTTTTCATGGGTTCCAGCTTGAACGCCTCGGCACATGCGCTGCGAATCACGTGCCAAAATTTCAGGTCGAAAATGGCAAAACTGCGCTGCGCAAATCAATTCCACTGTCGTCCTGACTGGCTCTAAGCCAGACCACCTCGTAAAGACTAGGTGTTTTTGGTCGTCCCGCCGAGTATATCGCGGATGATCAGCCAAAACTCTCAGTTCTGAGGGCCCAAGAATAATTTCTCATAAAACAGTTAGTATAAGAATGCGACCCTCCGAAAAAAATGCTATTTATATTATGGTGTATGCGAAGATCAGATTATGGTTTGGTTTGGTCATTTTTTATTCTCCCGGTCCCCCCCCCAAAAAAAAACTTCCCAAAATAAAGTTCCCCAACGCCCCAAAATTGCCCGAAAACGCCCTCAAGACCAGATTATTTTCGGATTGGGTTTGGGTCTTTTGGGTTTCGAAAAGAAGAAAATATCGTTGGCCTAGAGCACCCGGGTTACCCCGGGCGAATCAAATCACTGCATATGCGGCGTGAAATTGGCAAGAAATCACCATCGCATCAGGATTTGCCTCGTGTGTTGCAGCTGCGTGTGTTGTTGCTTAGCAGCGCAGACGCTGAGCAACGCCCCCGCCCGAGACGCGGAAGAGCGCTCGTAGAGTCTTGGATGGGAGGCGGAAGGGGTTGGTGCGTTGTTGTCTGCCGTGGTTGCTGATGCTGTTGCTGCTGATGCTGCTGCTGCTATTCCTGTTCGTGCTGCTGGTGAAGCTGCTGCTGGAGCTGCCCCTGCAGCTGTTCATGCTGTTGAATCCCACCCGCGATCGCTGCGTATGCTGCGCTGTTCGACTGCCTAGACAGCACCATATCCATCCTCTGCACTCCGGGTACAGCTGGTCCCTGAAAAACCGGAGGCCCAGCAGCACCAGTCCGCACAAAGGGTACGAGCTCCCGCTGGAATACAGGCCCCCGTTCCATTTGAAGGGCTGCGTCGGCGCGACCGACTGAGTACGGGTGTACGTCGCGAAGGACGGGCTAGGAGGTGTTGGGGAAAATTCGTAGAATTTTTTGTCTTGAAAAAAAACGAAAATTGTGTTGTGGGTCTTCGCAAGCGTTTGCATATCCGATTCGGTTATGAACATGGTGAATAGCCTGGGTCGCAAGACCAAACCATAACGTGATCTACGCAATCACCATGTTATCTCTCCTCCTCGTGTTTACATGTCAATGTACTTGAGACACGCACATGCCAACTTTTGCAGGTAGAGCGTTCTTTGATGGACTTCCGTCGAGGGGAAAGAGTTCCGACATGAAAAAAATCAATTTCGATTAACAACAAAATCCCACAGAGAGGGCACACGACCCAGCGACATAGAACAGAGAAGCAGCGATGATAACCGGAACGAGGACGCCTGAAGTCTGAGACCATACTTTGCATGACACGTACAATATGCAGCTCCAACTCGGACTGTGACACTTTGAGTCGTGAAGAACCCGCAGAAAGCGTCCGCACCGCAGTGCTTGGTGCGTCGCCGAGATAAGGTCGTCACCACCTGCTGCGCCACGTTTCAACGGCTAGGATACCAGAGGTGGCACACGCCGCCGAGACAGAGAAGAAACGTCCTGAATTTCCTTTCTTAAAAAATCAAGTTTTGCATTTCCTTGTAAACATGCGACCCTGCTAAAAAAATAGTATTACTATTAATATCTCTTGACCTTGCGTGGACCCGTCAATGTATTCGAGACGTGGACATGCTACGTTTGGTGAGGAGAGTGTTCCTTGACGGACTTCCGTCAAAGAGAAAGAGTTCCGACAGTTGAAAATTGATATTTATTGTCAATAAAATCCCACACAAAGGGCACACGACCCAGCGACGTAGCACAGAGAAGCGGCGACGATAAGCGGGACGGGGACGCGTGAAATCTGAGCCCAGGCATTGCACGACACGCACAATATGAAGCTCCAACTCGGACTGTGACACTTTGGTTTGCGTAGAACCCGCAGAAAGCGTCCGCACCGCAGTGCTTGATGCGTCGCCGAGATAAGGACGCCACCACATGCTGTGCCACGTTTCAACGGCTACAGTAGGATACCGAGGGTTGAACACGCAGCCCAGACAGAGAAGAAACGTCCTGAATTTCCTTCGGAGAAGATATTATTTTTTGTATTTCCTTGTAAGCATGCGACCTTACGAACAAATTTCTAATATTTTCTCTCCAGCTTGTGTTGACCGGTCAATGTATTCGAGACTTGGACATGCTAAATTTGGTGGGGAGAGTGTTCCTTGACGAGCTTCCGTCAAGGGGAAAGATTGCCGACATCACAAAGTTGTTGTTGCGCAGCTCCAATTCGCACTGCGACACTTTGGCCTCCGGAAAACCCGCAATAAGCGTCCGCACCGCGTTGGGTCGCCGAGATAAGGACGCCACCACCTGCTACGCCACGTTTCACCGGCTAGGATAACTTGGATACCTTGGGTTACACACGATGCTTCCGGAAGAAACGTCGAGAACTTCTATAAAATCTGGTATCATTTTTTTTCCCCTTGTAATCATGCGCCCCTACAAAAAAAGTGTAATATATTTCTCCCAACCTTAGTCTATCTATAGGGTTCGGCCGAAGAAGGCCGGGATGTCCACGGTGTTGACTTCCTTAGCCGAAGGGGCGCGGTCAACAACAAGCCTGCGTTTTACAGATAGATGGAGAAGAATCTGGTACACAAACGAAAATGTAAAGAAGAGGTGAAGGTGGTACCAATTACCCGGATCTCCAGTAGAAGGATGAAAAACATATATTACGGGGTATAAATGAAAGTAACACCTCTCCTCTCTTTTATTTTCATCTGTCTTGGACGCCTTACAAATTGCTCGAAATGTGCGAAAACCGGGATTCATTGGAGAGACTTGCATTTCTTAGGAAAACTCCGTATTTCCCGCAACACAAACTGGTGCACCCGGGAAATTAATTGCGCACGGTACAGGCAAGCGCGTACCGTAGCAGAATATTATCTAGAGCTTACGAAAGCGGCAGAAACTTTCATATCGGTTTGGAGAGGCCAGACGCGACCACGTCGCTGAAGGACGAGCATGTGCTTCCATGAATGATTCAAGCAGTAGTTTACATAAACTCTCGCCGCCGTAGAAACACAGCTTGAAATTTTATTAAAGTTGCGCGCAAACTATTTTCGACCCAGGCTACGGTAGGGGGGGCCCCTTTTGGGCCTTTTTTCTCAGTGGCTAGGGGTCACTCGCGCGAGTAACCCCTTTGTTCCTATGCAATCTTACGTTTTCTTTATGTTTTATATTGACGAAATCAATCCGCAATGCAAAGGTGATCTAAGCTGCGCCAAACCAAGTGCCTGAACCATCTTCATCCGTAGGGTACAGAGCTACTCGTGCGAGTGGCTCAAACTCACCAGTGAAAAAGGGTCACCCCCTACCGTAGCCTTGGTCTTTCGGGAAGCACAAATCCAACTGCTGTAAGCGATGTAGTCGCGTTCGCGTCCTTAAATCGACATGAAACTATTTTAAGTTCGGGTGAGCCTTAATGATGGCGCTAAGGTACACGTTCGTAAGTTGCAAAGTACAATCGCCCAAGTAAAGCTATCAGTGTGTTACAGAATTACGGAGTCTTCCTCACGAAAATAAGTGTGGTTTCAATCTTTTAAACTAGTCCGGAGTTTGAACCTCCAATGATAAAGTATCCAACGCGCATTGTCAGGGAGAATTCCAATGCACACTAGCGAGGGGGGGGGTCGGGGGAAGGGGCGGGGGGGGGCGTCTCGTCCCCCCGCGACACTACTCTTCGCATCCAAGCACTAATCGGCTGCCGTGCCAACCAAACAGTGGTGGAGCATTTTGCGTATCGACTGCACTCCACAGATCTCTGCCTTCCTTCCTATTGCAATACTGCTGTACCCGGCATTGAGGTTGCGACCCTATTTGCGTCCAAGCACTGCTTTTGGGCAGCAGTGCCAACCCAACACTGGTGGGGCAAGTTGAGTCTCGACTACATCACCCAGAACTCTGCCTTCCTTCTTATTGCAATACTGCGGTACCTGGGTTGCGCTGTTTCTCGCATCCAAGCACCGCTCGTCTGTCGTGCCAACGTAACTCAAAACTGCTGCGATTGAGGGCTTGAAGGTCTCCATCTCTCTACTACACGGCACCACAGAACTCTGCATCAACAACAACAACAACTACTCTTTTGCAATACTGCTGCTTACGCTGTTGCCTTACTACGTGCCGCCGACAGCACTCATGCACAGTGGTCCGGTGGGTACAGCCTATCAAATCACTTCTCACTTCGTTCTCACCTGCGATTCGATGCTGCCTGTGGTTCGCCGTAAATGTCTACGACGGCGGCGAGTGTCTCCTTCTCCAGGACCTGCGTCTTCTGCCGCGCTTATGTCGCTGCTCTTTTCTTGCCACTGAGCGCTCTGGGAGTCTGCAATGATCTTACCGGTACAGACTTCTGACGGTCTTTCGGCTACGCTGTATTGGTTTTAGTTGTGAAGGACTGATTCTTCGATAGCCCCCCGCGAATCCAGCGATTTCCTTCAACAAACGTTTCAGGGGTGCTCGAAAACAAGGATGGATACTACGTTGTGTGACCACGGACTCTAGATTTTTTACAAGAGTTAATATCGGACAACAACAACAACAACAACAACAACAACAACAACAACAACAACAACAACAACAACAACAACAACAACAACAACAACAACAACAACAACGACAACAACAACAACAACAACAACAACAACAACAACAACAACAACAACAACAACAACAACAACAACAACAACAACAACAACAACAACAACAACAACAACAACAACAACAACAACAACAACATCTATTGATAGAAAAATGTCCACATATTCCTTGCGTGCAAAATGGGCTGTCGACCGATGACGTCGGATTGACGTGCTTCTGGAGAAACGACCGGGAGCTGGTTTTGGAACCGGCGGTTTCGTTGAAAGATAGTTGGGGGGACTTCCGTGGAACGACTCGTAGTGGGAAATCTGTAGCTTTTAACGTAGACGGGACATGTGGATTTGATACTCGTAACACCTCGACGCTTTCAATGGGGGTATCCGCTCCATAGATACCTCCTGTCTCTACTACATAGATAGGTGTGTGTGTGTTCTTCACATTAAACCGTTCTTCTACTCGTCGACATCCAGCACACCCAGTGTCCGTACTGATTCTTCACCCTAGAAAGATCAGCTCTGTGGTCACAAGCTACGACACAGAGATAATGCATCGTAATGCATTCGACAACGCAATGTCATGCCCTAGTACTGGGTACGACAGGCACAACATACATACGTCAGCAACAGAAATACATTGGTAGAGAGAATACGAAATAAACAAAAACAAAAACAAAAACAAAATAATAATAAGAATCAAACAAATAAAAACAAAGATAAAAATAAAACAAAAATGAAACAAACAAAATGAAGGGGAAATCGAAGAAACAACCCAACCGGAAAGGAGAGCCAAAGCTCGGAAAAGAAACATAATAAAATAAAATAAAATAAAGTGAAGTAAAACCAAGATAAGATAATCCGAACACGAGCCAAAAACCTGGACCTGGACACGCAAGGAGGGAACAAAGGGGAAAAAAATACCCCAGAAAAAGAAGAAAAGTGCTACGTACCTACTAGTCGGCCTGGTACCTTGCTACCCTGTCTGCCATCTCCTTCCTGCCTTCGTCCACCGCGGTCTCCCTTCTATTCCTCCTGTTGCCCCCCCTGCCCCCACTCCCTTGGACGGCTTTCCTTCTACTCCTCCTGTTTCCCCCCCTCCCCCCTTTGTGTTCTTCTCATTAAACCAAAATACCTTGTAAAAAAGAGAAACAACGAAAGAAACCAAGACAAAACAAACAAATAAATAAATAAATTAAAAGGGGAGCCAAAGCTCGGTAGATAGAAACATACCCCGAGCATGAGCCAAAATGGACATGCAAAGGGGAAAGAAAGGGAAAAAAATACCCCGGAAAAAAGGAAACAAGTAAAAGAAGGAAGACTGGGAGGGCCAAATAAAACAGGCTCGTCACCTACCCACCATGCAAGACTCCCTTCATAAGGATAAGAAGGGGAAAGAAAAAAAGAAAGAAAATAAATAAATTCACGGAAAAAATCAAAGTACCAAGACATCACATTCCGAGCAGCCGCAGCAGTTGGCGGTACGAGTGGCATAGATAGAAAGGTTCCACCTACTAGTCGGCCTGGTACCTTGCTACCCTGTCTGCGGTCTCCTTCCTACTTTCATCTACCGCGGTTTCCCTTCTACTCCTCCTGTCCCCCCCCCTGCCCCCATACCCTTGTGCGGTGTTCCTTCTACCCCTCCTGCTGGCCCCCCTCCCCCCGTTCCCTTCGACACCACCCACGGCGGATGCGCGGCGCTGTCTACTCAGCTTTGCCTCATTCTCGTGCCACCTGCCCAAGAACCGTTCAGCTGCTTCGAGGACCCCCCGGTACCACTTGCCCGCCTTTTTTGCTGCAGTGGGCCACAGCGCGGTCCCAACTCCAAAAACTAAGGGGGAGTGTTTCGTTGATCCCTCGTTGGCTTTGAACACCCTAAGGTCCTCAGCTATGGCTCTAGGCCAAGTCTTGAGTTGTCCGCCTGGTTTCGGGTTCTCCCCACCAGCGATCGTCCCGAACATCAACCGACGGGGCAATCGCCCCTTGTGTTGTCGCACCAGGGCCCCGGCAAAGAAGAGCCGCCGTTTACGGATGGTCGTTTCGATGCTCTCGCATCGTGTCATCCTGAGGGCCTTCGCGTACGAGAGGGTGGTGTGGTCGGTGCGTAATCGGCGCTGGAAGCCAATGACTCGCAAAAGGACTTCGTGGTGGGCTGATCGGAGCTTGGCGAAGTGGTCCGCATTGAGGGTCCACGTCACACACCCGTACAGAAGGGTCTCAATGACCTCGGCCTTCAGCATGCGGACTTTCAGACTAAGCGGGGCGGTCGTCCTATCATACAATTCCGGGCCAAACCGTTTGAGGCATGCCCGCATGAGACGGATCCGTCGTTCGATTTCGAGCGAGAGGTCAGCGCTTTCGTGGATAATGCCGCCTAGGTATAAAAACTGGGTCGTCTGTTTATACCTCTGGCCGGATGCTTCGATCGCGAGCGGTGGGGCGAGGGATGTCTGGTCCGGTGTTCGTAGCAGCATCGTCTCTGTCTTTTTTTCCGATACCGTGAGGCCTGCTGCTTCGAAGACAGTCACAATGACTGTCATCATTTTAGCAAGGCCTTCCGCCGACTTTGAAACAATTCCTGCGTCATAGGTACGTCACTATAATGTGGCCATCATGTATGTTCGGAAATGCTGTGTCGACTGTTCTTTCATTCGGTTGGGTCCAACTACCCAGACCCTGCATAGCAGCAAACGGTACGTAGGCCAACATACGACCTTCAAATTGTCATATTCTATTTTTGATCTGCTTATCGCATTCCTCTGGTTGATTGCAAGCCATGACCTTTTATGATATTTTTACGAATGCCCACGCATGGTTGCTCGATTAACTGCAGGTAGCCACAAGGCCTAGGTCCCTAAAGGTTGTCTACAGCTTGGGTCACACCATCATATATACTTTTATATATTTATGTATATATATTTCTTTTTACACACTTCTGCTTTCCAGCTTCTGGACATGCCGTGGTCGCAGGTGTCGTCCGTTTTCCCCCTCGGTTCTTGCCTTCGATTTTTATTGCGCATGATATTCAGCAATCCCACTGCTCGTCGATTCTTCATCGAGTGCTGTCGCTACCTCACGCTCTCGCGTTTTCCGCAAGTCAATTTGTGCACATAAAATATATATTACAAAAATTAAAATACACTCTAGCTGTGAGATCGAAGATTTCGTTGAAACTCATCTTTGCAAGCTGTGTGTGATACTCCGATCGCGCGCATTACGAGTTGTGTGTCCTCATTAAGGATATAGGTCGGCGACTCCCCTTACAACTACAGTGTAGCTATCAGGGTCAGCAGGATGATTTTAGTCAGTCTGTGCGCGGAAACTATAAAACCCGTTTTATATGTATAATTTTTTATTCGTTTTCAAGCAAGCGGTTGCGTTGATATACTACCCGTGGCATGATATAAAGGGAAGGAACACCACTCAGCGATCATCTACTACACGCTAGGGCATGTTTTCATGAGCACCAATAACAAGAACTGACCAGACATGGACGCGACATCGACAGGGACCACAACGTCTTCGACGACAGCGGGGAGAAAACAGGGCGTATAATCGTACACTAGATAATAGCAATGTGAAAAAGAAGTACAGACAGTTATGTTAACACTGCCGTAGACCACACTACCAACCTATAACGCAGGGTATTTCGTGACTCCGGCCGTTTGCATAATCGCCTGACAACCTCTATAAACAAAGTAGCATATGCCTAACAAAGTGAAGTCACCCTCGCGTTTAATAGTGGTGACATCGCATGCCCACGTAACCTCGATTGGTTCTTTTCTAAGATGTATATCTGTCTTGGATTTGGCGACCTCAGAGCCCCACATCGGCACGGCAAAAATCAAAGGCGTAGAATCGTATACGTTAGACAATAATAATATGAAGAGGAGATACAGAGAGGTATGCTAAAATTGCGGTAAACCGCACGAACAACTTATTACGTACCAGGTAAGGTATTCCGTACATACCGCCTGCATGATCGCCTCCCAACCTATGCGAAGCGAAGTATGACTAACGAAGTAACGTAATTGAGCGCGTGTACACTAAGCGTTTTTTTCAAAACAATAACGATTCGCATCTCTCCCTGTCGTTCTCAATGGCGGTGACATTGCATGACCATCACCTCGCCTGTTGTATTTGGCAATATGCATCTCCTTATGATTAGTGACGTCAGAAAATAATGGTATCTACATGATTATACTTATCGATTGAAATATTCCATCTTCCGATCCATGTACAACAACAAATTATGAAGCTTTTAACACGTTGTTTACTACACTCAAGAACTGGGTTGCATACTACATGTGACATCAAACCTTCTAGAAAAATATAAATTCGCAGGCGGGGGATAAAAAGGGGTGTCTTCTTGCTGCAACCGTCAGATTCATCCCCTTCAAGGGTTTATAGTTTCCGCGCACATATTGAAATGCTCGCCCCCCGGCTCCCCCCCCCCCCCCGATCCCTCTTGTTAAAACGCACTACTACCTGAAATCAAAATCTGCCAAAGTAGTAAACACTACCAGCCAGCTGATATCATCTCATTATCTATCAAGCCATCCATGCCGTAGCTCCAACTCATCTCCCACCCCCCCCCCCCTTTGTTCCCCGCACAGTTCGTTCAAACGCCCTACTTACAATTGAAACAGGCCAATGTGTAATAAACACTAATAAGCCATTGATATCACGTCATTAGATTTCTAGCTACAGATTGAGCTGCCCCACCCGTCTCGCCCCCTCCCCCCCCCTTCATGATGAACGGGTTCATTTTTTCCACAACCGTCAGATTTGCCCTCTTAAACGATGTATAGTGGATTTTTTGTTTCCACGCACAAATTGAACTGCCCCACCCGCCCCCGGCCCCTCCCCTCCTCCGCTCCCTCTTGATCAAAACCGGGCCCTCACGTCCATAAAACCTCGCCCTTCCCTCACCTCTTGTTCGACTTGCAGGTTTCACTTAATATAGTAATGCATTTCCTTGCATGAGTGTCATAGTTTCCGTGCAAAGACTGACTGACATCACCCTGTTGACCCTGATAGCTACACTGTAGTTGCAAGGGGAGTGACCGACCTATATCCTTAATCAGGACACACAACCCTTAATACGCGCGATCGGAGTATCACACACAGCATGCAAAAATGAGTTACGACAAAATCTTCGATTTCACAGCTGGAGTGTATTTTCATAGTATATGTCGCGTTAAAACCTCCCACCGCTCATCACATGTCACCCGCGAACATGCCGGGATCCAGCGATCGCAGTGATCAAGCACCTACTACTTCGTCCACATCAATGTACTCAATAAGCAGACTTACTCTATAAAAAAGCTTTATTGTAAAGTTTCACCTTTTGTTTTCCATTTAAGGCTTCAACCCAAGCCTCACCCCGTATTTTGATTCAACTCACACCGTGTAGCAAAATAATGAACACACATTGTCAAACTACGAAGAGTAACGGTATAACAAGTGTATTATGATACCGCTACAACCCATAGTTGTGAAGACTGGTAATTGCATATTTATCTTCAGGGATATATATGCATTTAACCATACTTGACAAAAGCCGCAAGGGGGAACATTGAAATTCCCAAACGTCCCTCGCAGCTCCGATTTTAGCCCCCTAAAGCAGTTTTATCGGCGTACATAAACACGTTGTGCAGGTATGCACAACAGCCCCCCCCCATCCCCCCCAACCACTGCCAACCAATATGTATTCGAAAACACCGCTCTGAAACAACACGATAACGAAGTGTAGAACATCAACTAAAACATACACGTGTAGCAACAACCACGCGGACACAAGACACACTAAAACCACATATACGTCCACATACTTTTCATTTCCTATTTCTTTTTCATTGTTTTTTTCTCTTCTTCGTTCCTTGCTTTCTTGTCTTGTCTTTTCTTGCTTTTCTTGTCTTTTTCTTCTCTTTGCTTGCCTTTTTCGTCTTGTTTCGTTTTTCTTCTCTTTTCTTTCCTTTCCTTTATCTTCTTTTCTTTTCTTTGTTTCTTTTTCTCCAATTGACTTATGCTTGTCGTGCGTATGCGTAGTGATAGTTACTACGTGTAATATATACGTGGTAGTCTTACTTGGGTGGCAATCAGAATATATATGTGGTTTCTCCAGGCGTGAGTAGTGAGACGTATGCACCGGCCTGGACCTGGCACATCGTAGACTGACTCCCGATTTCACTTTTATATGTTTCTGGTGGAGGCATGAATTGCGTCAGCTGTGATATATGCGTGTACCACAGTGGGTCGTGTGTGTTTTTCCCTGGGGTATTCCTCAGCTCCAGAGTGACTGGAGCCTGTCCTGTGACCACGGACTTGATTATGCGAGTTAATGTGAGAACAACAACAACAACAACAACATACGAAACCCAGTCAAAAGATGCAACCCATATACCCCGGGTTCCTAATTGTGGTCCCTACGAGTCAGAAACATTACAAAGTCTACATAAAGTCTTTACACAAACCAAAAATGCGTCAAAACTGCTCGTTGCCAAATAACAGGTTCATCAAAAACGCAAGAACAAACAAAACAAGAGACGGGGTAATCGCAGCAGCGTATATCATTAAGGCATTTGGCCACCACATCACCTCCTTTGCAATTGATTTTGGGCGTCAGCGAACCGTGTCAAACGCATGCCCGTAGTGTCTTAGGTGGAGTGAGGAGCAGTAGTAAAATCAGGTGCGATGCTCGAAAACCTGTTCCTGACCGTCGGTATACTGAACAATCTTCGGGCCGCGTCTGCCTTGTGTCAGGTGTGTGACAAATATTCTTTGTTATTTTCAAGCAAGCGGTTGCGTTGGCATATACTACCTGGCTTGATGAAAAGGATATGAACACCACTGAGCGATCATCTGTAACACGCTAGGGAGTGCTTAATGAGCACCACTTTCAAGAGCACCACACATGGAGGCGACATCTGCAGGACCACAACATCTCCGACGACAATGGAGAGAAAACAAGGCGTTTAATCGTACACTACATAATACGAATGTGAAAAAGTACAGACAGATATGTTAACACTGCGGTAAACCACACGACCAACCTATTACGCAGGGTATATCGTGCCTCCATCCGCTTGCATGATCGCCTGACAACCTCTACCATACCAAACGCAGTAGCATATGCCTAACGACGTATAGTCACCGTCGCGTTCAACAGTGGTGACATCGAATGCCCACGTCAGACAACCTCTACCAAACGCAGTGGCATATGCTTAACAAAGTAAAGTCACCCTCGCGTTCAATAGTGGTGACATCGCATGCCCACCTCGCTTTCTGAATTTGTAAGATGTATCTCTCTCTGTCTTAGATTTGGCGACTTCAAAGCCCCACACCTACACCGTAAAAGTCATGGGCGTGAAATCGTACATTTGAGACAATGATATTATATGTGACATAAACCTCTTGAAAACACTTCCCCCCCCCCGCCTTTTTTTTTACTTCTTTTTATACTTCCTCGCTTTCTCTTGCTTAAACGCCACGGCTAAAATCGAAATCGGCCAGAGTAATAAACACTTCCTCGGCCTGGACATCGCCTCGCTGTCGTTTTGGAGCCGTCCATGCCGCTGCTGAAAATTCCCACCCGCCCCCGCCCCCAACGTCCGCTCCTTCCCCACCACACGCACCATCGCCTAGACCTAGCACCACGCGTATAGCAACCCCTACATCTATTCGACTTAAAGCCCTCCCCCCACGGCCCCCGTCCCCCCCGCCACACCCCCCCCCCCCTCCCCCACAAGAAGGGTTTATAGTTTCCACGCACAAATTTACCTGTCCCACCCGTCCCCTCCCCCCCCCCCCGCCCCCTTCTGTCGCCCTTTTGATCAAAATCAGGCCCCCACGTCCCCAAAAACTCCGCCCTCCCTTCACCGGTTACTCGACTTACAGTATTCACTTGACAAACTGAGGCATTTCATTCCAAAGCTGTCAGATTTTGTCCACCTCAGAAACGAGTTTTATAGTTTCTGCGCACAGACTGCCTAACATCACCCTGTTGACCCTGATAGCTACACTTCAGTTGCAAGGCGAGTCGCCGACCTATATCCTTAATGAGGAAACACAACCCGTAACACGCGCGATCAGAGTATCACACACAGCTTGCAAATATGAGTTTCGACAAAATCTTCGATCTCACAGCTGGAGTGTATTTTAATGTTTATAATAACAATTTGAAAAGGAAGCACAGGCAGCTTTGTTTATATTGCGGTAAACCACACTACCAACTTATTACATGGGGTATTTCGTACATACCGTCTGCATGATCGCCTCCCAACCTATGCCAAGCGAAGTATGACTAATGAAGTAACGTAATTAGGCGCGTGTACACCAAGAGTTCCTTTCAAAACACTGATCATTCGTATTTCCCCCTCTCGTGCTCAATGGCGGTGATATTGCATGACCACATCACCTCGCCTGTTGTATTTGGCAATACGCATATCTTTCTTATGATAAGCGACGTCAAAAAATTAT
Source organism: Undaria pinnatifida (assembly GCA_012845835.1). Classification (NCBI taxonomy): domain Eukaryota; class Phaeophyceae; order Laminariales; family Alariaceae; genus Undaria; species Undaria pinnatifida. The sequence continues at coordinate 6,393,586 of JABAKD010000023.1, read as the reverse complement.
GGTATCTACATGATTGTACGTATCGATTGAATTATTCTATCTTACGGTCCATGTACAATAACAATTCATGAGGAGGTAACACGTTGTTTTCTACGCCTCAACAATGGGTTGCAGACTGAAGCTAACATCAAACCTTCTAGAACAGTAAACATTCCCAGGCAGATGATATAGAGGAGTGTCTGCTTACTACGATCGTCAGGTTTCTCCCCTTTAAGGATTTATAGTTTCCGCGCGCACATATTGAAATGCCCCGCCAGGCCCCTGCCCCCCTCTGCCCCCATCCCTCTCGTTTAAACGCCCTACACTTCCCTCCCCTCCCCCTATCCCTCTTGTTCAAACGCCCCACCTATAGTCCACATCTACCAGAGTAGGAAACACTACCAGCCAGTTGATATCATTTCATTATCTTCCTAGACATCCATGCCGTAGTTCCAACTCATTTCCGTTCTCCTCCCCCCCGCCCCCAGTTCTTTTTTTTTTTCCCGCCAAGTTTGTCCATACGCCCCACTCACAACCGAAATCGGCCAGAGTAATAAACACATTTACGCACTGGATATCTCCTTATTATCTTTCTAAACATCCATGACGTAGTTTTCATTATTATCCTCCCCCCCCACCCCCCCGCTCCAACGCCCCCTGATTTCCGACCACCCGTACGATCACCTAGCCGTAGCACCACAGGTATAACAAACCCCTACATCTGTGACACATTAAGCCCCCCCCCCCCCCCCCCTCCCGCCCCCTACCTTTCCCCTCACTCGCCTCCCGCCCCTTCCCCCACCCCCTACCTCCCAACCCCCCCACCCAACTCCCACCCCCTTGAACACTCCGCCCTCTACTCACTGGTTGTACGACTCACAGGATATAAATGATAAACTGGTGCATTCTTTCCAAAACCGTCACATTCATCTTCTTGAAGGATTTATAGCTTGCACGAACAAATTGAGTTGGCCCGCCCGCCACCTCTCCCCCTCCCCCCTCCCGGTCCCCCCCCCCTCCCTTCCCCCCTGCCCCCCCCCCCCCCTCGCTCCCCTCTCCCCCCACTCCTCCCCCCACCCCTCCCCGCCCCCCCCACCCCTGCTCCCTTTTGATCAAAACCAGGCCCCCACGTCCTGAAAAGCCGTTCCCTCCCTTCACCGGTTTTTCGATATAAAGAATCACTTGATAAATGGGTGTATTTCCTGACACAGATGTCAGATGTTGTACACCTCAGAAACGGGTTTTATAGTTTCCGCGCACAGACTGACTAACATCACCCTGTTGACCCTGATAGCTACACTGTAGTTCCTCGGGGGGTCGCCGACCTATATCCTAAATGAGAACACACAACCCGTAATACGCGCGATCGGAGTATCACACACGGCTTGCAAATATAAGTTTCGACAAAATCTTCGATCTCAGAGTTGGAGTGTACCGGTATTTTATTTTGAAAATATTTTTGATAAAATATTTATACAATCCAGCTGTGAGATCGAATATTATTTCAAAAATTATAATACACTACACCTGTGAGATCGAATATTTTGTCGAAACTCATCTTTGCAAGCTGTATGTGATACTCCGATCGCGCGCATTACGAGTTGTGTGTCCTCATTAAAGATATAGGTCGGCGACTCCCCTTGCAACTACAGTGTAGCTATCAGGGTCAACAGGGTGATGTTAGTCAGTCTGCGCGCGGAAACTATAAAACCCGTTTCTGAGGGGGACAAGATCTGACAGCTGTGGCAGGAAATGCATCAGTTTATCAAGTGATCCTGTAGGTCGAATATCTGGTGAGGGGAGGAAGCGGCGTTCAAGGACGTGGGTCCTGGTTTTGTTCAAAAACGAACAGGGGTGGGTGGGGGGAGGGGGTAGGGAAGGGGGGGAAGACAGGTGGGGCAGCTCAATTTGTGCGTGGAAACAATAAACCCTTTAAGGTGATAAATCTGACCGTTTTGGAAAGAATGCACCAGTGTATCATGGGGGGCCGTGCGGGGCGGGTGGGGCAGGTCAATCTGTGCGTTGAAGCTATACATCATCTTAAGGGGATGAATGTGACGGTTTGGGAAATACTGCACCAGTTCATCATGTATATCCTGTAAGGTGTACAGCCAGTGAGTAATAGGCGGAGTGTTCGAGCGGGTGGTGTGGCCACGGGATGTGGAGGTGGAGGGTGGGGGGGGGGGGGGGGTGGGGGTGGGGAGGGGAGAGAGAAGGGCTTTAGGTCACACAGATGTAGGGGTTTGCTATACGCGTGGTGCTAGGTCTAGGCGATGGTGCACGAAGTGTAGAAGTAGGGGGCTCTGGGGGCGGGAGGGGGTGGGTGAGAGTTGCAGCAGCGGCATGGATGGCTTTAAAAAGATAATGAGGTGATATCCAGTGCGTGGAAGTATTTACTCTGGCGGGTTTCGATATTAGGTGGGGCGTTTGAGCAGGAGAGATCCGAGAATATATATATATATATGTATATAAAGGGGGGGAGGGGAGAAAGGGTTTTCAAGAGGTTTATGCCACATATAATATTAAAATACACTCCAGCTGTGAGATCAAGGATTTGGTCTAAACTCATCTTTGCAAGATTGTGTCTTATACTCCGATCGCGCGTATTTATCATGTATGAAACGGTTTGATATACGCGTGGTGCTAGGTGTAGGCGATCGTGCGGGGTGTGGGGAAGGAGGGGGCGTTGGAGGGGGGGAGGGGGGATGCATGAAAGCTACGTCATGGATGATATGAAAGATAATGAGGTGATATCACTTGCGTAGAAGTGTTCATTACTCTGGCCGATTTCGAATGTAAGTAGGGCGTTTGAACGAACTGAGCGGGGAGCAAAAGGGGGGGCGAGGGAGGGGGAAGGGGGCGGAGATGAGTTGGAGCTACGGCATGGATGGCTAGAAGGATAATGAGACGATATCGGCGGGCTGGTAGTGTTTACTACTCTGGTAGCTTTTGATTTTAGGTGGAGTGTATGAACAAGAGGGATCGGGGAGTGGTGGGGCATTTCAATACTTGCGCGTGAACTATAAACCCTTCAAGGGGACGAATCTGACGATTGTAGCACGAAGACGATTGTAGTATATCGCCCGCGTGATAATGTTTATTCTAGAAGGCTTGGTGTTACAAGTAGTATGCAACCTATGTTTTAGGTGTAGTAAACAACGTGTTAAATCTTCATAAATTGTTATTGTACATTGACCCGAAAGATAGCATATGTCAATCGACAGGTGCAATGTAGTTGCCATTAATTTATGAACAATATAAGAACGAGATACGTATTGCCAAATACGACAGGCGAGGTGATGTGGTCATGCAAGGTCACCGCCATTGAGCACGAGAAGGGAGAAACTCTAATCGTCAGTGTTTTGAAAGGAGCGCTCGGTGTACACGCGCTCAATTACGATACTTCGATAATCATACTTCGCTTGGCATAGGTAGGGAGGCGATCATGCAGGCGGTATGTACGCGTGCGAAATACGCTACGTAGTAGGTTGGTAGCGTGCTTTTCATCAGTTTTAACATATCTGCCTGTTCTTCCTTTTCAACTTATTATTCTTTCAAATGTGCGGTTTTGCGCCCATGTTTTTTACCGTGTGCCGATGTGGGGCTCTGAGGTCGCCAATTCTAAGACAGAGATGCATCTTACAAATACAGCAAGCGATGGGATGTGAGCATGCGATGTCACCACTATTGAACGCGAGGGTGACTTTACTTCTTCGGGCATATGCTACTGCGTTTGGTAGAGGTTGTCAGGCGATCATGCAAACGGCCGGAGGCATGAAATACCCTGCGAAATAGGTTGGTCGTGTGGTTTACCGCAGTGTTAACATATATTTCTGTACTTCGTTTTTACATTGTATCTAGTGTACGATTATACGCCCTGTTTTCTCCCCACTGTCGTCGGAGATGTTGTCGTCCTGTAGATGTCGCGTCCATGTCTGGCCGATTCTTGTTATTGGTGCTCTTGAAAACATGCCCTAGCGTGTAGTAGATGATCGCTGAGTGGTATTCCTTTCCTTCACATCAAGCCAGGTAGTATATGTCAACGATAAACCGCTTGCTTGAAATATATAATAAAAATTAAAATATTCTCCATCGGTGAGACCGAAGATTTTGTCGAAACTCATCTTCGCACGCTGTGTGTGATACTCCGATCGCGCGCATTACGGGTTTTGTGTCCTCATTAAGGATATATATATATATATATATGGACTATATAGGAGCCGGTCGCCCCGGTGGCGTATCAGATTATCCTCGAGCCTGGTATAGGTCAGTTTTGTGAGTTCGAATCCCCCAGAGTGCATACTAGTATATATTCGTGGGGACTTTATCTCGTGTACAAATTGAATTACGGAAAACGCGAGAGCGTCAGGTAGCAATACTTGATGAAAAATCAACGAGCAGTAGGACTGCTGAACCCTGTGAGCGATAAAAATTGAAGGTAAGACTCGGGAGGGAGAACGGACGACACCTGTGACCACGGCTTATCCAGAATCTGGAAAGTGAAAGTAAGTGTGTAATTAAAAAAATATATGTCAATATAGCCTATATTTATAGACTACTACGTATGTTCATAGTGGTAGGTACTACGTGTAATCTGTACGTGGTAGTCTTTCTTAGGTCGCAAGCAGTATCGTCAGTTTTTCCAGGCGCGAGTGGTGAGAGGTATGCAAGGTATGGACCTGGCCCATCGTAGGCTGACTCCCGATTTCACTCTTTGTATGGTTCTGGCGGAAGCACGAATTGCGTCAGCTGTGATATATATTTTATTCGCCGCGGCCTCTTTCTCAAACGCTCCACCTAACATTGAAATCACCTCATCTTCTTTCTAGAGCCATCCACGCCGCATTTCCAATTCATCCCCCCCCCACCTCGACGACCCTCCTTCCCCACCACCCGCAATATTGCCTAGACCTAAGATCACGCGTATAGCGAAACCCTACATCTACGCGACCTGAAGCTGTGAAAAACTGCCCCTCCCCAGCACCCATCCCCTCGAACACTCCGCACTCTCCTCACTGGTTCTACGACGGACAGTATGTACATAATAAGCTGGTGCATTCTTTCAGAAACCGTCAGATTTATCCCCTTGAAGGATAATAGTTTCCACGCACATTTTGAGTTGCCCCGCCCATCGCCCCCCCCCCCCCCCCCCCCCCCGCGCTCCCTCTTGTTTAAACTCATGCCCCCACGTCCTCAAAAACCGCTCCCTCCCCTCACCGGTTATACGACTTACATGATTCACTTGATCAACAGATGCATTTCCTTTCACAGCGGTCTGATTTTGTCGCCCCCGTAAACGATTTCTATAGTTCCCGCGCACAGACTGACCAACATCACCTTGTTGACCCTGATAGCTACACTGCTGTAGTTCCAAGGGGAGCCGCCGACCATATATCCTCAATGAGGACAAAAAAAACCGTAATACGCGAGATCGGAGTATCACACACAGCTTGCAAAGATGAGTTTCGATAAAATATTCGATCTCAGAGCTGGAGTGTATTATTTTTAGTTTCATAGCATATACGCGTACCACCTTTGGTTTGTTTTTCATTTTTCCCCTGGGGTATTCCTCAGCTCCAGAGTGACTGGAGCCTGTCCTGTGACCGCGGACTTGATTATTCGAGTTAATGTGAGAACAACAACATCAACAACAATATTCGTCTAGACGATCTTCCATAAACCCATACCATGGAACATGCAGACAACCCATCACAACGGCATACATACCATAAGTATCTAGTGCTTCTCCGAGTGGAGGATGCGTGGTTTGACGGTGTTGGGGAGCGTGCTCCTCTAGGGTTCCAGTGTTTTTATTGGTCTCTACTCATGGCTCGCTGGATAGACTCGAAAGCTTTACCACTGGCATGCATTATTTCCTACACATTGAACTCTAAAATACAGAGAAAACAAGACAAGACATTCGAGTATTCGAGGAGGGTAGAGCAGGTAGAGCAGGTAGTGAGATGTGGGGCGTCCTGCTTGTCCCATCATCGTCACCTACATTATCGCCCACCTACGATAGCCGTGACGTGAATGTGACGTCTAATGTCACGTGGTTTCACCTCAACCATGGCCTGGTTTCAAGTCGAACCTACAAACTATCCTTCTACGGAGGGCCTTCCATTACATTAATTAGGCCACCCTGAATACGTATTCGTAAATGCAGATCACCTGGCAATCGAAGGGTGTCAACAAGACATCCAGATTGGAAAGGGGATCGAAGATGCGGCTATTCGAAACAAACGAAAATGAGGCTATATATTTCCCCACACCTCGTGATTATGAGGCTTAAATGCCTCACGGCAAGATATACATCGCTATGATGGAGCTCATGACCGCTAGAGCTCGAGAAATCGCATGTACCTACGGTATACCAGTAGCAATCGGCCTACAAAAACACGAAGGGCGCGGCCACTGAGCGCAATGATGCGAAGGGATCTAAAGAGGAAGGTATAGACGCGGAGACAAAGTCAGAAGAAAAAAAGGGAACACGTGTCACGCTGTGAAGGCCAGACGAGTTTACGGCGTGAAGCGCAGTGCCGAAGGGGCGGGCGCTCGGTCAATTTGCCGGAAGATAAGAGAGAAATCGAGAAGCGCTGCCTAAAAGAACGTCAAGGTCCGATACGTTGGACATGGACAGCTGACGTGGGGTCATCGGTCGGACGATGAAAGAGAAACAACCAAGACGAGAAGAAGTACGCAAGCGCCAGGGCCATTGGTCGGAAGGCAGAGGGGAAAGAGCCCGAAACAAGAGAAAACAAAGAACACTGCCAAAAAACATGTCAGGGTCCGCAAATGTTGGAACTGGAAGGCTGACGTGGGAACATTGGTTAAAAGGAAAAACTATACAGAACCAGTACGCTGAGGTGTGACAGAAGCACAGGGGCCGTAATTTGGGTCTTTGGAGGCCAGCATAAGGCCCTTGGTCAAACTTTAGAACGGGAAACCGAGGCAACCAAACCAAATCGCGAAAACGCAGAGAAGTCAACACCTAAACAGTGGCACAGACAACACCAAAATGGTGGTACTGGAGGCGTGTGTAATACGCCGGAAAGCAGAACAGGGGGGCAACAGTGGAGTACCCTTTAAAGCTATCGGGGTACAGTACCATGAAAGCGGGAAGCGATAAGTGGTGAGGTAACCAAGCCAAAGCAATACTCAAAACAAGGACGAAACTGAAACGTAGACACAAAGACGGAAAGTACTATCGGAAGCCGGAAAGAGAGTCAACATCATGATACCTTAAGGGTCCAACTGATAACGGAAACAGTGCCAACAAACGTAGCGGGGCTATTCAACGATGGCAAAGCAAGCCAAAAATGGGATCAACAAGAAGATATTCGTTCAGCTCGAAGTAGCGCTGAAAGTGTCTAGCTCCAGAAAGAATGCAGGGAACAGAGAAGACAACATGAAGAAAGCCGCAGCTAGGTACTACTCGTTTACGTCGGGAACACGGGGTCGCTAACGTGGAGCAACCCTGAAAAGGTGACCTAGAAAAATGCACGCAAGAACAGGAAGTAGGCAAATCGTGTCATAACAACGTAATGCAGCCTGACAAATATGGAGGGTCCATTGCGAGGGACCTTGAAAGGCTACATTGAGAAAACGAGCAACACTAGGTACACATCGAAGGCATTCCTCAGAAAGCGATTTCGCCGAAAACATCACATAAAAGGGGGTCAACATGCCAAACCTAAAAGGGCTGCGAAACCAAACAGGGGTCAAAACGTGGGACCGATGCGACAGTACGCAAACACGCCAAGAAAAAAACGGGGACCAAGAGGGGACGGCCTGTGGACTCCACAGTCAGGACGGGCTGTAAACCCACGATTAAGACCGGTGTCGTCAAACCCTATAGGCAGGTATGCCGTATCGAAACAAGAAGAAGGGGTCGAAAGAAACAAGACCTGTTAGATGGCAAGCCAGGACGGGCGTCAGTGTCGTCGGACCGTGGGGGTAGGGGTGCCGAGAAAAAAAAGGTAAGATATAGTGGTCCAGGGGAATAGATCCGCTGACTACAAAGCTAGAACGGAGCCCGACAGCAAGGGGGTCTTGGAAGCATGTACGACCATACAAAGTAGAGGCCAAAGAAAACCGACAGATGGGCTGGAGAGTCAGCACGGGGCCGCTAACGCGGGACCATTGGAGGGCTCTCAACGGAAAGCCAGTCGTCGACAATTTGGAACCACAGACGGTAGCAGTAACTGGAATGCCGCACTACTTCGTGGATGGGGCTACGTTGGAGTGAAGTTAGTTGTAGACAGAAGTACGTCAAGAAGCAAAGAAGGCACCACAACAAAAGGGAAGTACGCCAAGGGACAATAAAAATTCAACACCAACAAAAAATGAGGTAATTCCCCGCGGAAAGCGAAGCGAAACAACGCGGAAAGCATCCATGTTCTCACCAATCGCATAAGGCGAGGTGGGAAAGGGACGATGGGAAACCTCGACATGGTTCGGATTCCCCATGGTCCGTCAGTACGCACGAAACGTGGGCAGGCTACATCGTCGGTAGAAGCCGGGAGCAAAACCACAAAGGCGAACATTCGTCGTACTGTAGAAAAATAGAACAACTTGGGCACAAGTCCAAGATCAAGGCGACCATGAAGATATCTGAAAAACGAACAAATGCCCATCGTTTGAATGCGCCGTAGAAGACAGAAGACATAGAACTACGTTAAAACGTTGTTGCGGCTTCAATGGTACTCAGACTGTCAGGGAGCACTTTGGGGAGCCACGAGGCGATAACACTGACGATACTGCTACCTACCAGGTAGAATTCTACTCAGACACGAGGGTCCAAAGCCAATACGCGCACTAGGCGTTCACGAACGGATCCTCCCGGACAAGAAAGATAGGTGGCTCTTACGGTTAGTCGTTAGCTGCGCACAGCGATACCCACAAATATACCAGTGTGTCCAGAAATATCAAGAAGACAAGTAATATCCCCGTTGCGTGGACGCGAAAGCGGAAGGTGTAGGTTCCGAAAATGTACGAACGCCAAAGTCGGGAGAAAATTCGTTACGAAAATGCACACACTGCAGGGTTGACGGGGTCTACGTTCCCATCCGGCACGCAGTGCAGGGGGAAGGAAAACCAAGGTAGCAAAACCAAGCTAACACGATATTTATTATAAGCTCATACCGTGAGAGCGGTAAAAACGGGGTCTTGACACAACGGACGACCCAGAAATTCTGCGAAAGATCACGACCATGGTGCAGACGGCATCTCGGCTGAGATTGAATCAGACGAAACTGTTACAATGGCTGAGAAGGAATCAGACGAAGCTTTAACAATGGCTGAGAAGGGATCAGACAGAAATGTTACGAATACACGGGCTGATATCATGAGCCAGACAGAAAAGGGGGCAAATGACGAACAACTCCCAAAAAATTTGGCGGGGTGCATGCGCAGCGTGCAAGCAAAGTTCAGGGCTAATCAGGATCAAGCGAAACTGCCATGGCTTCGGGGGTTGATACTGTAAAGAAGCCTACCAGAAAATACTAGCAAAAGTTGATTTCGTGAAACTCTGAAAATGTGGCGTACAATAATCTAACACCATTCCCATTGGAAGCGAAGAGACGAATAATCGGGGAAAACATAAGCGAAAGCATTTAGATATCCAAGCGAAAAGAGAGGAATTCTGCAGGGCGATATGATGTGAACAAGGTGGACAACACGCCTCAACAAGCACCTACGGCGTGCGTAGAGCGGAAAACAGAGGAAGGGCCAGAGCACATTTACCACAGTGGTAGGAGAAAAAAGTAAGACCCCTCAATAAGCACGTACGATGTACGTAGTGCAACGAGTTGAGGAAGGGCTAAGACATATATGCCATCGCGGTAAGAACACAAATATGACGCCGCAAAAGGTACCAATGACGTACGTAGTGCAAAAAACAGAAGAAGAGACAACAATGGCATACCATAGCGGGATGGGGACACATACGACGCCCAAATATGCACCTATTTCGTACGTAGTGCAGAAATCAAGGGAAAAACTAACAAAACAAATATCACAGCTTTTTCGCGGGCTGCAAAAAAGGGTACGCTAAACTGACGAGAGGAAACGAAAACACGGCAGGTTTGGGGCAAGTTTCGAAAACGGGGCAGGCTAAACCGGCAGGAACAGGGAGACGGAACCATCACAAACATTTGACCTGGTTACGAAAATGGAGCGAGCTAAATCAGTGGCTGGAAGGCCAGGGAAGCACACTGAAGAAAACTCAAACATACGTGCTGGTCAAACGTGGGACAACTCGATAAGTCAGGGTAGTACACCGACACAAGCATGCAAACATCCGTGCTGGTCGAAAGTGGGACAACTCGAAAAGTCAAGGCAAAGAAGAGCCACCTTGAAACTCACTGAACAACAAAATCAAACACTACAGAGAAAATCAAAAACAATAATATGCACAAAACTAATCCCGTGGAGAAACTCAAGAAGGAACTCAAGAAGCATGGTTAGGGGGAGGGACGAGACAAGCGGGTAATTGCGACTCCACCCGATAATACCCTGGCTGCATACGTTCCTGCCGCGTGACGTTGTAGACACGACGATCCGTAGGTGGTGCCCCGCGAACATGTGCAGTAGACACGCCGTAGGATGATCCTGGAACCGGATGGTGTAGGGCCTGAAGAAAATACCGATGAAACGCAGCTGGTGGTCGTACTAAGGTTTTCCTGCAGCGCTCCGATCGCGAGACGGTGACGTCGTAGTGTTCGCGGAAGATGTTGTAGGAGCTCTGGAGACGTATGATGATCGAGTAAAACGCGCTGGAGAGCTCCGAGCACCAGCTAGTGAGGGCGGGGTGTTCGCGGACGATGCGGTAGGAGCTCGGTGACGGAAGAAGACGAGGCTGTAGTAGCTCAATACGGTTGGTTGAAGAAGGTGTCGGATCGCATACGCGGCGGTGAAATGTGCGTGCACCACAACGTACATGTAGGTGCGCAAGTGACGACGCTGTAGGTTTCCTCTAAAGTGGACCTGTGGAGATGCCTGCGGTTCTGGGGATGGTGGCGTTAACTTTGTGTGCGGCGAGGATGACGGCGTGGTTGCTGGAGTAAGCGGTAGAGAAGGCCTGGAGTAGTCGACGATGGCGGTGTCGCCGACGGTGGGTAGTAGCGGACTGAAGGAGCGGGCCTACCGGCGCGGTGGCTTCAGGGGTCGGGGAAGAGTATATATCCTAGGTGGTCGACGGTGGCGGTGTGATGACGCCAGAGTTGGTTGTAATGGCCAGAAAGAGAGTGTTTTGCCACTGGTAACGGTTTAAAGGGGCGGGCTCATCGGCGCGGTGGCTGCAGACGTCTTTGAAAAATATCCCAAATGGTCAAAGACGATTGTAGCGACAATGCCGGGGCCGGTCGTAGTGGATGAAAAAAGGTTGCCTTGTCATTGTTAGTGGCTTGAAAGGGAAAGACATCGAATACAACAGCTGCGGAAGACGGAGGTGGAGCTCCGGTAAAACGTGGAGCTCTGCCCAAGGTGGAGCTCTGGTCGCGAAGCTCAGGTGACGACAGATGGCGACGAATATCCATGCAGGATGAGCTCTGGTCGCGAAGCGCAGGTGACGACGAAGCTCTGGTGTCAATAGAGCTCTGGTGACGATGGCCTTGAAAGGGTAGGCACAGGTGCTGGCGAGGAAAATCGTAGTTGGAAGAGCTGTCCGCAGTTTCCATCGGCGGCTGTGTAGCGATGACGGCTCTGGAAAAAAATGGTCCGACTAAGGATGAGGAGGGCCTAAATTGGATGCGCCAAATGTGGGCGCTGGGGAGAACAAAGAACGGCCTGAAAGTCGATCCAGGAGGAGCGCCAGCACCCACGGCACCTTTCTCGGAGCTGGCTAGCAAACCGGAGGCGATGTCATAGGTCGAAATAGACCCGACGGAGTTTTGGGGGCGAAGAAGGGATCGATGGTGTTTTCTTGTGATCCGCAACTGTGGGTTGCGGAAAGTTTCTTCTTAGCAAAACGTGGTGGTGCATGGGACAGAAAGGGGGAAGTTTGAGCACACCGAAGACAAAGCCTAACAGGAGAGGTGCACGGTTTGCGCATCGCCGGTGGATGGGGGTGGATGGTGATGGTGGGTCGAAAGGGAGCGGGAGCTAGCCTACCCAAAACGATACCCGGCATGGGATGCTCACATCTTTCGACGTGGGCAGCGGAGAGGCCGTGGAAGGGCCCAATTTCTGGCTAAAAAAGTCCCTACGTATCAGGCTCGAGAGGTTCAAGAGCCCGAGAATAAAAAACCAATCTCGGAAACAGGGGGGCAGTGGAATGGTAGAGGTGGGTCGTAGAGGAGAGGGAACGAGCCGACCCGAATCGATAGTCGGTTCGAAACGCGCATGCCCGGAAAAAAAAATCAACACCATCTCCGAAGATGGGCGCGGCGGGTTGTGGTGCTGGGTTGGGTGCGACAGGGGAGCGAGCCCACCCAAGCCGATGCTCGGCTTGTCATAACCGGGAAGGAACAAAACCACAGGTTCAGATGGTAAACTAAAGAAGTGTTAGGGCAGGGGGGGTGGCGACAGTGGCGTCACAGACGTGCCTATAAGGACGGGTAGGGGTTGCATAGGTTCATGTGGTAAACCTACAGAGGTTGTTGAGGAAAAAGGGGGGTGACGGTACTGGTGTCACAGACGTGTCTTCAGAGAGGGATGAGGATTCACGACCGTTGGGTGGGGGGGAACTGTTCGGTGCTAACTGGCAACGGAAACAGAATCAGTCAATGTTTGGACAGGAAAGACACGTAACGCAAGAAAAAACTATAACCCACTGAGGAATAGAACGTGGTCGTGGCGAACCAAGGTGGACATGAGAAAGGCGGTGTAGACGGACGCATTTGGCGCGCAAGCGCCGGTGAACCGTGGTTGGGAAGGTCGTACGTTGTTGTGTCGTCGAGGAAAGCTGAAGCGCCGTTCGTGGTATGGACTCAGTTAATGGGGAGGTAGGTAAGGAGCTGGGTCGCTTAACCGTGGGTTTGTTGTGATTGGGGAAAGACGGAAAAGTCGTTCTTGGCCTGGGTACGCGGGTGGGTAAACTGAAATGCTGGCCGGGAGGTACCTGGTGTAGGCGGTATAGTTTGGGCCAGAGTAGCCGTGAAAAGGGGGCGGTAGGTGCTCCAACGTTCGTCAAAAGGAGAACTAACCAGACCGTGAACAGGAGGGCGGTTGCTTTCTCCATATGGTCGGCGGTGTCGGGGACAGATTAATGACGAGTTCGAGGAAGCCAACCTGACCAGATGGAGGGGATGACTGCTGTCCTCGAATCCGTGGGAAACATCGCCAGGCGGTGGATTTCGGCGGAATATACGGGCTCCGAGCAGAGTGGCTCCGTTGGGTCGCGTGTGGTCAGAAGCGTGCAGGCGATGGGCCGTGGTATGGGCGGGGTCAGCGAAGACCGGAGCAAGGCGGCTCTTTAGTAACACGTCGGGGGGGATATGGGCGTGGGGGATTCGGCAGATGCGCCTGAATGGCAATGAAGGGGGCCGGGACAGAGGCGCTCCGTGGGATTCGACCGCGTTGGAGGGGGGGGCGCGGCAGCGTTGTTTTGTTGCGTTGGAAAGGGTCGGAACGAGGTCGGTAGTTGGAGGGTTCAGTGAGAAATGCCGAGACCGAAAAGGGATGACTCGGTTGCCACGCGGCGGGCTAGGAGGGGAAGGCGGATGCCAACCGAATAAAGCGGTTGTTGCTTTTGCCTATGGATGGGATTTCCAGTCTCGGGTGTATTGTTGCCGAAGCTGGAAATTCGAACTGTGAGGGCGGTGGTAGATGTCGAGGGTCGTTGAGTGGTGGTAGGCAAAATTTCCCGGCGTTTGTCGGCCTCGAAACCATTGTCCCAGGTAGGTAATAAAAGAGGAGCTACGGCGCTTTTCAGCCTCGGAACCAATGTCAATGGTTGGTCGTAGAAACGGTTCCGATACTTGGCCGAAGCCGGGTGGGCTGCGGGGTCGTGGTGTCGCTCGAAATATCGGTCTCGGGCGATGTCCGAAACTACTCCAGACGGTGATAAGGAAAGCCCGCAGGAGAAGAATCCAAACGGGCGGCACTGCTAAAGGTTGAACATCCCAAAAAAGGAAGTTCGATGTAGGCTAGCTGCGGTGAGCCGCCAAGCAGTGGTCAACTGCGGCTGTCTGTAGGACTGTCGCGGGGCGATTGCGAGGGTGCAGCTGGCTGATCTAGAGAAGAGAGCCGACTGGGTTCACGTGATCGCAAAGGGAGCCTCGGTATTGTATCACCGAGGCTCTGGGAGAGTCTCCGTGGGTGGCGTTAAAAGGAGCGGGGCAACGATACCCTGGGGGTCCTGTCTCTAAGCGGCGTTGGATGAGCACGATTAAACTCGCTAGGATATACTGTACCTGTGGTTCGTGTACACGCAATCCAGAGGGTTGCGAGGAAGACGTGGCAGGGTGCTCAGGGCATATCTGGCCAACTATGATCGCGAGTCTTCCGTCGTCACGACAGGACTGTCCCTTGGGGAGGCAGTGGTGCTGTCAACACCGTGGCAGCAAGTGGGAACCCGTCGTTTGAGAGCCCACCGCTGGCACTTGAAAAACGCGTACGTTCTACCAGGTAGGACGAGCGCGGGTGGAGCCGCCGATGAATAGGCGAGGCGGCCTCGGGATGCGAGGGCCCGGACGTGGAAGCAGAAGTTTGGTGTTGTAGTCCGGAACCGCTGGTGGCCGTAGTCGTCGGCAAGTAGCGTTGCGAATCGGTGGAAGACGTCGAGTGGAGCCTCCCGGTTAAGCTCGACGTTTCGGCCAACTCGCACCCAAATCTCAACACCATCGCTGGAACAAGGGGATCAGGCTTGGACAAGCGATATAACACGTATGGTGCTGGACGGAGGGGGGGGGTAGATTGTTGGGGGGCGGCGGCGTGGGTGAATCTAGTTATTTCAAAGTTAAAGCTGGAACCTCGTCCCGCAATTAGATGGCCTGGCGCTGGTAGTGCTGTATACGTAAATCAGCGTGTAGCGTCCAAGGTTTTGTACCGTAATGGTTTCCGGGCAGCCACGGTGTTGCTGTCGATGTTGCCGTCGTTATCGCAGCAGTTGCCCGGGCGAAAAAGAGCGAGATCATGGCGTATTCAACCCAAACATAAGTGCCACGGCATCTATAACGAGCATAATTGGTTGTCGCTAACCAACAATCGCGGATTATTGCCGGGTGATAGCGCCGGGTTTACGGTCCGCACGTTTCCGCAAATACCGATAGTGAACACCCAACATCCTCAAGTATGCCCAAATCAAGGGTTGAGCACACCAGCGGCGTAGCGGTGTTGCTAAAGTGGGAGAGTGCCGCCGGCACGATGCAGACTTTAGGGAGAACGCCGGAAAGCCAGCGGAGCTGTACTCGGTGGCCAGGTTGTTGAAAATGATGCTCGTCGTAGGTTGTGTCCGGTATCGCAAAGAGTGGTGGTTGCGATCCACCTCTTTTTTGGGTTTGTGAAAGAGACGCAGGCGTCGTAGGCGTCACAATTCGGGTGGTCGCGACCGCCGTCGCGGCCACTACGGAGAGGATGGCATCTGCGTCTTTGGACGACTTTGCTGTCACCGTTACTGCGGTCAATATCGGTGATGTAGGTGGTAGGCGGAGATGAATGGTGGTGTAGGTGATAGTCGGAGAAGAACGGTGGTCTTGACCCGAGCGATACGTGATGTGGGGGGGGGGGTGCGCGTGGCGTTTTTGGGGGCTGTAGTCGCGGTGGCATAATATGCGGTAACCACTGCGGCACTGGCCTAATGCACGCCGTTGCGGCGACACACCCTGTCGCAGTTGTCGCTGTACATGCGGCGGCGTTGCAATCCCCCACGGAAAAAAAATAATCCTTTTATCATCCTCAGGTGCTTCACAAAAATCGCAGTCGCACCAGGTGGGCGCCTCTCGTTAATGGAGCTGTCCTCCTGGTCTCGGCGTGTAAGGTGGCCGTAATAAACGTCGAGGGATCCGGTGTGTCTGAATAGGTCGGGGTCAGTGCCGGTGGTGGAAATGCTGTCAACGCCTCCGACCGCGAAAATGGGCTCCGGGTTTTTTGGGTTTTATTGAACAAAATGGCAATGACTTTCACCGTAACTGTACCCATATCAGAAGAAGAACGCGAATGAAGAATGCGAAACACACTGTTCATTGTGAGGTTTGAGGGGTTGGGTTCTGGTTGGTGCAGGGTTTACCGCGAGGATTGGGGGTGGGGTCAATGGTGGTCCGGAATGGATAGGGAATGAGGAGACTTGGTATCGCACGCACCGGAGTAGAGAAGTGAACTGGAGTACAACTAGTTATCGAGCGTCACCAAGACGACCAGAGGGTGGTGGACGATTTTGGACATTCCCGGCGGAAAAGCGTGGTGCTCGGGAGATTGTTAGAACCCCTGATTTATCCAGTCGAAAACAAAACAAATACAGACCTTACAACACGGAAAATGTGTGTACCTCTTGTACCCGTCGACAACGTAAGCTACATTTGAGGTTTTCCAAAACAAAAGTTCTGACCTTAAAATGACGGTGTACTTCTGGGGTGCGCTGTTTTAAAATTACCGGGGGGGTCCGTGTAACACGCGTAATATGTGGCACTCGGAGCGCGACGCACATGGGCTGCTGTTTTACCTAACACTATTTTTGCTCAAGCATGATCCTAATACAGTTTGGGCCATTCCGACGTTGCATCAGGTTGGGGGCGCATAACAGAAAAAACGAAAGCCTCATAAAAGTGCCTCAAACACGCTTGGGGTATTACGCGTGTAGACGAGGATCGTGGCACGTTGAATCTTCACCCTCGCAGAGATTTTTAAAACGGAACACAGTGAACCGTGAGAGGATTCTAAAAATAGTTATCATCCTACCGATATCATATAGTGAGATGCTCGACGGGTATATACCGTCGTTCGAACATTCTGGGGTCGAAATCCCCAAAAGATTGATGCACCGTGACAAAGCAATCGTTGTCAGTTGCGTAAGTCGGCATTTTTTTCAGCGCGTGTTGCTGCTCGTGACAAGGAGGTCATGGTTGCATGATCATTTTTGCACGCCGAGATGCGCGCCAGCATAATGAAGGCAATACGTGCATGCAGCATAGCGGTACTACTTTTAATTTTCGGCACGAACAAAAAAAAACACGGGGGGCACGTCAAAATTAATTGAGACATGCCAAACGAGTGTCAATATGGCAGATAAACGGAGGGGGCATTTCCCGTGGCTGCTCGACAAATTATTGTCAAGCGATTGACAGCAGAAGTGAATGCCTTCAAACCATGAAAAAAATGTACAGACTAAGTAAAATTAAAAAAAAAACAGGTGCTGATTTTCAAGCTTGCGCGCAGCAACGTTGGAATTTTGAGCAGCATAGACCCTGCGTTATCGCGAAACTGAGGCGGAAAATGCGTTGAAGTAGCAACAGGGGGGGGGGGGGGGGGGGGATAATCCAATATTGGACAGCGTAGAGCTCCGGCACGACAAATAAACTGGCTAAATGTTCTCACAGCAGAAGCATATCGGCATTATAGAGCCCATATATGGCATGAAACTGGTGAGAGGCACGGTTACTCTGCTTTTCGGTTCATGTGAGCAGCATAGGGGCCGTGCGTGAGACAAACCGACGGAATTCACATATGACTCTAGCACCCTGACAAATTAAGGCAGCATAAAGCCTGTGCATGACAGAAGGCTGGCGAGATTCACGTACTACAGCAGTATTTTGTCAAATTTGTACAGCGTAGATGCGAAACATGACCAAAATGTACGAAGTGTACCCTAAACAGCAGCATAGAGACAAATGGCAACAAAGAGCCCTGTATGTCTTAAAGCTGGAAGAATTGCACACCGGACAACGGTAATTTGGCCATAGCAGTGCAGGGCCCGTGTATGTCTTATAACTGGAGAGATGTACGTACGACACCAGTGTACAAAAACAAAACAAAACATTTGCAGAAAAAAAAACACTAGCGATTCCCTAGGACAAATTTTCAGCAGCACAGTTACTTGTACGTGCTTCTTAACCAAGCAAGAAACAAGCAAGCAAAATACCTATTAATAAAGCAAAAAAGGGAAATGCATGGAAACTAAAGAACAAACTAATGAGGGACAGGCCAAAACGCCTTTGGGATGGCGGTGGAAACGGGGTACTACTGGGAGTATCAGTACAAGACGCAACCTTACATACATGCAGGCCTCAAGCCCTGGGAGTCAGACTCGGTACAACACCAAACCTGGTGAGGAGGTCTGCAACATTTCTATGGGGGTGTGCCACGCCCGTAAGGTACGTGTCAACCAATACTTGTGTAAGTACCACTACTACTGTGTACGAGGTACGCAAATTGTTTATTAGCCGCTGTCTCACGAAAGGTACGCAAGCAAAAAATATAAATGATACCTGGTACGTAGTACCTGATGCCATTCACACGCCGTATAAATGCTGGCTTAAGCACCACCATCTGCATATGCGCTCAGAAAAAACAAACGAACAAGAGTTTCGAAAACTGGACGGGGTACCTCCGTGGCACCTTGTGTCTTCGTATCTTCTGCAAATGAAGATCTATACCTCAATCGGTGGGGAACACAATAGAGACCTCTCCTTTAGTCACGTGGTCCTTGTGGGGTCACAAGGATTTGATCGTTCGTGTACATACAGGTGTGTCTTGGGGATGGTATAACGCTTGCAGGGTGAGGGGCGTAGTACAGCAAGAGTACGGTGACACGAAAGCGTCCAGGAGACATCCCGCACCGTAGGACTTGTATGTGCTTGTGATGGACTACACGCTTGGTGTCAAGCAAAGGAAACAAAGGATATCGTCTGTAGCACTATACCAGTGATATACCTGGGGGGGGAGTACGAGAGAGAAAACAGACGACCGCCGACAGCACTCAATTGCTTGTACTCGAGTCTTTACTCTATGACCTATCTATGTGGTAGACACACGGAGGTTCGATGTACAAAGAGAGGAAAGAGACAGGACAGAGAACCCAAAACAAAACAAAAATTGACCCGTACCTGCCCTGTCTCTCGCCATCTATGTGGTGGCTCACATTATAGGATAACAACAAGCCGAGAAGATGCGGGGCTGCCGTTCAAAGCTTGAAGCTCAAACGTCGTCAATTCAAGGACGCCGTTTGTTAAGGTATTAGTGGAGTATTAGTCCGTTTGACCACTTACAAAAAGTTAACCATTATTTTACCAAAACTAAGCCTTTTAACACTCTCCACCGCTTAAACGGCGGGATAGATGGTCGGCCGGATATACGGGCGGACCTGTCAGCATCCAAGCGGTTTCATTGCCTTGGGATACCGGGGAGAGTAATTTTAAGTTCGACACGGGGAAAGTCTGAAAAAGGTTATAATGGTGGATGTTGGGCTCAAACCAACGACCCAAAAAAAACATGGTCCGTCGACGACGCCATTTGTAAAAGAGTCGTCGTGGTGTCGGAAGGTGTGAGGGAAGGGACGCAGGGGTGTCAGCTTTGCTTGGAGGCAGCACAGGTTCTTCTTTGCAGATTTCTTATTATTGGTGTTGAGCTACGAGGAGCTCGAGGAGACAGGAAAGGAGAAGGAGTGAGAGCATGGGTGTGGGGCGAGGATCACAGAGATCGATTCACCCCAGCATTGCTGCTGAGCTCTCTTCTGGACCTTTACCTATGGAACGTACAAGGAACGTTCTCTTAGATGTTCCATATTCACATGAGCGCTTGACGCGCTTACTTCTATCTATATTGTCCAAAGGAGGAACGCTCCATTACCGAGAACGCTCTTGTGGTATAAGCTAGCTAGATTGTATGGGTCATCCGCTCCACTCTGAATATATATTCCTTTTGAGGGAATTTTCTTGTGTGATCAATAGACCATAACTCTGCGGGGCTATCTAACCGAATATATTGCCAGCTATTATACTGGCACTCTATTTCAGCTGTGTGTGATATCCTGATCGCGCGTATTACGGGTTGTGTGTCCGCGTTAAGGATAAAGGTCGGCGACTCCCGTTGCAGATACAGTGTAGTTATCAGGGTCAACAGGGTGATGTTAGTCAGTCTGTGCGCAGAAACCATAAAACCCGTTTCTGAGGGGGACAAAGTCTGACAGCTGTAAAAGGAAATGCATCCGTTTATCAAGTGAATCCAGTAAGTCAAATAACCTGTGAAAGGATGGCGGAGTTTTGAAGGTCGTGGGGGCCTAGTTTTGATCAAAAGGGAGCGGCGGTGGGGGATGGGACGGGAGGGGGGGGCGGGGAGGGGGCAGCTCAATTAGTGCGTGGAAACTAAATATCCTTCACGGGTTAAATCTGACGGATTTGGAATTATTGCACCAGTGTATCATGTATGTTTTGTAAGTCGTACAACCAGTCAGTAGAGGGCGGAGTGTTCGAGGGGGTGGGGGTGGGGTGGGGGGGTGAGGAGGTGGGGGGTGGGGGAGGGGGGGGGGGGGAGTTGGGGGCGAGGGGGGGGGGGAGGCAGGGCTTTACGTCGCATAGATCTAGGTGTTTGTTATACGTGTGGTGCTAGGTCTAGGCGATGGTGCGTGTGGTGGGGAAGAAGGGGGCGTATTATCGTGATGAATGATCATATACACTTATGTGTGTTGACAAGCTCAACAGTGACAGAAGACATCGGTTGTAACGACGTTTCACTCCAACAGCTCTAGTTACAATATAACCTTAGGGTTGGTCTTCCTGGCAACAAAATGTTTTTTTCAGGTTGTCGTGTTACGTTGGCAAGTATCGACGGTGGAGTTTGGTGTTGCCGTTTTACCCTGGCAACACGAAGCCTTTTTGGTGGAATTTGGGATGCGTCGTTATACTTGGCCATCTGCGCTAAGTTGTTTGAGACCTACCGTATCTTGCACCGAGTAGGGACGTTGTTCGCGGTGCTTTGGTTTCATATACTGATCTATCTGCAGATGTTTGGGTTTCATAGTACATACGGATGCATTATTGATATGTGTTTCGAGGCTTGGTGGAGTGGAAGGTTTCCTTGCGGAGGCATTCTGTGATGACAAGGATACGACCCCGGCTTCGATAGAATACTAGTGCAATTTTATGTGGCCGAGGGGAGTCTGTGACAACAAGGTACAGCTCACTCATGTATGTGTGTGCGAGCGTATGGGGGAAAACGGTACGACCCGCGCGGTTTATATGTTGGCATTTGACAATCAGGTGCTGGCTCTTGTGTGTTTTTGGTGGTAGTGCAATATATTGTACAGCTAGATGCTCTCTTCCACGAGCATTGGTACATCCGCACATGTAAGCAGCGTAAGCGTTCAACAGCGATCATATATGAACACGTTTCCGAACAGGGTTGCTTGAAGAATGACCTTCAAATAAATGTATACCTGATGTCATATTTTGTCCGCATCTCGAGCTCTCTATGGTGGACTGTTGTTGTCGACATGTGCGCTCGATCGGAGTATCACACGCAGCTTGCAAAGATGAGTTTCGATAAAATCTTCGATCTCACAGCTGGAGTGTATTTTCATTTTTCAAAATAATATTATAGCTGTAACGGTATATTTATCACGATGAGTGCTTTCGAGCAACACCGACTCAACAACATCTTGAAATGCTATTAAGGCGCTGCAAACAAGTACAATAATACGTCTCCAGCCTCAGTCTTGCCGACAAGTACCTCCCAAACCCCCCCAAACGAATATCCGAATAAATACGGAACTAAACGATTCACCCAAGATTCTAATAGGGCGTCGCATACTTTCAACCAAAGCGACCAAAGCTACAGCAGGTGGCGTAACTTTGCTGCCCTTTTCGTTTACTACGTGGCACGGGGCCACTGAGTTAAGGTCGCTCGTGCGAGTTTGGCGCTCCTGTTTCTCTGTGGCATAAAGCTTTCTTCGTTGCTTTTAGACGTTCACGACGTGGACTCGAAATTGACCGCTTGGTTAGATATTCTGCGCCACAACAATCGCCTAGATAAAGTGTTTTGTACAAAGTTACGTACAGAGTCACTCGTTCGTGCGAGTGGATCACACCCGGCAGGCAGGAGAAACGAGGGGACACGCATTTTACGATAGAGGTGGCAATTTTTTGGTCTGAAACGGTTTCTGAACGACGGGGCTCCTTAACCCAGTATCGTCGGAAATATTAATAAACAGGTCGTATATGTTTCATGATTCGTGTTGTGTACCTAGGCCATGGTATTTTTTATCCAGTAGAGTTTTTTTTATTTATCCACAACAACAGGTTTCGGGTTGAGAGAGGAGGTCTAAGCTCCGAAAATCTGAAACCTCAGAAAGTCAGTGGTGAACCTCTACTCTCGTAGCACGCGTCAGGGTACCTCCCCCTTTCCGTATCCTGGGCCATGGCTATAACCACATGGACGTTGGGCAAGTCGTACCACGGCCCCAAGGATACACGCTGCGCACGCAACAGGAAATTCTGACGGAAAATTAAAACGTAGTATTAGAGTGTTTGCGAAAGTACGTTTCTAGAAATTTACTTTTTCAAAAATTGTCCCGAAGGCAATATTTGCGGTAAATTTTTGGAAAAAAGGCAAAAATGTACTTTGTCGAAGGTAGGTTTTGATGAAAAGTTACGGTAAATTTTGTCTCTCTGTTTCATTGGCCTACAATACACCGAGCATTTGTCCGAGGCAGAACGCCTCTGCAAGGGTCTATAGCGCCCCAACCACGGGACAAACAGGACAAGCACCGCTGTTTGCACAGCAGCAGTAAAAGCAACGAACGCACGGAGGATGGAGAGGGTAGTACCCTGAGCACGACGCACAGGCGTAACATCAGAGATATGCAGCAGGCCGGTGATGAACCGTCTGTTGCTGCCCTCTGCGTCCGTGACCAAGGGTTCAGCGCTTGCTGCAAGCTGTGGTGAACTTCTCGCAGCTGGCGGAGTCGAACGCACGCACGCGGAGAGGAGCCTCAACGCAGAGAGCGACACCACGCGCCTTGATTGCGGCTATCGTGTGCCGCATCTGGCAAGATAGGACTCGTATCGGTCCATCTGTGCGACAGCAGCCACCGCGCTTCTCCAACATCACCGCGACTGAAGCGTGGCATGACTTTTGGTTTAGGGCAGAGGAGCGGAAACTCCTCTGCCCTAAACCGCTGCGTGCAGATTCTTCGCAGGGTGGTGCTTCGCAATAACAGGTCCACGTTCCATGGGGAAACTGCGCTTCGCCTTCCCTTCCGTCGCATGAGGAAGGCGTTGCTCTGCTTGTAGCACGTGTAATGAGGTAGTCCCTGCTCACAACGTGTTTTTACGCGCGAGACAGACCGCTATACCTCTAATTTGTAGTCTGTTGGGTGCTTGCATGTACCGTGTTCCAGGTACTACTGCTGCACCTGAAACGAGAGGCTCGAGACTGGAGTACGTACAACGAGTACTCGTATCGTATAGTACTATAGAGCAGTAACTCGCACTGCTGCTGCTGTACTCGTACGTATATTACAATCGCGCACATCCCCGTTTCCCTTCTAAATTTCGGAGGCGTCGCCTGCAGGATTTTGTTTACCGCTAGCGCAAACACACCAAAAACTCGGTGGGAAGGCAATTTACTTTTTTTAGCGGAAGGCAAGTAAATTTTTAGAAACGTATTTTCGCAAACACTCTATTTAGACTAGTAAGTAACCGTTTCTAATTATATCGAGGAACGTAATTGGACCAGAAGTAAAAATAGTCAAGTCCTCCGTGGTGACACATAGCACTGACTCTTTTTCTCATACATTTTTTTTTGGTTGCAATTGATCTGCTGGTGGTGGGCTCGCGCGCATTTCAGAGGATTCCTCTATACCCAGCTATATCTTCTCTCGTCGACTCTCCTGATCGAATTGTGCCTACCCGCGGCGCTGTTAGGCGCTCTCAGCAGTTGACTTCGTTTACCACTGTTGTTAGATTTTGCGAATATACTCAGCGTCCGACCCACGGTAGATTCCGACGATATTGATAGTAATAATATAGAGTAACCACTAGAAGACCATATGGCTACCGTGGCGATGTCGAGGACTCAAGCCTGAGCGACAGCTTATTCGAAGGCTGCTGTACAGCCCCTCAGGACTGTTTTTATTTTTTATTTTTTGGAGTTGTACACAATTGGTTTGCTTTCTGAAAAAAAAACGTCCGTTCGTTCTCATTTTAGGCTCTGTTCCCATTTTTCCGAAAACTCTGTTCCCTGAGGTTTTATTCCGTTCCAGAATGACTGGAGCGTGTCCAGTGGCCGCGGACTCCGTAAAAATATACTTAATGTTTGTTTGCAAATAAACACACAAGTCCGACCCACGTGAGATTTTAAAGCTACTACTACTCCAGCGAGTGTGACGCCCCTGTTCCTTTGCCGTTTGAACTAAACCTTCGTGCTGTTGTTGTAGAAGTAATATCTTGCGACAGGAATGCGCAATAAAATGGTAAGCTATGCTGCGCCAAAAAAAACGCCCAATAACACACCAGGTACCAGGTATGTTTTTGCACGTGGTGAGGAGCAGTCACTCGAGCGAGTGGTAAAAACTCGGTGGTGGTGAAAAATGTGGCTACCAACCCCATCGTAGCTTTGGTAACCTACTACAACACACCGACATGAATCACTGGTGGGGCCTTTCCCGTGGCCACGGCCTTGATCATTACGCGAATTTATGTGAGAACAACAACGAACGATCTGTCAACTGTTGTAGTAGTAACACCAGCATTAGAACGTGATTCATGCCCGCCCGTTCGAGCTGTTGTAGGGTTTACTATAACATTTCGAATAGACCGTTGGCATCGGAATTCCGTTTTGATTGCAAGCATTATTTCTGGGCCTTTTAAATTGGTTGGCGGCCTTCTCTAGGCCACCGGCAACCAACTTTCGATGTCCGTGTCGATGATGCGGATGAAGTTATTCACGTTGCATGACACACTCTTGCCAGTGCATACAAAACCATACCTGGTACACAGCATCAACATCATAAGATAGATGCGCGGCCAGTTCAGAATTCTACAGCAAGCAGTATCTTATCAGGTGGCGACCCTGTTCCTCAAGGTGATACAAAAACCATACCTCGTACACAGCATCATAATAAGATGGATGCGCGGCCAGTTCAAAATTCTACAGCAAACAGTATCTTACCGAGTGGCGACCCTATTCCTCAAAGTGCTATCGAATACCTATTGCGCACGTCGTTAAACGTGTAGTCTACCGTGTGTACTGCGTTTCCGACACAGGCAGTGCAACTGATGGCGGTTAGTTACCACCCCAAGGTCGGTTGAACTCGATTGCACTCAACTGTTTGATGATGTGCCGTACGAATCTGATGAGTATCCACACGTATTACAGCATTCCTTATTACTCAGCTGTGTGGTGTGTCCGTTGTGTGTGCTACCTCGATCTCGTGCGCTTTGGTCGACAGGGACTCGATGTTTGTGCAGGTTGCGTAGGCCAATTTGATCGCACGTGTTCATCGTGTGTCGTGTACGTTGCCTTCACACTAAAAAGTGACTTCCGCCTAAACTGACGGCACCATCATATCCATACGCCCACGCACGGTTCCGTGCCGACTACAGCATTTGTGGGTAAGAGAGCTGCAAAAGTACTTTTGGCCGAGACCGTCATGAGACAGATAACCCCCAAAATATCGCTTTATTCCTGTGTGGACGAGTAGAAAAGCGTTTTTTTTTTTGCGTTTACCAACGCCCGACTGGGTAGGATGGACCGAAACTGGACCAAGTCCGGCGGAAGGCCATCTCCCATGGCCGGGGGTTTTGTTGTTGGGTGAGCTTACGCAAGTCCCACACTACCCGGAAAGATGGCATTTCGGGTGGCTATTTCCACCGAACCTGACCGTCAGGGGACAGGCCTTGTCGACATGCACGCACGCATCCGTATACAACGGCAGCTTGCGCTGCCCGGGTTGTAACGAGGACCACTGATAGGGACAGCTCACGGTAGCGCTACGGTGGGATCCGAAGGATGCGCCAGCTAGCGTTGTGTTGCGAAAGCAACTGAGGTAAATCGACACACCACACGTATGAAAATACGTGAAAGTGTGGTGAGCTCAAGCTATATTTTTCTCCATGGATCCGCCGGAGGATGTAAAAAATAAAGAAAAAAGTTTGGTCACTCAAGGTGTCACTTTGTGTTTCATATCACATATACGTGCGTTTACTGTACTCTTGTTTTCGAGACGTATCTATGAAATGGTGTTCCTTGTTATCTTTTCTTCGTCCCATTCAATATCCCCTTACTACACCCTCGCCCTCCCTCTCAGTAGCAACTCAGATCCGGGGTCACATAGCGGGCCCTCTCCTCCCCCCTCCCGACTACGGTACGTGCCTTCATTTTTATCGCGAAAATAATTCAGAGTTCTCGTCTCTCGTCGACTCGCGTCGAATGGTATATGCCTGCTGTATTCCTTTTGGTGTTTCACACACCTTGTCTAAGCGAACAATTTTTTGCCGGCCTTTGGTATGTAAAACTACTGTTTGCAGTAGTAGATGATGATATGTATGCATAAAATTGCGGGCCCTAAGCTTCGTTGCCCGCCCTCACCATTGATGGGCTGGCGGCGAAGCCCCCTCGTCGTATTACGTATATTTTCATAGAGGAAGTACCGTTGGGATGGAGCTCGCAGTAAAGCAAGAACCCAGAAAGGTGCGACGGGCACAACAAGGAAAAAGCGTTCGGAAGAGTCTGTATCGGTAACCACCTTCGACAGAATAAAGTACCTCAAAAACGGTCTTATAGTTTCCGCGCGCAGACTGACGTAACATCACCCTGTTGACCCTGATAGCTACACTGTAGTTCCGAGGAGGGTCGCCGACATATATTGGTCGCCCCGGTGGCGTATCACAGGTTATTTTCGAGCCTGGTATAATAGGTCAGTATCGTGAGTTCGAGCCCCGCCGAGTGCATACTCGTATAAATTCGTTTGGGACTTTTTCGTGTGCACTACTTGACTTGCGGACTGCGTAAGAGCGTGAGTTAGCAACACTCGATAAAAAATCGACTAGCAGTGAGATCGCTGAACCCTACGCGCGATAAAAATTTAAGGTGAGAACCGGGAGGGGGAAGGGAGGATACCTGTAACCACGGCTTGTCCGGAAGCTGGAAGAAACTAAAAGTGTGAGGTCTAAAAAATCAAAAGAAATTAATGAGGGCACACAACCCGTAATACGCGCGATTGATTGGAGTATCACATCACACACTCAACTTGCGAAAGACAGACGCGTTTCGACAAAATCTTCGCTCTCACAGCTGGAGTGTATTTTTGTTTCATGCTTGTGATGTATTCATACACTTCACATATAAATACTTCGTACGGAGATGTCCTGAGTGCTGTCAGAGTGAAAATACATACCACCTGCGTTTACAGCAGAAGTGAGTATCCTATAAACCCGATATGAAGTTTTGTGGATGCTGAGCGAAAAAAGCACTGCTGCTGTGGAGAAAATTATGGACATTTTGTTGTGGTCGGAATATTTCTAGTCTATCGTTCGTATAGTCTTTCCACATTTTCGAAACATTCGAACCAAAACATTCGTCATGTCCGAAGGATGAAACGAAACATACATGTCTTTCCTCAGCTACATAACACATACAATAATAGCTTGCCCAGCCGTCGCTTCTGTTCTTCTTGTATTTTTTATTTCAAGTTGCACACGCATTGATGATCCGACCGATTTTAATTTACGGGTGTCTTCGGGGTAAAAGCGAGGTGAACAAGTGAATACCCCGTGTTCTGCCCTTTCTTGTTCGACCTTGACCACCTCCCCTTTTCGGGAGGCCCCACAGGCCACATCGCACCTGCCCATTGTAGAGCTGGCGCAACTTGTCTGATGGTGCTACTCCAGAGAGAGGGAGTATGGTGTAGTCTAGTTAATTGTGAAAACAACAACGTAGGCTTTTATGGTGTATGGCCTGCGAAGAGGATATATCGCTGACCTGGTCGACGAATGCCCACAAACGCAGTAAGAATAACATCATCAAGGATTGTGCTTTGAATCCTGTGCGGAGTAAGTTGTGGTGTCCGGTCTTGGAAGCACGAGAAAGGAAAATAATCTTTGGCGTACATCACAACACCCGAGACCGACAGACCATCGCAAAACAACAACAACATCACCAAGTCTGTGCAAACAACGACTTCCAGGCACACAGGCGCTCGCCATACCGCCACCCACCTTCCTAACTAAGTCCGCAGAAAACATACTTGTACGAGGCTTGAGCGAAGAGGATGAAGCTTACAGCACTTGTTGGGTCGCCGATAGCGATCGTCGCCCTTCATCACCTGGGGAGCGCGAGTGCAGCTACGAACACCATCGACGTTGGTGAGGATATGCGGGCGTTTTGATAATAGCAGACGACAAGGCCACGGCGAAGGGTTACACTTTTTTTTTCTACGGGCCCGCAACGGGGAAGATATCTAGTCTATAGATTAATAAGCTTGATCCCAAATAATAGCAATGAAGAGAAAAACCAATTTTGACCATTGGTCTAGACGAAAAAGTCATTTCGTAGGTATGATGTACAACCTCGGAATTATTTTATCACCTACCGGGTGAGGTCGAGTCCCGCTGCATCCAGACACCACAGCTGTCAGCAGCGGTGAAGTAGGGTGTGTGTGTCCCGGCGCGAAGAACGATAGAGTTAAGGCTACCTCGAAATTATTGGCCACGGACCATCCCTCTGGAAGGTTTGTCGTCTGTGCTCGCACGTTTAACAATGTTGCACGTTTTCGAATTGCGTTCCTCCAAGGCATGCTTCGCGCAATAGTTCACTACCGTGGAGCTGAGCCACTGCCACAAGTGACACCGTATCCCAAACTGATTTGTTTGTGTTTTTCCTTGGGGTATTCTTCAGCTCTGCAGTGACGGTTGCCTGTCCTGTGACCACTGACTTGATTATGCGAGTTAATCTGAGAACAACAACAACAACAACAAACTAACCAAAACTCGATCTATAATCTTGCTCAGAGAGCGCAGGAGTGTTGTAGCTAAACATTCTGTTTTGGAATTTTATCGCAAAACTTTCAACGGAACAGAGGGGTCCCTCGCATCAGTGACTCTGAGCCACTGCACAAAAATGTCAGGAAAGAGATGCCTCCAAAACGTCTAGATTCGCAGATATTGCGACGGACACCTTGCGGACACTGCTATGCTGGTAGAACCACCTGCCACGGTGGATGACGTGAGCTGCGAGAGAGAGGTAAAGTAGAACCTTTGATCCGTGCCACCATATAGACGTGCGCGCCACTTCTTCTTCTGAGGTTCTTTAACTTGGGAGCTTAACCCCTCTCTAACTCCCCGTGTATCATTCCCTTGTATATTGTCTAAATCCAAAGGTTTTGTTTTCGTGTCGAGAGTGCGGTGCTCAAATGGTTGAGACCTATCCTAACCCAAAAAATGATGTTGAAGAAAAAAACAAAACCGCTAGGATATCTACCGGACGTTGTAGAAAATCCCGTGGCCAATGTACAAAATGAGAGTAATGTAAAAAGAATATCCAATTTTTCCGAGGATTTGGGTCTAAAGAGCCCCGTCATTCAGAAAAATATAGCTAAAAAAAGGTATACCTCTATCGTAGAGCACTCGTCTTCTCGGCGGAACCGTCTTTAGACTGACCCGCCCGTTTGAATCCCAGATCTGGCACTCGCACTGACTGGTGTATCACCACCAAGCCCGCCGTCACCGGTCCTCCACAAGTTGTGATTAGTCCTGCATTCGGCATTCTGTTTGGCGCTTAAAGTCCTTGAGTCCCTCGAGGGCTACTTAAAGCCGGGTCTTGATATAACTTGGTTCACCCAACTTCACCGCTAGGACGACACAAAATAGGTGGCCGGGAAAACTTAACCTTGACGCATACGGTTCTAACCTCAAGACGCGCGATTCTATAGAGGAAAACGTTTTTGACGCACACATTCTCTAAATTGACGCGGACGCTGTTGTAGTAGTTTCCGTTTTGCAATTCGAGCATTTCTGCACCTTCGACGGTAGACCATGCGCTCGTGCATCGAGTTGCACTTTTCAATTCACTCGAAACCAGTCTTGATTGGGGTATCTAGAGGCGCATTCAAGAAAGGAGTCTCGGGGGAAAAGTCGGCGCATGCCACACGGCGACAGAGGAGTCTCGGGGGAAAAGTCGGCGCATGCCACACGGCAAGAGAGGAGCCTCGGGGGAATAGTCGGCGCATGCCACACGGCGAGATAGGAGTCTCGGGGGGAAAGTCGGCGCGTGCCACACCGTGGAGGTGGCAGTTTTTTGGACAAGGGGGTTTTTGTGATCATTAAAAATTATCAATTCTCGTATTTTTCACCGGACAGACCGGTCTGTTCAGCCCGGGGGTGAAACGAAGACATGCCCGAACTTGAACGCAGGGCGTTGTATAGCACAGCCACGCACGCACACACGCACACCTGGCAACACCCCTGGACTCGGCCAACAGGGGCACGCCGGTAGGCGCATGAAACCTGCAGACCGCCTGGGGCCCTCAGCTGTGAAAATATACGCCTTCCCAAGCACGCGGCTGTCTGGGGCGTTTTTAGAGAAGTACAGCAGTACGCTATTATTCCCGCAGGGCACTTCGACTGTGATTTAGTGATCATTTTTTGGGTTCATTTGTACATACTGAGTCTTGACTGCTCTCAGGGCGTGGGACCGGTGAAAATTGAATCGATCGAACAATAGCGGTGATGCTCTGAGTGCCGAGGGACCTTTCAAGTGTAAGGACAAACGTCCCCAGCGTGTTACCGGGAGGCGACACGGCCGCGGTGCTAGTGCAACTGAAGGCTGCACTTCTACACAAGAAGTCTCTTTTTGGGCGAAGAATCGCGCCGCGTTTGCTGTGCGGGCCGAACTTTTTTGTGACAGTCTCGGCTCGCGCGCGGGCTGCTCGACTAACAGGCTGCGAAGAGCCTAGTCCCAGAGGGGTTACATCGTTTCCGAATGGCGGGGCTCCCTTAACCAAACATCGTCAAAAAGGGGCCATTTTTCATTTTTCGTAATTATCGCTGTATGCAAGCCATGCGATGTTTCACCCGGTTTAGTCTAGAGGCCTCGTTTTTCCCAACAATCATTTTTGGCAGAGGTCTCTTAACCTCCAAAATTGAGGAAAATACAGAAAAGAAGTGTGGTGCGCACTTCTATGGCAGCGCGCGTCCCTGGTGCAAATTTTCGGTACCATGTGTCTCCGAATCTAAGCATTCAACGGATGCGTCCTTGCAAGGGGGGGCGGAGATCCTCTCATTCTGCGTCAAGGTTCGAACAGAACGCCTGCTACGATAGCGGTAGCACTTTTTTATCCGAAATATTATCTTAATAATGAAGGGGCTCCTTAACCCATAATTGTCGCAAATATGTCATTTTCGCTTCCGTGGTTATCGTCGTGTGCCTTGTTTTTTTGGCTGCAAACCATCTCTCTCCGCCATCACAAACAACTAATTTCTATTGGTGCCTGACGCGTGCCAATTTAGAGGTGCACCAATTCATTTTCTGAGGCTCCTCAATTTGAGAGGTTAAAGTTCTCTCCCGCAATCTGGTTTAGTGTAGGAGAAGAGAAAAAAATGTTGCGGGATGAAAAATCCCATGGCCTGGCACACAACGAAAATCACGCTAAAAAACAAAGGCCTATCAATGTTCGACGATTTCGGGTTAAGGTGCCCGGTCATTCAGAAAACAAAATAGCCTAGAAACGGTATACCTCTATCGTAACACGCGTCGTCTTGAAACAGCGTAAATCGACTGCATCACGCCCCCCTTATATTTAGGTTAGTTCCTCCTCTTTTCTAGTATTTGTAGTGCTAATCCCAATATCTCATGCTAATGAAAACAAATGATGCAGGCTACGAAAATAAAGATGGCCTTTTCCGTCTGAATATATGGTTTCTGAATGACCTGGTTCCTTATCCCAAAGTCGTCGGAAATACGCCGTTTTCTCGCCCGTCGACATCCAGCACGACGACCAGTGTCCGTGGCGACGCCTGCCAGAGAAACTAGGAATCTCTTCTTGGGTCACTCTATTTACGAGACGGAGATTCACAATGCAAGTACACATATACACCCCATCTCAACCCCACCGCCTCGAACACTCCGCCATCTCTCTACTCACTGATTGTACGACTTACCCCAAGATATACATGATAAACTGATGCATTCTTTGTAAAACCGTCACGTTTATCCCCTCAAAATATTGTATAGTTTCCACGTACAGATTGAGCTGCCCCACACGCCGCACCCCCGCCCCAACCCCCCCCCACCCCATGATAAACTGTTGCTTTTTTTTTCATAACACCGTCAGATTTATCCCCTTGAAAGGATTTATAGCTTACACGCACAAATTGCTCGCCCGTCCGCCCCCCCCCCTCTTCCCCCCCCCCCCCTCCAACCCCGCTCGCTTTTGGTCAAAACCAGGCCCCCACGTCCTTCAAAACTCCGCCCCCCGCCCTCACCGCTTAATCGACTTACAGGATTCACTTGATAAACGGATACATTTCATGCCACAGCTGTCAGATTTTGTCCCCCTCAGAAACGGGCTTTACAGTTTCCGCGCACAGACTGACTAGCATCACCCAGTTGACCCTGATAGCGACACTGTAGTTGCAAGGGAGGTCTCCGACCTAAATCCTTAATGAGGACACACAACTTGTAATATGCGCGATCGGAGTGTCACACACAGCTTGCAAAGATCAGTTTCGACGAAATCTTCGATCTCACAGCTGCAGTGTATTTTCATTTTTTACAATATAATATATATACAGCAAAACGATTTGGCTCGTATACTGTCCCTCAAGGCCGGAACTTGCACAAGATAACCCGGATCAACCATTTTATTCATTTCGACCTTCGCGGGTTATCTCACGTTCATGGGGTATTTGACAAAGTCACTCTTCGTGTCCTCCAGTAAATTTTGTACCGCAACACTGCATGGTTATATCAATATATACATATTCGTATGGCACAACATCCCTTGCGGTATAACATTCTTTTGTCACAGTGCAACATGTCTTGCGGTAAAACATCGTAAGTATTCGTTCGTCAGAACAGAGAATATGGGAGACCACGGATAAGTAGGAACACATGAAAATAAGCCGGAATGGTTCCACAGCGCGGTAGCATCGACGCCTAACCTCCGCTCTCCGCGTGAAGCCACCGGCGATAACGATCCACAGGGCTCCCAGGGATCGAAGGCTGATCTAATAAGAGTAATTTATCGTGCAACGAACAAAAACCGATACGGCCCAAACAGAAAATTTGCGATATCCAGTCATTTTGGTTTTCGAAATTGTTATGTTTCTACTACCATCAAATTCTCTTCACACTGTGTCTTCATCTTTCTCCCTCCCTGTAGAGACGTAACTCAGATTCGGGGTTACTTGGCATACCCTTCTCCCCTCTTTTCTCTCTCCACGGTGCTTTGCCTTCACGTTCTTATCACGAGAAGGCTTCAGAACTCTCCTCCCTTGTCGACTCGCAACGATTTGCACCTGACCTCTCTGCTAGGTACCCTCGGCAGTTTATTTCCGTTGGTGTTTTTCTTTGCAACTCAACTCGCACGTTCGATCCGACCTGAGAGGGAAAGCCTAGAATCAACGATTTTCGTAGCACACGAGAGCATCCACCCCATCAGTAGGGTGACCTGGTCTGCCGTCACAGTGTGTCCTTTCGCATAGATCCAGTCGTGAGTAACAAGCCCGCCCAAAATTGACGATTGCAACACTTCTATTCCATAGAAACAGAGAAGCGACAGAGCCACGTCCTCTACACATCTCCCAAGAAAAGCGCTTTGTGTAGATCGAACCATGGGCGCGTCAAACCTACCTACAAAACACCCCGGGCGAGGAGGAACATCGCGCAAAACAATAAGTGACGTGTAGGCATATATATATGGGACCCCAACGATACCCGGAAGTTAGATGCTGCGGTGAAGCGTCAACTGCGTTTGAACCGGGGCCCTGGCAGGGGAAGTTACCGCGTTCTTCGCTACCGGATTTAAGCCAATCGCACGGGTGACTCTATACCTCACCGGAGACAAAATGGGCTTGGGCGGGCTGTCTGGCGGAGCGTGCGTGCGCGGTTATCCGTTCTACTGCGAACTCATATCGACAAATTACAAATGACTTTTCTGCGATAGCAACGCCGCCCAAACCAGTTATTTTTTTTTTCATCCTCCGGCGGATGGGGTTTTCTTTAACGAACATTTCATTGGCTGCTCGACACGACATCGGATGCTACTATGAAACTGTATCCTTATGCTTTCTTGTTTGCAGAGGGCAATCGAAAGATGACGTCTGGGGTGGCGAGGGCGCCCTTATTGCAGGAGATACGGCCGGGAGCTGATGGTGTAAAACCGGCGATTTCGTTGAAGAAGAGTTGGGGGGGCTACCGTTTTACGACTGAATAGCTCGAAAGCTAAATACCGCAACGGAACAGAGGGGTCACTTGCACGAGTGACCCCGAATCACGGCAAAAAGATAGTCGAAAAACAATTTACTTCCCTGACGCCTAGCTTTGGTATTTTTTGTCGCGAAAATCAAACCTTGGGCCCCAGAAAAACAGGACCGATTTCAAAACACACGTTTGTTTACACCAAAATAAATGATCCCACACGGTATGCGCAGGGGTTGCAGTTTTGGTGGGCCAAAAGAAACGCTTCTGGCCCCTGTTGAACTCCTGAAATGAGAAACTACTAGCATCGCCTTCCTCAGATACAATTACACTAGAAGAGTCGTTCTACTGTAGCCCCCCGAACCTTTCTTTAACGGAACAACCATTTCTGAAACCAGCTCCGGGCCGTATCGCCTGAAATTCGGTGACCCTTGCCACCCCGACGTCTTTGCTCGTGAGCCCTTTTCAGTGAAGAAGTTGTTGAAAGGTAATTGTTTCGTAGCATCCTCCCTCGTGTCGAGCACCAACGAACCGTTCGTTAAAAAAAAAACGTTTGGTTCTTTAGGGGGCTATCGTAAAATCAGAAATAAATGTGGTGCGCCTCTATCGTAGCACGCGTCTAGCATCGCCATGGTCTGATACAACTTCACTAGCGCAATTTTTCTATACGACCAGCGCATGAAATCATTGGTCGGGTTGTGCGATTGGAAATGCCTTCGAAGTCATGCTCTTCCACTGTGAGTGAGATGTCGGGCTCATCGTGTTTTAGGAGCTAAGAAAAATCCGCTGAACCCTTCGCCGTGAGATGGTTCATATGCCAGGCGTGACGCGCGCTACGATGGAGATTTTTAACCACATTTTTTTCTCAGCCTCCCCACTCTCGGATGTCAAGAAACATGTCTGTCTTAATCCAAAAACGAGTTTCGAGTGGAAAAAAATAAAAAAAAATCCAACTGATGAAACATCCCATCAGGCTTACTAGGAGTAAAACGAAAATTCCGCAAAAAAATTAACCTAGTTCGGACTATATTGTGTATTCAGATGGGCACCGCGTAATTCAAAAATCGTTTCATACAAAAAGTGCTAACGCTAGAAGTAAACGCATGCGTCGCGTCTTCACATATGTTCCTATAGAGTAACGTCTCGTCCGCCACGCACCGCGTGGTTCTCGTGTCTGAACAAAGCCCACTGCTTGCATCCAAACCCAAACCTTTGACGATCATCCCATACGTTACGAGACCGCCCCCCGGCTATACCGTCTACTCCGATTTGTTTTTTTTTTGCAATTTTGGCGTTTCAAGCTAACGGCTAACCCACGAATCAAAGAGAAAGTGACATTTTGTCTTTTCGCAAATACACCCAGGGCATAAACGTGCTAACGACGTCAATAGCTAATAATCTCCTTCCACGTGCTATGCAACGAATGAACGTCCCAAGGGTCCTGCGCCGAGCTGCAACAGGCGGTGGATCTTACCGTCAACTCCGGCAACACCGACGCCACCTTGACCGCGGCGGTAATCGCCTGCGATGAGTGGACTACCTTCGAGATCCAGAACAACAGGCTGAAGCTCGTCGCCCAGGATGGGGGTTCGTTCGCGGATGACCAGGTTTACGCCTTCGAGAACGTCCGCTTCTTGGTGACGTCTGGCGTGCTGCGGGCCGACGTGGCGGTTTCGTTCACCACTGGCGCTGACGACATTCGTCCGGTATGTGTGTGGGCACGCGATTGAAAGCTGTGGAACATTTAGCGGCGGAGGGGGGGGTTGGAGGAGAGGGGGCGCACTCAGTTGTTGCTTACCTTACCGGACAAATTCGACAGATTAACGCGCATGTCTTTCCAGACACCATAGTATTTTTCCGGACAGTTTCTACTACCGGAAACACGGCCAGTAAATAGGGGGGGGTTCAGAGTGTGTCTTCCAACGTATTACGTTTATTTTTTGGTGGTATCTTGACGAAGAAAAGCCTTCCTGCTAGTGGACGTACGCCTGCGACTTCAAACGTTTTTCGGGCGCTGGGGCACCTTAACTCGAGCATCTTCACCCATTTTTTTGCAGTTTGTTCCTAAAATTCGTTTTACGTCCCCTTCCACATCTCGAGCTGTTCGCCAAATTGACGGCGGTGGTTTTAAAATTCGCCGCAGCGAGCTACAACGAACGGATGTTCAGTCCTGGAGGTGTGTTCTACGCTGCGGTAGAACCAATTCTACGTAAAGATAGATGTATCACTTTTCGTGTGAAACGGTTTCTGAACGACTGGGCCCTCTTTAACCCCAAAATCGCCGCAAATCGTAGGCAATTTGTTTTTGCATGATTCTCCTTGCTAGCAGATGCGTCTTTCTTTAAATCGGTTTTGGGGAGAGACCTTAAGCTCCCAGATCGAGGAAACTTGTAGGAAAACAAGGTGGTGCACGATTCCATCGGAGCACGCGTCCTCTTTGTTACAGTGGCTCGGAGTCACTCGCGCGAGAAACGGCGCATTCTACAATAGAGGTGGCGCTTTCCGTCCACAGTGGGGTTTTATATGGCTGACTCTCCATCACCCATAACCTCTCTCGAACATATGCTATGTTTATGCATGATTCTCGCCATGTACCTAGCCTATGGGATTTTGCAACCGGTAAGTAGCTGCAGCTTTTATTTTGGTCCCAATACGTTTCTGAGGGGGAAGGGGGGTATTACGCTATCAAATCGAGCAACACCTCACGAAACACGTGGTGCACCTCTATCGTAGGAGGCGTCCACACCCCCTGTTCGTTGTCGATCTTACGCATTGGTCCTTAAGGGTATTGGGGACCTCAATCACCAATGGAATGGTGCGCTGCACTGCGCCAACAAACCGCTTCAAAATCGTTACGTGCGTTGCGGGGTGGTGCGGAGTGACTCGTGCGAGAGTGGCCCAAAACTCCCGATGCTGTAGTGACCTTAGTCGTGTCCAGATGACCAACCTAAGCACAGCTTCGTCAAAACGCTGCCGGCCTAGACCAAAACAAATATGTTTTCAACGTCTTTTTGGAGAGAATGGGGTGTGGGCACGCCTTTAAGGCCTCCAAGGTGAGGCTATCGCGGCTATCGTTGACTAAACCTTTTGCGAAACGGCGCACACTTGTCGATGCATCTTCGCCGGTTGGGCGTTACAGGAAGTGGACGGCGGGGTTCTCAAGGTAGAGGAAGGCGGATACGCTCGTTTTCGAGAGGACGTGTCGATGTCCGACGTGAACCTCCTCAGCTACGTTGACGAAGGCTCTGATATATCTTCGGACAGGTGGTTCGGGGGATGCATCCACAACCAGGTACGAATTTCTAAATAAATTTGCCGCTGGCGTAGGTATTTTTGCTTCCGATGTACGAGTCTTCCCACACTCTAGAGGTGCATCGGGTGTTTCTGAGAGCTCTTAACCTTGTAGGAGCCCAACTTCTCGCCCGAAACTTGACTTCGAGGACATTCGGTTGGCGAAACCCGACCAACGTTTGCATGCGCTAGCCCTAAAACAAGCGTAGTCTTGAAATATCACTTGAAGAGACAGTTCCACAATGGAGGAGTTGAAACGGTCAGAAACACTTGGCCTAAAATGTAGAAACCCTTCCGTGGGATGACACCGTCAGAAACGCTCGGCCTAAAATGTAGAAACCCTTCCGTGGGACGACTCGTACCCCCACCCGTCGCACCCTGCGTTGTATACCTGGGGTATTTACCCCGGGATTTATATCTAGGCAACCAGATATCTTGTGCCCTCGTGATGATACCGATAAATAGTTTGTTGAAGATGGGAGAACCATGATCTGCCCGTTTTTAAAAGGGCGGGCTTCGACACCCTTTGCTCTAGGTCGTCCGCTGGTTTGCGCCTGTAACAGGGCAAGAGCGGTTGTTGTTCGGAAGGCGATTGGGAGGTTATAGGGAGTCTGCGTAACGGGTGTTCCCGGCAATGTACCCCAAGTAAGTACGTGTGGAGAATCGAAATTATTGTTTTGCTCGTTAGACTCTGGTTAAGGATGGCTACACGGTGGAGTTTTACCAGTTTTTATTCTGAAGATTTCCTCCGATGTTTTCCACGATAGAGGTATCACTTTCCCTCTGAAACGCTTTTCTAAATGACGAGGCTCCCCTTAACCCAAAATCGTCGCAAACTGGACATTTGTCTTTCGCCTGATACTCGTCGTTCGTGTATCCGGGTGAAATGGGATTTTTTATCGGATAGCATATTCATATTTTGTCCCCAAAGGGGTTTTGCGAGAGGTCTTAAGCTCCCGCAATAAGAATCTCCAGAAAAAAGTGGTGCACCTCTACCGTAGCGGGCGTCCTCACTCGACCACCACTTGACCTCGCCCGTAACCTCTCTTTTGAGTGAGGTAAACGTGCGCAGCGCGACTAACAAGACCACGGCCTAGGCATACGATGAACAAATATGGTAAAGCAAGAATGAAATGCCGACGATAATGGGGAAACCCCTGTTTAGAGCCCCGGAATCCCTCCCTGTACAAACTTCAAGTAAGTTTGTCCCCCAAAAGGGTTTCCAGTACTGAAGCAGGCGTTAGCCCCTTTAGAACCCAAAACTGTGGGGCGTCCACCGACGAAGGATACTGCTAAGGGGGTCGCATTTGGGGCTCTGATTCTACTATAGACCCCGACCAAAAAAACAGCCCAGACGGCGAAACAGGATGGGGACAGGTTAAGCAAACAGTTTCTATGTAATACATGGAAGAAGCGTAATGAACGCCCAAATGTTGGAGGTGTCTCTAATAGAACTGGGAACGGTGCTCAGTCTAGCAAGTTATGCGTGGTCAATGGTCAAACAGCTATAGCAAGCTACAAATGAGTACGCCCTCACGCCCCCCCCCCCGAAAAAAAAAAAAAAACAGCCTTTTTCATTAACGAACGTTTCATGGCTCCTCGTCACGTGGAAGGATGATATACGGATAACCTATCTTGACATACTTTTTTGTTGGCAAAACGGAATATCGAACTATGGCGTCGGAGTGGCAAAAGCAGGCACCGCGTTTTAGAAGGTACGTGCGGGAGGGAGCTCGTGGTGCAAAACCGGCGATTTCGTTGATGAAAAGTGGGGGGGGGGCTACTACCGTAGAACAACT
The DNA here is from genome assembly GCA_012845835.1 of Undaria pinnatifida. NCBI lineage: Eukaryota > Phaeophyceae > Laminariales > Alariaceae > Undaria > Undaria pinnatifida. Next base: position 6,354,230 of record JABAKD010000023.1, on the reverse strand, counting down.
CCTGGGGCTTTTTCTCGCGCAGTGGCTCAGGGTCACTCCCGCGAGTGACCCCCTTATTCCTCGCGACCATAGGCTTTCGAGCTGATCAATTTTTCTCTTTGAATCCACGATGAGATGGTCTCGGCGACGCTGCGCCGAGCTACTCGCGCCCTAAAAAGTGTTGTCGCCGGCGCGGTAAAGAGTCACTCGTGCGACCGGTGAACATCCGGTGGTGGAAAAAGGGGGTTGGGGGTATATCGTAGCTTCATCATGACACAATATTACCGTACCTTTACCCCCCCAAGAATTATGCCACTCAAGTACCGCCCTATCCACACGGGCAAGACCCATCGATCACACGGTCACCGTGCAGCGTGGCTTTCTGATCTCCAAAAATGTGGGGTCCAATCCACTCACCCGAAGGGGCATGGCTTCGAAGGCATTCGTTCGCGACATTCGAGCAGCAAATTTACGTGCCATGGAGACGAAACATTTGGAATTAGAGTAGGATTGCGAGTCATTCCACGGTATAACGGTTGCGCTTTTCGGAACTAAAACGTTGGTGGCCGATTGAGTTCGTCAACCTCGAGGAACTAATTTGACCGATTAAAGTATACTCGTTTTTGCGAAAATCATTTATGATTTAGTGACTAGGGCAGCATAGACGCTTGGCCGGGTTGCGCGAAGGACCGCCTTCCAAGTCATGTTCCGAGTGATGTTAATTTTGAGCGTTTATAGCTCTTGATGTTGGGAGCTCAGAAAAATCTTGGATTCTTCTGAGCTGCGCCTCTACCGTGGCCTCAATCGAGGGATGGCGCATGCGCCAATGTTTAACCCCCAAAACCGGTAGATCCTTATGTGAATGGCTCACCCAGCCGGAAAACCTTTTGGCCAAAAACAGCATGCATCCCCCTCCCCTACCCTGCTGGACGACCCCCCCTCTTCAAGACCTCCGCGTTTTACGGAGTAAACGTTAACTCCCATGATACGGTCTAGAGCCACACAAATCCGGTGGATTTTTTCTCTCCGGGGCTCTCTGTGCCTGCCTCAAACACAAGAGACGGGAGACCGCGAGGGGGCAAACCGATACAAACAATATTTCCATGGAGACCAAGCAAGAAACGAACGGTAATGAATGATCAGAGCTCCATTCCGACGCTTTGGGGTTGAGGGCCCCCGACGCGAGCTTCGATAGAGGTATACCGTTTTTTGGCGGAATCATGTTCTGAGTGACGGCATGCTCCTTAACCCCAAATAGTCGGAAACAGTTTATTTTATGCATGATTCTCGACGGGTATTTAGGCCAGATAGGTGGTATTTTTCATCCCGTACCATAGCATTTTTTTTTTTTTCTCTAAACCAGCAGGGATCTTAAGCTCCTAAAATTGAGGAACCTCACAAGCAAAAAGTGGTGCACACCCCTATCGCAGCCCGCGTCCACCGTCATCCAGGGAGAAAAAAATTGCCACAAAGTTGGTTCTCCCAGACCGTTGCGCGCGTTGTGCTGTCCACGCCGGGATGCACGCGAGTCCGCTGGCTAGAAATGGCCGTGGTATTTCCGTTTACGGGCGTTTTTCCGCATAAGTAGCCGTGTGTATGCCCGCGCACAACTTTCCAGCAGGGATATTTTGCATCGGGACCCGTGCTGCGATACAGGTGCACCACGTTTCCCCCAAGGATTATCAATTAAGGAGCTTAAGACATCTCTCCAATGCCTATTGGGGAAACAAAAAAAAAAACTTCTACCGGATGAATAATCCCACATACATGGCCTATGTATACAACGAGAATCATGGGAAGAAAAAAAAATGATCAATTTCCGACGATTTTGGGTTAATGTGAAATTAAAGGTGGGGAACACAGAGTGCCCCCTGCAGGTCTGCCAATTGAGCAGGTCCTCGGAGAGTACTCACTTTCGTTCCTTCGTAGAGATGTAGCTTTATTCGTCTCCACCAGAGCCCGGGATAGCTTCTGAGATCGGAGGCGCGTGCCTCCGATCTAATTTCTAACTTCCCCGAATATAAACCGCCAACCTTATACGAAACCCATCCAAATGATCTCAAATTCGGATACCTACAGGCCTTTCGAGGCCGTATCTTAACACTAGCCAACCCTGATGAGTCGCATATGCAGAAATATGGGAGATTCGGGGAAACTCCGGTTCTACGAACTAGACCATGAGTCGAAGATGCGGCTCCTCAAACCCCACTCCCACACCTCTAACCGTCTGGCTATGGAGCCAGGAACACGCGAAGAAAAGCAGTAGAAAGAAAAGCAGACCCTACAGCAAGGCAATAGTCACCCATCAAAAACTTGCCGCATGCCGCCGGCGTGGCGGGGGGGCAGAAAAGGCTCTAAAACCTGCCGCATGCCGCCGGTGTGGCGGGGGGGGGGCAGGAAAGGCTCTACGGTAAACCAACCACAGAAAAGGTACTATGGCGAGGCGAGCCCTCGCCAGGAGCCCCGTCATTCAGAAACCGTTCCAGCCGAAAAGTGCTGCCTCTATCGTAGCACGCGTCTTGGGGCCGTAGACTGATCCTACGGTAGCCCCCCCCGAAAACCAGTGAGTTTCTTTAACGTTTCATGGCTGCTCGAGTCAAGGGAAGATAATTTAGAAAGAAAAGTAAATGTATACTTTCTTGTTGTGTGCAAAGGCCTAGCGATCGACGACTTCGGGATGTCGAGGGACACCGTTTTTCAGGAGATACGACCGGGGGCTGGTTTCGAAACCGGCGATCTCGTTGAAGAAAAACTTGGGGGCTACCGTAGCAAGACTCCATGTACTAGAACTAACGATAGGAGGGCTTTACGACGAGGGGGAAGTACACATGACCAAGACTACGGTGGGGGGATACTCCCTTTTTTTTCACTACCCCTGGATCTCTAAGCCACTTTCATACTAGCACGAGTGACTTCGTACCTCACTGCCGAAACGACTTTACACTACGATGTGCTTGGCGGGAGCGCGGCTAACTGTTGAATTGCGGATTAACGCCTCGCGAAATAAAAGCAACACCTAAGCTTAAAACATGCGAAGGAACGGGAGGGGAGTCACTCGGGCGAGTGACTCTGGGCAACGAACGGAAAGAAACAAACAAAAAGGGACCGCCCCCTATCGTAGCATCGGTCACACATATCATTAGTCTATATAATGTGTCATATATCAAATCATTTCCGACAATCACATCATGCGGGGACACGTCCTCATACACCATGTCCGCCAGCAATTTTCTTCCACTCCGTGTTCGGGCTCGGTGTGATCTTTTATGACTGACGCATGCTGCGAGAGAGGTGCACCACATCTTTTCTGATGTCGCTCAATTTTGGAGATTGAGATCTCTCCCAGAAACTGATTGTGGAGAAAAATTCAGCTGCTACCAGATGATAAAAAAAAAACATGTCCTAGGTACGCAACGAGAATCGTGCAAAAAAAATTGGCTTATTTGTGACGATTTTGGGTTTAGGAGCCCCGTCATTCAGAAAACATTACGCACGAAAGCTGGTACCTCTATCGTAGCACGCGTCTTCAGCCCGAAAGCGCTGCGTCCATCTCAACACGCGTCTTCGCCATGAAGACCTTCATATATATGTGGGTGTGATAGATATCTTAGCAAAAAAACGACGTTCGTTATGTTCAGTATCGGATTCAGCTCTTGATTGACAGACGCATTGAGATGTCAGTTCATTTCTGTGAACCTATTTCATCGTTTGACCACTAGCAACCCGTGTCCGAGACGAGAGCGTGCCATACTTCCTCTTCGGCACCCCAATCATGCCGTGTTATATTTAAAAAAAGTTGATTTACTACATCCTTGGTTGGTCACAATTCACGGCGTGTTCTTTAGACGACAATTCAGGATTTTTATGGCGCCTACTTCGCTATGGTTCAAATGTTCAAGCACAGTAAGAACCTATGTGTGTGCTGTATTTTATGTCTCTGCAGGGAACCATTCGCTTCGAAGACTTTTTCTCGGCGTCAGACTGCGCGACCGTAGGAGGCGGAGAAAGTGCCCCTGGAAACGGAGGAGGCATTTTCAACGGGGAGACCGGGAGCATCGTCTTCAAGGGCGAGATGGAGATGACCGACTGCGGAACGTTTGTAAGTGTCGATTTCCGCCCACGGGTGCTATAACAGCAAACGTAGCCAATACTGGTCAAGCAGCTCCCCGTCTGATTGGCAAGGCAGTCGTCGTTAACGGAGGAGCTGCGCGTGCTGCGATCGAGCTGGCACTTTCCTTCTGAAATGGCTTCTAAATAACCGGCTTCCTTAATTAACCCGAAATCGTCGGGAAAAAGAAATGACTGTGCACGATTCTCGCTGTATACCCAGGCCATGGGAGTTTTTCAGCCGGTAACGTGACAGTTTTGGTTTTGTCCAAATTGGTTTTGGGTCAACCCCTTTTTTGGAGCCCCCAAACCCCTCCCGATACTAATTCCAAGTAATTTTGTCCCCAGAAAGGGGCTCCAGCTGTAAAGGGGTATAGAAGGACATGTCTTAACCTCCTCATAAAGTGAGGGTTAGTATTGAGGGGAAAAATAGTTAATCAACACCTCTACCGTAGCACGCGTCCGAGGACCCTACGCTATATCGTCCAACTACTTTTTTTGTACGCCATTGCGTTGTTCGCTGCAATGAATGGGACGACCTACGGAGGAAGAGTTCTTCTCGATGAGCATTATTAGCGTTACCAACACTCTTGCCGTCGTATTTGCTTCGGACGGGGGTATTGAGCTTCGAACAAAAGGCCAGGGGGACGTTGAGGTGCCACTATACACCTCTCGACATCCCTCTCTCCCGTCAGACGTTTCGATTAAATTAAGTGCATTCTTGACGGAACTTGGTGTCAAACATTCGGCGCATGCTACGACTAGAGGCGCACCGCATTTTTTTTCTGCGAAAAAAAGCTTCTCAATTAATTTGGGAGCTCAAGACCTCTTCCGAAAAACTGATTTGGAAAACAAAAAACTGTTATGATGCCGAATGAAAAATCCCCTGGCTCAGGGGGTAAGAAAAGAGACGATTTTGGGGTAAATGAGTGCCGTCATTCAGAAAAAAAAAAAAAAGCCGAAAAAAAAGGTATAGGTTAATATCTCGTTCTCGAAGCACGCGTCGCTTTTTTTTCCCGTCCAGCGGTTGGTTGCCAAAATAATAGCAGTCTCCTTCTCAACTCCCTCGTTTTTGATTTCTAAACGAATACCGCAAGGCATACATAAAAAGGAAGTGGGACATTTCGATATCAAGCATTCATTCACGGGTATGTGGACAGTTTTCTTCAGTTGGTCCATGCCAGTGATCGGAAGCAAGCGTCATCCAGGGGGTATGATTATGGTAAGCGCATATATATGCTCCTCGCGCTGCGTCGAGACTCAAGCGACGAGATAGAGAATAGCAGCAGCTTAATACTCCAAAAATGCTCTAATAGCTATGCTGAACGTCGGGGCTTCTATAACCCCCCAAGTTTACCGGAATGTCATGCTCGGTTGTACCAAATCGGAACGTTGTTTGTTCTTACCTGCTGTAGCTAGGCCATCGATTTGGCTCCATCTGGCCGAACGTCCGGTATTCTCAAAAACACTAATTCGTTTTCATGTGGTGCACAGCGCTCCTCTATCGAGACCAGGGCTAAGGCGATACATAGGGGGGATGTTCGTATATATCCTGGTACATACTGTACCCACATCCTTTGCCACCGGGTTGGCGACGCTCGCGCGACTGAACCCGTACTTAACCGACAAAATATATATCCTGTACTGTTCTCGCCTCCGAAAGTGTAGCGTAGATCAGGTAGGTACCAATCAGATGTAAATCGAGTTTATATCCTTCCATGTAAAGCTGACCTTCTGCCGTGCATTTCTCCGTTTCCTTGCCCACATGTGTTCTCATTCAATTTACTACCTCGTATACTCTCTACATCCGTCTGGTCAGTTTGGCTATACCACTAATCTACAAAATTTATATTTAGAGTTTTGTGTGGGCGCAACGTAGCTACCGGGTGCATAGCGCTCGGAACCTAAACAAGTACCAAAGCTTAATAATCCAGAAAAGGATCCCCTGCGCGAGAAGCCCCGAGCCGTTCCCCCAAAGGGCCCAAAAATGACCCCCCTGCTGTAGCTTCGGGAAACGACGGTGTACGCTTTTCCCCTTTATGTCACGTGTCTTAAGTAGCGTCGCTTCTCGCTTAGTACGGTGTTGTTTTCTTCTTTGGTGAGGAAGTTGTGCTGCTTGATGTGAAAAACATGTTCTGCACCATTACGTTGGCAATTGTAATCACCCTGGGAATTTCTTATTATGTCTGTAGCTTCACCTGTGCGTGCAGGGGAGAAAAATGCTACGACTGCGACGTACTACTACTGTACGATTTTGTTTTCGTGAAAACCATCAAAATGGAGGTAGTAAGGGTATCATCCTATACTACAATAGAACATTTTTTGGTTCGGATGTGTTCATGTGTGCTTCGACGCACAGGCGGTGGTGGTATTGCCACACGAGCATACAACGTGAAACTCGTCGGTCGACAAAACGCGACCAGTAGCCTCAGGCTCTTGGGAACACGCCAATTCTGTACACGCGAGATAGAAGGAGCACCATGGCATGGCAAGGGAAGCCCGATGATGATGAATGCAATCTCCTCGAGCGTCTCTGTGGATTGATGGTTTCCCCCCAGTTGCGCAATCGAATGGACTCGTTTCGTTTAGGGCAACCCCATACCTAGGTGTCGCCGCTGAACAAACGGCAATTGTCTGTGTGGTAGCAATATTATATATAGTCGTAGCATGTTCCGGACGATGCTAGTTGAAGTAGTTTATTTCACTCAGTACGTGCCAGGAAAAGTCCTTTCTTTTGTATCATACAAGGTACAACTATGTTGTTGATCAAAAACATTCACCTGGGGGGTACAAAAAATCTACACATAATAATATAAAAGCTATATCGTAGGCCCCCGTTTCAATATTTTATTTCCTCGCGAGGTTAATGTGAGTGCTGATAACTAGCTTGCGGTGGGTGTTTGTTGTGCCAATGCGCAGGACAACGAAGGCAACTTGGGCGGTGCCATCTACAACGAGGGCAAGATCACCATGTTCGACACCTCCACCTTCGTGGACAACCGTGGCGCGGTGAGACATGCACACACACGCACACCACGGGTGGGTGGGATATTGGGTTTGGGCACAGTCATCCAACAACGAGTGCGCGCGACGATAGCGGTACGGTATACCGTTTCTTGGCAATTTCAATGTTATTTTGTGATCGGCGGGGCTCCTTAACCCATCATCGTTGGGGCCATGTTCTTGCTGTGCAGGGTGAACATGTGTGATGCCTACCGGGCAAGAAAGGGGTTGGGCAACAGGTGGCACTTTCCTGCATGTTTTACGACACAGATGCACGCACCAGTTGTGGTCTGAGGCGCTCCTCACCTACTCACTTGTTGACCTCAAAACGGTTAACATCACCCTGTTGACCCTGGTACAAACTGCGCTGTAGTTTCAAGGGGAGTCGCCGACCTATATCCTTAATGAGGACACAAAACCCGTAATACGCGCGGTCTCAGTATCACACACTGCTTGCAAAATAAATATGAGTCTCGACGAAATGTCGATCTCACAGCTGAATGAAGTGTATTTTTATTATTTATGGTATATAACCAACCCAACGAATGGTTATTTTGATAACACAACCCAGCCAATGAACGCTGATATATTTATAAACAACGATGGTGTAGCCTACGGCAGTAGTAGGTAGAACACAAAAAAACACATGACAAAAATATTGAACGAAACGTCGAGACAATTTTAGGGTTAACCCCCTTTAGATAGCCCCCAACCCCCCCCCCCCTATTCTATATATATGTCCAAGAAATTTTGTCCCCCAAAGCAGGGGTCCAGCTGCAGAAGGTCCTGTCATTCAATCAAGAAAAATATATAAAAAAATGCCAAAAAATGCCCACCCATGCTACCCGTATATCGTAGCAGACGTCTTTCAGCTTACGCGAAACAAACGACGGTTTGCGTGGTTGGACACGAAGCTCCTCAAGTGAGTAACGCCAAAAACATTTGCTGGTGCTCCTCATGAACAACAGTGCCGTCCCGTCAGTAGGGCTGCATGCAGCGGATGCATGACGCATGCACGCGCTGCGATAGAAGCAGCACTTTTTTTTGCCCGAATCGGTTCCGAATGGCAGGGAGGGGCTTGGGGTCCTTGACCCGGCAAAATCGTCGTAATTTCATTCAACTCTTTCATTATTCGCATTTTTGTTTTTTGAATACCTACGAAGTATGATGATAAGATAGATCGGGATAGTCCATCGGGTTGCACTTTTCGTTTTTTCTCGGAGGAAATGTATTTTGTCACGTGTGGGGCATACAGCTCTTGGAAATTTCGAGTGTCTCCAGAAGATAATGGACGAATCTCTGCCTTGATAACGTGCGCGGAGAGTTCAACATCTCACCCGATACGTGAATTTAGAAAGGCGCACTCGTTCGAGCAATCCGACAAAAAAATAACTTTTTTTATTCTTTCCAAGGTCCTGACGCAAGCAAGTATGTTCGTAACGGCATCATCAGACTAACGCGGTAAAGTTTCTCCTCACTCGAGGAGGAGCTCAAATCACCCCGAATATTTTTGGCGCAAAAAACTGCAACCTCTCCCTCCTCGTGGGATGGCTTTTCGGCGCCTCTGCTGTGAAAAGTAAAAGTGTATTTCATCCGGTTGAACTCTTAAGCTTTTGCTTAAGTATACGTTGTTTAGAGACGTGAAGTATAGAGGTCATCGTCGAGCGAAGAACAAGGTACCTCTGCTGTGCAAAGTAAAAGTGTATTTCATCCGGTTACACTCTTAAGCTTTTGTCTAAGTATACGTTGTTTAGAGCCGTGAAGTATAGAGGTCATCGTCAAGCCAAGAACCTTGCAAAGAGGGGTGAAAAACAATAGTGCACCTTCTTTTGTGGCGCGTGTCCAAACCGTGACAACACTGTTTTGTTCGACGAAAACAATTTTGGAGATTTGAAACAACACCGTAAAAGGGGGACGGAGGGGGACGGAGGGGGGGGGGGGGGGGGGGGCTCTGGGCATTAGCGCCTGCTACGATAGGAGTGTCGCTTTTTATTTGGTCGTTTTCTGGCGCGTGCTACGATATAGGTATCAATCTATACCTACTCCAAGTCGTTCTACGGTACCCCCCCCCCCAACTTTTCTTGAACGAAATCGCCTGTTTTGAAACGTGCTGTCGGCCGTAACGCCTGAAATACGGCGCCCCTTGCCACCCCGACGTCATCGTTAGATATTCCTTCGCAAACAACAAAATAGCAGGACGGTATATTTTTTTCCTCCCGCATCCTTCCTGGTGTCGAGCAGCCAAGAAACGAGGTTTCGTTAAAAAAAATCGCTGGTTTGGGGGGGGGGGCATTGTAGAATCAGTCTACTGTATACCTCTTTCTTTTATCTGGTGTTGTTTTGCTGAACGACGGGGCCCCTCAACCCAAAATTCGTCGGAAACTCGATCTTCTTGTTTGTCGAGATATGGTTCCTTTTCCACTAAGCCTGCCGTAGGAGGTGCTCAACGTGGAGCACTTTTTTTTCGTGCAAATTTTTTGTTTTTGGGGGGGACGGGGGGCGTAGAGCTCCTCAATCCGCCACCCTCAGAAGGCAAAAAATGACATACATGCTACGGAGAGAGGGCCATAGATAGGGCGAACCTAGTTAACAGGGTGCAACGATGTGTGGGAACGCGCACATATCGCGGACGCAGCTTGAGCCCACTGCACTACAACCCATGTTCCACATTGAGACGGGTTCATGTAGAGGAGGTAGATACATTTTCGATATCGCGATAATATATATCAAAAATAGGCCAGTTTGTTGGTTGTTATATCTTCGTGTTGTAAACCGCCACGCGACTAAAGTTACCCAACGAAATGATAATATGGAGCGCGTGGCACAATTACAGTGCGCACACGTTCGTCTTGGCAGGTAGGTGCGAAAAAATCTGACCCGTAGTCGCCGAGCTATGTTCCCGACGCGTGCTACGATAGAGGTGCACCACATTTTTTCGTAGTTCTACCCGTCGAGCTTAACGCCTCTCCCAAAACGTGTTTTAGAGAAAAATACAACTGCCATAATATACCGGTATGCCGGATGAAAAATCACATGGCCTATGTACACAAGACGAGAATCATGTGCAAAACAATATGGCCTACGATTTCCAACAACTTTGGGTCAAAAAGCTCCGTCATTCCGAAACCGTTTCAGACCAAAAGTGCTACCTCTATCGTAGCATGCATTTCCCGATATATTGGAGACGTGCTACTCGAACACTTGTAGGTATTGCGTACTGTAGTTGGTTTGACTCTTCTAAACATGTGCGAATACATCGCCCCTCTCGTGAACTCCGTGCACGCATCGTTCACGCAGGGCGGAGGCGCGATTTACAACAGCGGCATCATCAAGTTCCTCAAGGACGCCTTCGCGACCTTCATCGGGAACCGTACCTACGACGGAGGAGACAGCGGTGGGCAGGTAAAGGCATTTTATATTTGTCGGTGTTGAAAGGCTGCAGTACTGTGATCAGACGTTCCGTAGCGTGTTCGTGGGTGTTTCTAGGTTGTAAGAAGACGAAAGGAAAGCAGTGTGGTAGCGCCCACGGGGGCGTAAGGTTTTTACGAGTAGAGGCGACGAGTGAACCTCGTAGAAAACTAGACGTTTTTCGTTTCAGATCTCCTATGTCAGGAATATATGTACACCACCTGGAGAAGTCATGGGGGTGAGACGCGGAAAGATAACCAGTTTTCCTACGAGGTGTGGCGTCAGCTCTATCTAGCCGGGAGTCCCTTCACCTTGAGCCCACTACAGTGCATTTCGCCTGACAAGTCGTTTGAAGAATGTAAAATTCTGTCGCACTCGACCCAGGGGGTCCCCTTTTTTTGGGCCTTTTATTTCAGTGGCCAGGGGTCACTCGCGCGAGTAACCCCTTTGTTCCTATGCGAATTTACGTATTCTTCACGTTTTACATTGGCGAAATTAATTCGCAATGCAAAGGTGATCTAAGCTGCGCCGAAACAAGTGCCTAAACCATCTTCATCTGTGGGGTACAGAGCCACTCGTGCGAGTGGCTCAAACACACCAGTGAAAATGGGGGTATCCCCCCTACCGTAGCCTCGGTCACTCCTAAACATCATGTGCTAGCATCATGTCAAAAACCGAGCGTCACTTCAATAACTCTGGCGTGACGTGTTTTTATGTAATCTTGATCAATAAGTAGGATTTCATGCGAACTTTTAGCGCTGTGGTAGCGATGATCATTATACCCTTGAAATAAGGCAACACGCCGGTTGTTTCGGCCGAGACATGTTTCCCTAGTAGTCTAGTAGAGAGTGTAGTTGCGGCTGTGTTGTCGGCTTTTAGTTTGTTATTATCTGGCGAACGCCTTTCGTGGTTGACGCATCTAAGTTAGCCAGCATTTTTTATGAATCAATGATGCAAGGGTGCTGCGGCGGCGAGCATATCTGATGCAGAGGCATATTAAGGTCGGACAAGAACTTCATCCTTAACCAATATAAATAAAAAATTAGTGAATTAGTGTTCTCCCTCGGGGGCCCAACACGGTTGATATGCCTTCTGATGCCGTGGGAAATATTTATGTGAGTTTTCTTTTCCGGCGATACCCTTCAAGTATGCATCGCGATTTTCGGGGGTGGCAAGACTTGCCTGAGTGAAAGGTTAAGGCTAGGACGCGCGCCGTGCTACCAATGGTAGAGAGGTGCACCACTTTTCTTTCCGAGGATTCTCACTTTAACCGGCTTGAGACCCCTCCCGAAAACTGATTCGGAGAAAATAAATGAACACTGTTGAGCGGATGAATTTACCCCATGTATGTGGCCTATGTATACAACGAGAATCACGCGAAAAAAATGTCTTAATTTCTGACGATTTTGGGTTAAGGGGGAGCCCCGTCGATCCGAAACCATTTTAGACGAAACGTAAGTGCTACTTCTATCTATCGTAGCACGCGTTCTAAGGCTAGGTTAAGGGGGCTACCCCCCTGATTTCACCGTCCGGAAGAAATTGTTTTTTCGCCTTCCATTGGTAGGTTGGTGGAGAGGAAAATCCCTGAGCTCTCGTCACATGAGAGGAGCACAATATATCTCGCCCGAAAAAAGGACTTCGAACGGTCATTCATTCGCACGACCCGACCAAGCTCTTCTATGCTGCGCCATAGTCCTAAACCAACACGTACGTACTCGCGAAAAAATATTCGCTCTCTAACCCGTAGCTCCTCACATTAGGAGCTCAATTGGCTACGGACGTTTTTGGCGTAAAAAGTGCAATTCCTACAGTGGTATGACTCCGTGCTGCACACAAAGCCCGGAACGAGTATATAATATGTTGTCGGCGCAGCATAGCACAACATTCCACAGTTCGCGAGCATCGCATAATAAAACGTCACGCCGAAAGAAGGCAAGTGGCTCGCGAGCTCTCGCGAGAGACTCCACAAGCGTCTGTTGTGAAAATTGCCCCTACATGTGAGCCCCCCTTCCGTAGCCCTGGTCAACCCCCTGTATGCCACCTCTGCGCCCTATTCACCTCTTGTGTCGCCAACCTGCTCTGCTTGGAATGGTGTCAACGGCAATGTGGATTAGCAGCGTACCCGTAATCGCGCCTACATTCCATGAGGCGGGCGATTTATATAGTATGCTCTCTGTCGTTGTAGCTGCGCCTGTAACGAGTTTTCGGTACACGCTTCACCCGAAGAACATTACTTGGCAACTGCCTTCGATGTGTGACGCGCGTCGCATTCAACACCACACGCTGTTAGAGAATGTCCCCGTCGATGTTTGGTCGAAAGAAGGGCAACCCCGGCGCGATGAGCATTACTATTCCTACGAAGTCTACCTAGATCATTTGCCCTTTGGCATGACATGATTGGTTGCACCGTATCCAAGTTCGGATGGATGCATTCTTTCATTAACTTCGTGTGTTTTGGTATCGTTTGCTGCTTTCCTGCGCCGCCTGTCTGCCCCTCTCCTCCATAACGGTGAGAAGGCCCAATACGATGGACTTCACTCCGTTAACGTATCAAGATTTGACTGGTTCTACTACAACGCCTCCCAAAAACAACGCTTTTTTTATAACAATAGTTTGAAGGCCGCTCAACACACGGAAGGATGCACTTGAAAACAAAATATCCGTGAATTGTCTTCTGTGCAAAGGCCCATCGGTCGATGTGCTCGGGGTGTCGATAAGAACACCGCATCTCAGGAGGCACGACTGGGAGCTGGTTGTGAAACCCAGCGATTTCGTTTGAGAAACGTTGAGGGGGCTACCGTAAAATGACTTAGCATTTGGCTTGTCTCCGTAATATACCGGTTTGACGTCGTTGTATCACTTCGTGATGTCTATTGCGCAACTTATTATGCTTGTTGTGTTTGCTCGTTTTGTGGTTACCAACTCGTAACGAGAGTCTCTCCGGTACAACACGTTTTAGTCGGGGGCGTTGTGATCACAGGTACTTTGACTAAAAACCAAGCGCCGTCGACCCAGTTTGCATGTTCCCCCAGCCATTCAACCGAGACTAGGCCCAAAACCTGTGTGTCCAAATTGACCGACCCGCTGCCCTTCGACCTACACTATTTCGGGGGAAAACAAACACGACCCTCAAGGTGAGCAACTTCGGCTCGATCAACTTCAACGGAGGCGTGATCTTCGAGGACGGCTTCACCGAGGCCGGTGGCGGCGCCATCTCCAACTCCGACACTGTCATGTGAGCGTTAAATCTGCCTGTGAGGTCTTGTAAAAGGTCATAGACCTCCTGCAGTGCCGGTTCGTGCCCGCCGGGAAGTCCATTCCGCGCTATTTATGATTTTTTCCTTCTCTAACCCGCATACCGCAACTTCCGGTTGTTCCCATATATGCCAAAGCAATATCACCAGAACAATGCGGCGAAAGACCGGTACCGCTGACACGGTACTAGTGCAACGGAAATTGTGGAGGAAGGTGAAACCGTTCGCACATGTCTCGGGACCTCTCTCTCTCTCGCTCTCTTGTACTTGACAAGCGCTGCGCCTCATCCGAAAAATCTTCCTTTTGAACAACTTGACGGTGAGTTCCACGACACACGTAGAAAGCTCTGGCTGAGAAACGTTTGTATACCTAGACCAAGAGGTTGGCCATCGGAAATAACTTTTGTTGTGTGTTTCTCGATATCATTTTTTGGGTGAATAGGGGTACATACCTCCTCGAGCGAAGAACCTCGAAAAAAACTATGGTACTGGTATACGTTTAATGTTGCATGCGCCTGACAACAAACCCGTCCCCCGCTAAATGTTTCGAGGGCCGTGCAGCAAACAACAAGGGGGGTTTCACCAGTGTAGTGAATGGGCGGCCGGCCTGTGCAGTGACCCCGTAAGTCGAACAACTGAGCGTTTAAAAAAACGTTAAAAAAGGTAGTTGTGCAGTGGCAAGCGTCCACAACACAGTGGTGGTATATCGAGGCGTCTGCGACCGGTATACCTGTTTCGACGTTACACCTGCGGACACAAACGTCGCGATATATTTTTTTCTCCAAGACCGACGGAGATAAGTTCGTGATCCTCGACGTGGTCATGGGAGGTCATATTGTCTAGATATTGTTGCATTCTTGGACGAGAGGAATACAGTCGTCCCCGCTTTAAAGAGACTCTTCTTAAGGAAACTCCCCGCTATAAAGACACATTTTTTTCCCAGAACATGGTGCCCCGCAGATGTACAATAATAAGGGGGGGTACCTTTTCCACTTTGCGGCCCCCCCCCCATTTTTTTTGCTGGGGCAGCACACTGCTGTATAACATCGACAGCGGTCTGCTGCAGCCCGCACTACCGCGTGTGGGTATGGAGAGATTAACCCTAACCCTAACCTAGGTAACTCGCGTGTATCGTATCAGAGCTAGTTCCAACGAACTGATGTGTCTCAGGTGTGTTCGCGATATCTCGGGCATGATGTTCACTGTGAGGATAACGCCTTGACAATAAGAAAAGTCTGCAACAACACCGGCGCACTGCCGTACACATTACGGCAAGAGCCTGCATCAACAACAGCGCACTGCCGTACACATTACAATAGGTCGTGCTGCCCTTCTTCCCGCGTTTCGGTGGTGGAGGGAAATTCAAAATGTGTAAAGTATTGGAGTGTACTACAGCAGTAGTGTTGCGGCCTTTCAAATCACGTGTTGTTGTAGTTTTTAAGCAACACAGTTTCGCGGTCGCATTCCTGCTTCAAATGCGCGTATTTTGACATATGTTACACCTCCATTGGCCCCGGGGACGGTGCGTTAGTGGCCCGGAATCGTGAAGACACTTCTCCGCGTTAAAGACACTCCCCCCGAAAAAAACGCGGTGTGTCTTTAAAGCGGGGTCGACTGTAGCAACACGGGGTCGTACCCTTGCTGCCTGTTACGGGTTTCGTCGATCGTTTCTAGGTTCTGCGCGCCGCTTTAGTAGTACGTCATGAAAACACTCGTCGATTCGGCGAAACCTTTGAATATCTCCCCCACGAGAACGCCAAAAATAAGCATGCACACGTGAGATATAAATGGGAATCGGTGCGTGGTATAGAAGCGCTGACACATAAAAAAAAAAAAATGCAGTCTACACGTCATCCGTAAACCAACCCTCACCTTCCTCTTAGCTTACCGCCCGCCTGAAGTCACCAGCTAGAAGTGTCGATATTTCAACCAACCACCCGTTGAAGTGCGGGAGACACTAATATTGAACCTGACTTCGTGTGCCCGTTTGCTGACATTACACCCCGAAAACATGTGCACTACGTCGCTTTCTTTGTGGCAAACGACCTGAAACGATGGCGGCAGCATCAAGCAGTCGGCTGTCTTCAGGAACAACGTAGCCAGCGAGGACGGCGGGGCGATCACGAGCCCTTCCTATGCTACCTTTGACCTGCCCGACGACACGGTTTTCGACGGGAACTACGTTCGCTACGTGAGATACCTACTGGTTGTAAAAAGCTTTACACTGGGCCACAGTGGGCCAGACGAAACCCCACAACGAACACGTGCTAGGTTGATTCACCAAGAGTGCACCACTGACTTGTTGAAAAACTAGATCTTTGTCAGGAATCGGTGCGGTGCGATGCGGTGGGGGTCGTGGCGCGGCGCGACCCGGCGCAATCTTGTAACTTCGTGTTGGCATTTTGGGCAACACTGTGCTGTTTTTGATTTCACCTCCGTCGTAGAAGGCGCTCTCGGGTTGATTTATTGCCGAAACTCATGCGCCGGTAGAGGTTGAGTCATCCTTTTTTTTTCTGGGGTCCTTATGTAGGAGTTGTATGCTTTTCGCCCAACTAACCTGATCTTGACGCAAATGAAAAGTGGAACCAGATAGACAATTCCAGAAAAAATAAACAATGAAAACGATAATGTCAAATACCTACGTTTTTGGTTTAAGGGCCAACGTCATTCAGAAAAAGGTTTAGCCAAATGTGCTACCTATATCGTGGCACGCGTTTATAACTGGTTTCTTTGTTATTGCATTAGCTGGATGTCTAGGTGGGTGTCTGTTTTGTTCGTCGGGTTTTGTTGTGGATTCCTGGTTGCTTGGTCGGTTGGTCTACTGTGGAGCTGGTCACTGTGCTAGTGTTCCGGTGGATGACTTATCTGGTGAAAGGTTTGATTAATAGGATGGGCAGCGTAGTGGTCATTGGTTGATTGAATTCCTGGTTGAAACGCAGGTTGAGTATATGTGAAGTCCCCACACGAGAGACATAGCATATCGCTGCGCACGGTTGCCACCAACTAGGTCGTACTCGAGATGATTGAGGGGCAAGTTTTACCTCGAAGCAAGGACCTTAAACTTTATTTCTCCCCGTGGCGACCCAGACAAGTGTATCTCAGTGGCACATTTACGTCCTGATTTTGCCTCTTGCATGATGACCTGTACGGGTATTGGTATACCATGCAGAGGACACACCAACTACACGAGGAAGTATGTTATGAACACATACAGAGGACACACCATCTACATAACGACAAAGCCCCTGGTTTTTCATATGTTGAAGTAGCGTACTTTCTTTCTAAAAATACTGAGCGGAGGGACGTTTCGGGACTCTCACTACCATCCATCCTCCGCCGCCAGCTAATCCCATTCTTCCGCCCTTGTCCCACTTGTCAACTACACGAGCCAGCGTCATAAACCCATTACTATTGTCAATCCACAACCTGTCCTGTGACCACGCCCCCTGGATGTCGACCGGCACAACGCAGGACTGGGGCAACTGCGCTAACTGGTACCAGCGAACCTCGGAAGACAACTTTGACTTCGTGTGCCTTTATGAATAGGCGGCTCACGGGAGTTCGCTACATCCTACAACCACACTGCACGCAACAAACCCATCTCCCCTGCCGCCATAACGCATTTCCAAGTTGGCTTCATGGGCATCGGAGGGAATGAGAATGCCCAGGGACTCGACATTGGCAAGATCTCGGCGACCACCTTTTCCCAAGGACGCCTGCTACGCGATAGAGTTAGCTTTTTTCGTCAAAAACAAATTTTCTGAACGGCGGGGCTCCTTAATAAGGCGAAATCGTCGTAATCGTCACTTTTCTCTTGCTTTTAGTCTTCTGAAACTTAGCGTTCGCGTAACTGTGTTCGTTTCATCTGGTTGCAACGTTTCAGTTTGCTGGTAAGACTCGTTGTTACGTTAGAGGTAGCACTTTTTGTGTGAAATGTTGTGCGATTGACGGGATTACTTTACCCAAAATCGTCATAAAAAAAGACATTTGTTTGCATGATTCTCTTCGTGTGTACCGAGGCCATAGGATTTGTCACCCGGTCGATTTTCTTTTGTGTTTCTCCAAGTCAGTTGTTGAGACATGTCTAAAGCTCCCAAGTCGACGAACCTCACAATAAACGTTGTGCACATCGATCGTCGAACGCGCCATTACCTGACCTTACGCGGGGTCCTCTTTCACCCCAAGATGTCGGGTTTCCAGTACTTGGTTCGAAAATAGTTACTGATAAAAAAATGTGTACCACCGGCTTTTGTTTTAATCAAAAAACGGTTTTCTGTTTGCTCGCCATCGTTTTCGTGGTGAGCTTTATGGAGCACCCTCTAGCCCGGCGCCTCAGACGAAATAGGGATAGCCCCCCCACCCCAAAACCAGCTGTTTCCTTTGTCGAACGTTTTAGGGCTGCTCGACACAAGGGAGGATACCCTTGAGAACAATGTTTATCGACATATTTTCTTGTGTGCGAGAAGGTCTATCGATCGATGACGTCGGAGGTGTCAAGGGACGCCGTATTGCAGGAGATACGACCGGGACCTGGTTTTGAAACCGCTGATTTCGTTCAAGAACCGAAAGGGGGGGCACGATAGAAAGACATTAGCGCACACCTCTTCTTGGAACATTGATCCTGCAACCCGCATTAGTATCTGTTTGGTTCGTACTAAACTGCCCGGGGTACACAAAGTATCGTATTATAGTTGCAGAGACGTATTGCATGTATGTGGGGAAACTCCGCTTTTGTTTCTTTCCCATCTCGGTTGTTCCTTCCCATCGGTGTAATGTCTAGTCAAGTGTTTGTGACCAACTTCCCACTCATATGTATCAGGCAACGTTGCAGGTAGTAATTAAAAGGAGACGTCTGTGTTTCACCCCAAGCGTAGCATGCGTTGCAATCGGTTCTTAGGTAAGGTAACGGAATCTCTCCGAGGGAGGCGGCTCAACGCCTTTGCAACAACTGGAACCCCGTTTTGGGGGACAAAATTTCTTGGGAATTATAATGGAAAGATTCAAGCAACGAGGAGGGCGCACATCTACCCCTGCTTGTGCCCCGGTGACTTCTTCGTTGGAATCGCATCTGATTTTACGGTTGCTCCAGCACCATAATCAGCGATCTCTTGTCCACGAAGGTTCCATGGCTACCCGACACGAGAAAGGCTGCTAAGATGAAAGATCATTGTTAAAAGGTGGCGGGGATTATGTTGATTTTAATTGTTTTTTTTTTTGCGGTGGGTTTGGAAGTGGCTCGGACTCATTCGCGCGAGTAACTCCCCCTTTTTCTCTGCGGTCATACGAAAGATTTTGCTCTGATGAGTGCTGTGCTTTTATTCGTCATGGACCCCGAATGGGGTGGTTGGCGGCTACATTGCGCCAAACTAACTCCACCTAACGTGTTCTGGTCCGTTGAGGTACAGAGTGGCTCGTGCGAGTACGATAGTGAACACCAGGTCGTGAAAAAGGGGGGCGTATTAACACCCCTCCTACCGTAGTCTTGCTCGAAAAGAGTTATCTTCAATTATCTTTTGTGTTTGCAAAGAGGGCCATCGAACGATGACTTCGGGCTGGTACGCGACACCGTATTTCAGGAGATACAGCCGGGGAGCTGTTCTTTCAACCGGCGATTTGGTTCAAGTAATGTTGGGGGGGGGGGCTACCTGCCGTAGAACGACTCGCGCGTCGCTGGTTATGGGAATATTTTTCCGCGCAGTCAACTCGGCGAATAGGGAAGAGGGGGGCAGGGACCACCCGCTTTGTATGGAATATTTGAGGTGTTAATCAGCCATTCGCTTAAAACAGAGCCCCTCTAGTTGTGGTCCGCCCTTTGAGTAACACCTATGTACAGTGTGCCACAGGTCGGGCTACGAAGGGAAAGACAGACGCCGGTATTTATGGCGCTTTGTGCTTATCTAGTGTGCCTGAGCGTGCTATCCCAGGAGCGCAGCTTGGCCCCTTCACACCCTGCCATGGAATTCCCTTGGCCTGGGGGTTGAGTACACATTCCATGTTTGTTCTTCCTTCGAAGGTCTTATTTGCTAACGGCTAGACGATTAGTCTACGTTTCGTCTATTCTGGCCGCCTAGTTGGCAACTCCCTCCGGTGGACGATGAAGAGGGACACTCGGTGCGCCGGTCTCGTTGGGTCCTTGGGTGGTATCAAAGAGCGTGATGTGGTACCCACCACACCACAAGGCAGTTAGTCCTCCCGCTCGTTGGTCTCTACCATACGCGTCTGCCAACCTGACTCAGCGGTGTGTGATTTTAGCTTCACTCTTGTTTGATTTTGTATATCTAAGGCTTGATCTGGTCTCGGCCCCTTGCATCAAGTTGTAGCTTCCATTATAGGGTTCGATTTCAGCGATGGGTATTGCTCGGACGGCATTCATTTGCTGAACGCGGTTGTCTACAGCGTGTTTGACCGGGGCAGACACGGTTGCCCTTAGGATCCCTACGGCAACGCGTTCGCGGCAGTGCCTGCCGCGCAGGTCAATCGCCACACTGTGGGAGATCTCGAGGTCGTGATTGCTAAAGAGGGCGAACAATTCCGAGAAAAGTTCCAAAATGTCCACATCACCTGCTCCAAGCTGGAAGTCCCAGGGTTGAGGACGACCGCGCCGAGCACAATGATGCAGAGTCCAGTGTTTTATCGGACGCGTTCTGCGGTAGAGGTAGCCCTTTTCGTCTCTGAAACGGTTTCTGAATGGCCGGGCTCCTTAACCAAAAATCGTCTGAAGTGCACAAATTTGTTATGCACGATTCTCGTCCCGTGTGTACCTAGGCCATGGGATTTTCAGTGCCGGTAGTGGTTTCAGTTTTGTCCAGGTCAGTTCTCGGGAGAGATCGTAAGCTCCCAAGTTGAGGAAACTTCAGAAAAAACGTGGCGCACCTCCATTGTAGCACGCGTCAGACGTGGCACATGTTTTCCTATCGCAGGAGACATGGTCGCCCGAGATTGCTCTGGCCGCACGGCATCGATTCCAAGCACCGGGCACCTCCATTGTGCCCTGTGTGGTATTATGCGTGCTACGATAAACGTAGCACTTTTCGGCTGAACGTTTTCTGAATGACGGACCTCCTTAACCCTTAATCGTTAATGGAAATATGCTTTTTTTTTTAACGATTCTCGTCGTGTACCTAGGACATGGGACTTCATCCTGGAGCAGTTATTTTTCTCCAAATCAGGATTTTCCCTATAGAGGTCTTAAGTTCCCAAATTGAGGGCACCTCATAAAAAAAACTCTGTGCACCTCTATCGTAGCCCGCATTGTATGGACCATGACAACGTGAGCCTTAAAGCGGGCAGTGCACCGTCAGTGGCTTCTCAATGGCGTGGCACAAAATTAACCTATTCCTCTCATGCTATGAATCGGTCAGTTTTTCAGTAGATGGTGTAAACATGTCAAGTCGCGACATAGGCTGCGGTAGGGGGGGTTGTGCTCCGTTTGTGCATCGTCGTAGTCGTATGATCCTAAACCCTCGCATCCCCACTAAGCCGCGACGTAGCACGTCCTGGGTCTGCACCAACCAGAGAGGCATTGCCTGCCCCAAGCGCGAAGCGCTGTGAGGTGTTCACCGAGTCGCATAATGGGGGGTCACATTGGGGGGGGGGGGGGCAGATTTCTGTGACTTGGAGTCGCTTGCTCGATGTTCCTTTGCGATCTCCACCTTTGTGCTGTTATTTTTTGGCTACAATAGTTTGCGATTAAAAGGTTCAAGCTACGCGGCGAACGTTAAAATAACGCCTTAACACCGTAAAGTACAGAGTTACTCGTACAAGTGGCCCAAATCTAACAATGACAATATGATGGTATCCCCTTCTCGGTAGGCGCGATGTTCTTCCATGGAAAATAACGGTTTCGGTTGTGCCACATTGGCCTGTCTGTGTTCCACTCGAACCTGCTTGTTCAGCAATCAAAAATCTGACCCACGGCCTCGAAGAGTTATACAGAGTTCTGCAGAAGAGCTGTGGGACCTAATGAGATATTCCGTTTGGAAATATTCTCGATGACGGGGAGATCCACATACATCCGTTCAGTCGATGTTTTTTTTTTTTTTCTGACCCCCACAAGCCGAAACTACCGTAAGCAATATCATGGGCATATTAGACCTTCAAACAGCATGGAGAGGCAGGGGATTCGGGGGACCTTGTGATGAATCTCGCGAGAGAGCCCAGCAACTGAAGTTAAAAGGCGTCGAGAGTAAATTTCGCGCGAGTCAAATGCTGAATTCGAAGCGTGTGGATGGTTCATTCAGGCGCTACAGGATTTCGTTGAGCGTATGCATGTTGCTTAGAATTTTTCGTTGATCAAGCCTTCCTCGGCATGTCGCTTCCAGAGACTGCATCTCCTTGAAATCTTTTAATCAAGGCCTCGGTACATGGGGGAGTGCACCAGTTTCCACTGGCCGAGCGCGAGCCACTCGCACAATATGAATACTACCGTAACTCACGCGAAAAAAAAAAAAACGGCTTGATTCGATTAGCGTGGCGCAACGTGGCTTGCCATCCCTGATCGAAAATTGCTGTCGCACTCGATTAAAACAGCTCACGATTTGTTGACCTTTCAGCTTTAGTGGTCAACCGGACAATACCCCACTAATACGTACATACGCGACCGGTTGCCCCCGTGGTCCATTAATAGTGGTTACCCTCGAATACTACTATGTATTGATAACGTTGGCCCTTGAGTTGTGGTGACATTTCAAATGATTATGTGCAAAAAATAAACGGCAGGATTGGTGATGAATTTCGGGGAAAAAATGAAATACAAATGAGACGTCACAACGTATGATATCCCCGCCGTACTAAAAATACTAATTCCGCATTTTTTTTGCTTTTTTGTTTTCGCACACTTTTACTTTCCAGGTTCTGGACAAGCCGTGGTCACAGGTGTCGTCCCCTTTCCCCCCCGTTTTTTGCCTTCATTTTTTCTCGCGCATAGGGTTCAGCAATCCCACTGCTCGTCGATTTTTCATCGAGTGTTGCCAACTCGCGCTCTCGCGCTTTCCGCAAGTCAATTTGTCCACAAGAAAAAGTCCCAACGAATTTATACGAGTACGCACTCGGCGGGGCTCGAACTCACGAAACTGACATATACCAGGCTCGAGGATAATCCGATACGCCACCGGGGCGACCGGCTATACGGTTCTCCGACGCCTGGGGTATTTTTAGACAGCCCGAACAACCTCTGCATCCCGCCTGGTTGTTGTACGTATCATTTTTTTTTTCTTCTTTGTCTTTTTTTAAATGTCTGCAGATAACCCGAACCACCTCACCCCTCACACCACACCTTCCTGTACGTCCCAGCTCGACTGACATTATTCCAACTTCCACACCGTCATCTCGCTGCACGCCAAAGGTACAAACAAACGCGCAAGGCTACAACAAGACGAGGAGAAGTAAGCCTTTTCCCACCCTGAACCAATTTTTGGCCACCATGCGGAGTTGCTTCTCCCTCGCCGCACTTGCGTCCGCCTGCGTCTGCGGTTCTTCGTATGGTGAGTGTTTGGTTCGTGGTTAACAAATTCTAAAGGTCCATGGTATCTCGACCTCCTACGCATTAGTCTATGCAGCTATGTATAATGTACAGCAGCAATATAATAACCGCTCTTTTATAGTCTAGACTATTTGAATAGATTGTAGCCTCATTCAGGTACAACGTACCAGGTATGCCCTAACAGACACGACTGACGCTAGCACAAGGTCCTACCAAGCGGTCGCTGTGAAGAGCTTAATCCATCACGATGTACACCAACAACAGCTATTATAAGCACCATGACGGGTGCGCGTGTTGAGTACAACTTTGCAGTACTGTGTGCAGGGGTCTCGTATAATACCATATAGTCTATAGTCTACAACTACTACCCCTTCGCTAGAGGCTGTCTGTTTTCCTCACCCTTACTAAACTTCCACCCATCTATTATTACCATTCATTATTACAACAAGGGTGGCCATGAGGAGAGTGACAGACGCCGTCAACTGGTCAAGCTCCTAGCTGCAGTACTGCGTCGGCGGTGCTTGTATTTTATTGTCATGTGCATGCGTTCCCCGAGCTCAACCTGATACACAATCGCCGACTATATATCCTTAATGAGGACAAACAACCCGTAATACGCGCGATCGGAGTATCACAGACAGCTTGCAAAGATGAGTTTCGACAAAATATTCCATCATTCAGCTGGATTGTGTTTATATTTTTATAATAATCATAGCGCGTCAGCGTAGAAAACCTGAATTTTTATTGGTCCTGGTTCATCGAGTACGACGGACCTTTTGCAATCATTTTTATTTTGTTTGGTTCGTGTGTTTGTTTTTCCTTCATCCCATTTGTTTTCCTTACACAACTCTCGCGTTCCCTCTCACGGTGATAATTCCGATCCGGGGTCACATAGCGGGCCTTCGTGTCCCCTCCCCCACTACAGGAATATCTGCTGTACGTGCGACGGCGAAGGGGATTGCGATATAGCATGAACCTAACCCTCCCCGCCCCCCAGCCGAGTTTTTTTCCTGCATTTTTTTTTTTTGTTTTTTTTTTTTTGGATGATTAGACTATAGTGTGGCGATCGTTCCGAAAAGGCGCATAGTCTAGACTATACCTTTACAGTACTTACATCAACAGGCAAGTATACAACATAACGTTACATTTGACATCCATCCCTCGTTTTTTTTTTTTTTTTTTTTTTTTATCCTCCGGCGGATGGGGAAAAATAAAGCTTTACGTAGCTCACCACACTTCCACGTATTTTCATACGCGTCGTGTGTCGATTTAACTCAGTTGCTTTCGCAGCCCAACGCTAGCTGGCGCACCCTTCGAGTCCCACGTACATATTTTGCCCAGGTATGATACGACGTACTATATTTTTTTTCGACACAGTGGCGACACAGCGATGTACTGGATATGTGTACAAACATACTAGCTAAAACATGCGCATGTAGCAGGCTAGGTGCCAACATCACCAGGCGCCGTCAGTGGAGTTGATCCTGAGATAGTCAAGTGCTACCTAGAGAATGCTGCAGTATCGGTGCTGTACAGCAGTACCGCAGTTGACAGGGTCTAACCATGAGTAAGTGCCTCGTCCAAACAGGGCACCCAAGTTCCCCCAGCGGTGACGTTAACACACGAAACAGCGGCTCGCAGTGTTTGACTGCTGTTTGTAGCTGCGGGAAGCGCTACTGCTGCTGTAGTGTCAATATTCGCCTGTGCGCGAGCAAGGATTGTGCTGCATGCACAACTCGGCCGCAAAAAAGAAAGGCAAAAATGATGATGGTGGTACCCGCGTGGTACCACATGGTACCAAAAAGGTATAGACTACTACCACAGGTACGAGTTTCACACCGGATACCAGGTACCAGATAGGATATGCTCCAGGTAAAGTCTAGTCTAGTCTTTTGTGAAAATTGAAATAAACTGCACCAGCTGCGAGATCGAAGATTTTGTCGAAACGCATCTTTTGCAAGCTGTGTGTGTGATACTCCGATCGCGCGTATTACGGTGTGTGTTCACGTTAAGGATACAGGTCGGCGACTCCCCTTGGAACTACAGTATAGTAGTGTAGTTTGTACCATGTATGTGGTGTCAAGGCTTTACCCCACAGCTACAGAAAACAGTTGGCGCGTGCCGCGCGATAAAACCTGCGATCCCACAGCCCTTCGGGCCCTCCTGCTCCCTAGCGAGCGCATAGCTGCTTTGTACCACTCATTACGGCTGAAGTCGTCACTACGCAGCTGTGTCCTATAAATCGCCTCCAAGTAGAGTGACGTATAGCAATTCATTGAAGGCGTTGTATCTGTCAAGGTGGGAGGGGGGCGGCTATTTGCCGTCCCCTGTGCTCGGATATATATATATAGGATTCAGTATAATGGCGTTTTGGCACTGTGGATGGCCTTGCATCTAGCATAAAGGGGGGGGGAAGCTCTTTACCGTCCCCTTTTCGGTTGACATGCTTACCGAAATTGTAAGAGTATCAAATCCATTTGATACTTGTTTTGGTTTCGTTTTTGTTTTTCATTTTATAAGAAACAAAACAGCGGTGAAAGTTCCCTTGGGCAATTGACAAATAGCACTTGCAAAGTGGAGTTTCAACCAAACATCGGGGTTGTTGTTGTTGTTGTTCTCACGTTAACTCGCATAATCAAGTCCGTGGTCACAGGACAGGCTCCAGTCACTCTGGAGCTGAGGAATACCCCAGGGAAAAACACACACACAACCCAAGGTGGTACACGCATATATCACAGCTGACGCAATTCATGCCTCCACCAGAAACATTTAAAAGTGAAATCGGGAGTCAGTCTACGATGTGCCAGGTCCAGGCCGGTGCATACGTCTCACTACTCACGCCTGGAGAAACCAAATATTCCGATTGCCACCCAAGGAAGACTACCACGTATATATTACACGTAGTATCTATCACTACGCAAACGCACGACAGGCATAAGTCAATTGGAGAAAAAGAAACAAAGAAAAGAAAAGAAGATAAAGGAAAGGAAAAAAAACAGAAGAAAAACGAAACAAGACGAAAAAGGCAAGCAAAGGGAAGAAAAAGACAAGAAAAGCAAGAAAAGACAAGAAAAGCAAGAAAAGACAAGACAAGAAAGCAAGGAAAGAAGAAGAGAAGAAAAAAAAAAGAAATAGAAAAAGAAGAAAAAGAAAATCATACTAGCAGACCCTAGGAACTGGCTAAGGATGGCATTGGGCTAACAGAGGGTATCACGTCCATCATCAATGGCACCTGGGAGAGAACGCAACATGGCGAAGAAGTCAGAGCGGTCTTACGCTTTCTTGTGACGGCCATTAGAAGGCCCACAACTTTCAATACGATGATGGCCAAACCCAGTGTTCAGTCTCTTGGGCATGACGCTCCCCCTTCCGCCCCTCCCCCTTTCCCCCTCCCCCCTCCCCCCTTCCCCGAGTCCCCTCCCCGCCCCCCCCCCCCTTCCCCCTCCTCCCGGCCGCTTAGAGATGCCAACGGTGGATGACGCTGCCGCAGCCCTTGCGCGTCGCTCTGCAGCTTTGGGGAACTCCGTTTCATGCCTATTCCGCATGAACAACTCGGCTCCCTCCACTACTCTTCGAAACCATCTGCCAGCCTTCTGAGCAGCCTTTCGCCATCCTTCGAATTTCATTCCAAAGACCGACATATCCTCCTTCAGATGATCCATCCAGTATTTCTCGTACTCACAGCTGACGTTTTTATTTTTTGCTTTTCTAAAATTGTGCACTCGGTACAGTTTTCCCCTTTTCGAACGTTGTCTCCTCCTGCCCGCGACCGACCCCGATCGATCGTGTTCCCAACTATTCTGGACTGCGTATCTCGGCCGGCTCCCGACTAAGTTCCCGACCGATTTCCAGACTGTGTTCCAGACCGTTTCTCCGACAACGTTCCCGAGCGATTCTCGACTCTGTTCCCGGCCGATTTCCCGACGAGGCTCCCGAACGATTTCCCGCCCTGTTCCCAACCCGTTCCATATCCCGTCTCGCCTAGAAATCGTGGACGCCCGTCCCGTCCTTTCAACCAAATGGCTTCCCGCCTTCTCGTCCCATTCCTGTCCTGCGGTAAGCGAACGACAACATTTTCCCACCGTCGCTCGAGAAGACCCAAAAAAACTACTTTCCCCCTTCGGCGGGCTAAACTGTTACCGTCCGATACCGATCGGTGCCTTCGTTACCCCGCGTACTTTTGGTATTTTTCAACAGGAGTCTAAGACGTGCCAAGACGCGATACGGCGAGTAAGACGCGCCTCTCTCTGAAAAGATGACATTTTAAGACAGGTCTTAGAAGATTGGGCCTACTCGGAGTTGAAAAATGTGACGTGAGGTGTCGGGATAAAAAATCCGGGCGCCCTTGGTACGTGTGTTCATTTTGTTATCGGGAGAATATGTCAGCTGTTACTTTCTTCCCTCGTTGACTCGCGTCGAACCAAAGTGGCGGCATGTACTCTATACCAACTATATTGACCATACAGCTGTTGTTGAATTAACTATGCTAAAATGCTAGAGTCCTTGGTCACACAAAGGTGTTGGAGCCCTAGAAAGACCCAAGAAAACAAGTTGATTCAAAACTCGTCCGGGAAATACTGCGCTTTCCTACCAAGTATGCACGATTCACGAAGAAGGCCACGATACACGAAGAATGCGCACAAATGGGTCCAATATGCAAACTGAACTCACATGGCCGCGGGTATCCACTCAACTACAGCATAACAGTTCATCCGTTCCCACAACCAACCAACTCGCGGCTACAAACTACCGCGGTTGCTGTCGGGAGTTCTTCCTGAACCGTACTAACTGCATGATAATCGTGAACACAGACGAACACGCCTGCTGGCTGGAATGCTGTCAGAGTGACCACCCGCGGGCATGTGCAGTAAAAAATAGAGGTATCGGACCAAAGACCCCCGTAAAAATGTCAATAATCGCCCCGTCTGAGTCACCTGACACAGGTTGCAGCGCAGCTACGACGCCCGTGCCTGAAAATTGAGAGGGGTCGTCGTTCTCCATGAAGAATATACAACTCTATCAACTCTACAAGAATCAATGACGCAAGCAACATCATCACTTGGGCCATTTCTTATGCAGTCGGATTTGTCAGTCGAAAACGGCCTTTTTCGACTGAAGCCCAAATCGGGCTTTCTTACGCAGTCGAAAAAGGGCTTTTGCGACTCAACTTTTTTCGACTGAGAATTCTGACTGGCGGATCCAGTTGAAAAAGTCGAGTTTTTCGACTGGATCCTCCAGTCGAAAAACTCAGTCGAAAAAGTTTACACGTGTTTTTTGAACCGATCGCATCGCTCATCCCACCATCAAACACACCCACACGGCCACACGGCCACACACCCATAATACCAAGTACAACACTGCAGTATCATACAAGGCGCTGACGCTGGCTTGGCTATCCCAGCTGTTGCTTTTCGCAGCAAGTCAGTGTGGCGCATCCCTAGTTTTGCTCGCCAGCAGCGTGTATCACACGACGGCAGCAGCGCGCGGTTTCGATCCCATGCTGCCAACAACGACTGCGGCTGCTGTAGCTTTGGCGGATCTCGGCTGCGTGGAACTCCACGAACGTAGCTTTGGCGGCCTTCGGCTAAGCTCAAAGACACCAACTCGCTGGGACGAGGGTTCGCCGAGCCGTTGCTCGCGGAGAAAGCGCGAAGCACAGAGCTGCCAACCGATTTCGACTGCTGTACAGCAGTACTCCCGCACACCAACCCCATCAAGGAAGAGCACAAAAACTATAAAATCGACTCGACTGACGATAAGAAGGGCCACAAGAATCCAGTCGAAAAGGGGTGTTTTCGACTGGCGGAATCCGACTGCATAAGAAATGGCCTTACCGGCTCGTACAAAATCCAGGAAAGAGACTATCGCTGATTTCTTGATGATAGTGTACGTGCGGGTCGTGGGTCTCCGCGTGCCACCCTGCTGCTGCGATTCTCCATGGCCGCCTCACCACCTTAGCTCACTCGACCCGCTACTTCGTACGTGCTCTTTTCTTGTTGATAGTCCGTTCCAGTCGGTTCTGCTTCTCCCTCGTCCCAAAAACGGAGTGCTCCTCGCAGCTACAGGTGTTGATCTGCAAAACATAAATGACCGTTCAGGGAGAGTTTAACCAGGCTCTTCCCCGCCCATCGACTCTCAGTCACCCTCCTCCTTCGGCCTGCCGTCGCAGTTCCCTCCAAGCAAACAGAGACTGCGCCGTAATTGTCTGGCGGTGGCGCCTGCCTCGCGTCGCGAACATCCCGATCAACCATTGCTGCTCCGCCGCTGCTGCCTACAAAATGACGCGCAAATCGTAGGTGACCATGCGTAATGATCACGCACGACCCACCTCTACCGCTACGCCGTAAGCCTTGGGGTCAAACGTAGCAGAGTGCGTGTTACCCGCTGGTACCAGCCTGTTACGTGTACACCCTTAAAGTACGTTTCCTTTCTTGCACGCAGTAATAACCTAGATAAGGCATGCTACGTGCTCGCACCAGCCTGTTACATAGCCTGTACAGGACTTTTCCTTCTCGCACTATGATATGCATAGATTTTCGTAGCTGACGCGTTGGCAGGTCTCAGGACGTGAGGACCCACCATTTCAAACATCGTCGTTAAGACCACCTTAACCTCCACCACCATCACCACCACCGCGGCAGAAGTACGTACGCAGTACGGGATCGTGATGGTGGTGGTGGCGGTGATTTCGTACGACGACGATGATGGTGGTAGGGTTACACGAGACATACACATCGGTTCTTTGGTGGTCATTTCTCCATGGTGATGAAACCACATGCGTAGCTGATGTATCGGCTTGTGTCAGGACCCACCACTTCAAACATTGTCGGCACCACCACCTTCACTACCACCACCACCACCACAATCCCCCCCGCCGGAGGAGTATGTAAGGAGTCCAGGGTGGTGGTCACGGTGGTGGCGATATCGTACGACGACGATGGTGGTGGTAGGGTTGTTCACGACACCGACATTCGTCTGGCAACACAACTAACTTTCTGCACGTGCTATTATAGTCCAAAACCAACCACACTCCCAAAACCAAAGCTGTTACAGGAGACGGCCAGTTTAGGGAAAACGTGTTGCGGCCAGGGGTGCCAAACCGATCGTTCCACACAAAAACCCAGTAGTTTGGGGTCAGCCAAGATAAGTTATTGGACATTTGGCGCCGGTCGAGAGTTCAAAGTGCCGTCTCCTGACATCGTTGCGTAACCCCCCCCACCACCACCACAACCACCACCACGGAAGGAGCAAGTAAGTCTCCGCATCCTACTGCCGCCGTTCTCATCTCCTTAGCTCACTCAGCCTGCTCCTTCGCACGTGTTTTTGTTGACACTACTCGTAGTTTCCAGTCGGCGCCCCTTCTCCCCAACGATAATGCTCCTCGCAGCCTTTGTTGCTGATCTTCAAAAAAAGCATCGTTCCATGATCTCCGCCACCATCACACTCACACATCCAACCAGACCACCACCGCCACCACCACCTCTACCACCACCACCACCACCACCACCACCACCGCGGACGGAACATGTACCGAGTACAAGTTGGTGATGGTGGTGGTGGGTGGGTGGGTGGTTGGGTGGGTGGGTGTTAGCGGTGGGTCTGTAGCCGTCGGGATGGTCGAAATCGGCTCCGAGTTGGTTTGGTTGTGGCCGTGTTTGAGGGGCCACTCTCTCTGCACAGACGGATACACACGAACACACACATCAGCAATAACTCTGCGTAATAAAATAAAGCAACCCTCCATGGCTTTTTTTGTTTCAGAATTTTATCTTGTAGACAGAACGGACACAGCTGACCGCAAGATATACAGGGAAAACTACGTTGCAGCGCTACCGCTTCGTTCCATCGCCTGCTCATCACTACTAGGAAAATAACCAGTATCCGTACTGACGCCTCACCATAAAGAGATTAACTCCGTGGCCAGAAGGTGTGAGAAGGAGCGTGGACGGAGATATTAATCAAAGTTCGTATAATAGTGGGGGGGGGGAAGGGGGAGGCGGTGGGGGAGGGGGGGGTGGGGGGGGGCAAAACGGGAGGTTCAACGAGGATACTGGACGTCAAATATGCTACGGGACTGCCTGTTGTTGCCAAACGCTCGTAGAAAAGCATGTTTCAATACCAGCGACGATTTCCTAGAGAACATCGGAGAGGCACCGCAGGGGTGCATCAGGGAGGTTTCTGAGCTCCTAATTGGAGTCATCCCACGGTAGGGGTTGCAGGTTTTTGCTATCTTGTTTCCTGAATGACGGGGCTCCTTAACCCCAAATCGTCGGAAACAGGCCATATCTCATTTCCTGCAGGTTTTTGCTATTTTGCTTTCTGAATGACGGGGCTCCTTGACCCCAAAGTCGTCGGAAACCGGCCTTTCTTCTGAGCTCTAGCAGGTTTTGCCCATCTTGTTTTCTGAATGACGGGGCACCTTAACCCCAAATCGTCCGAAACAGGGTATTTTTCTGAGCTCCTGCAGGTCTTTGCTGTTTTGTTTTCTGAATGGCGGGGCTCCTTAATCTAAAATCGTCGGAAGCAGGTCATTTTTCCGAGCTCCTGCAGGTTATGGCAATCTTGTTTTCTGAATGACCGGGCACCTTAACGCAAAATCGACGGAAGCAGGCCATTTTTCCGATCTCTTGCAGATTTTGCTGTTTTGTTTTTTGAATGACGGGGCTCCTTAACCCCAAAATCGTCGGAAACAGGCCTTTTTTGTTGAATCATTCTTGTTGTGTACCTCAAGCCATGGCAATTTTTCATCTGGTTACAGTTTTTATTTCTCTCAAAAACAGATTTTTGGGGGAGGTCTTGAGCTCACAAATTGAGGAACTTCAGAAGAAAACTGGTTCACCTATATCGTAGCATGCGTCCCAGGGGGAGCTTAATATATCACACCCGAAACATGACTTCGAAGCCGTTCGTTCGACCAACTCGACGGACACACGTCTATTCCCTGTACGAGGTATAATCTTCCAACTCAAGCTGTAATCGTAAAATTTATCAGACTAACCCGTGTTTGTTTCTCAGTTGAGGAGCTCAGGCGGGGCCCGAAACGTTTTGGCCCAAAACCGTACAGCCCCTACCCGTCGGATGACTCCGGGGCTAAAAAACTTCGTGGTCGTTATTCTGAAAGAAATCTAGACAGTGGCCGTGTGCTTCTTCTGTGTCCGCAATTACCGTGCGTTTCGTAAGTTGCAGAGAGCAATCCACACAGCAACCGCTGTATACAGTAGTCAAAGGCCACGAGTTGGTTAGCGGTGGGAACGGGTGGACTTTACCCTGTCTTGAGCGGATACCCGCAGCAATCCTTGCTCAGTTTTCACGTCGTAAAAAAAATTGCTTGTGCACCTTCTTCCTCTCGTGTGCTTTAGGTGAAAAAGCGTAGTGTTTTCCGGCCTATTATTGATTTCATCTTGGTTCTCGGATCTTCCCAAGGCTCCAGCACCTTCCGTATCACCACGTCCCCACGGACTCCATGTGCCACGTTCGGATGTTTGACGAGAGTTTGTGTGAACAAGCAACATCAACAACAAACGTGCAGCACGGAATGCTTTTTGTTTCCCGTAGCGTCTTAATACTCCGAAAATTCTCCGGTTGCAACACGATACTCCTTGACGGGTGGTACGATGGGCGTAGGGGTATATGTTTGTTTCGGACCAGAACCTTTTCTGAGTCACGACGGTATCTTCCTTCTTTTTCTCCAAAAAATATCGTTTTTTCCAACGGAGGCCCGGGGATTGGGGTAGCACAAGCCTAGCTACCCCCCCCAGGGGTCAAACAAAAAAATCCCCACTTTTCTTTTTTTTTTCATTCCGTGTTCACTTAGTGTGACAATCGTTCCCAAGAGGCATGCCCTCACATCAAGGCGAACAACGTAGCATCATGTCACATAGCATCCCTCGTACAATATGTACGGCATAATATACTGTTTCCACGGTGGCGACAACGGCGTACACATGTGTACAGACGCAGGTAGCAGACGAGGTGTCAACATCAGGCGCCGTCAATCGTTGGTCGAGATAGTAACAAGTGCTACCGAGATAGTGCCGGTCGGTGCCGTGTAGTACCGCCGTAAGGGTCACGAATAATGCATGCCTCGTCAGAATAAGGCACCCAAGTCCCCCCAGCGGCAACGTTACAACACACCCAAAGCAACGGCTCGCAGTGTTCTAGTGCTGTTCTTGTAGCTCCGGTGAAAGGAGAAGTGCTCCTCTGTTGTCGGAAGATATCCTGAAGCTCCTGAAGTTCGGCCATCCTAAAGCTCCTGATAGATCATAGATAAAGTCCATTTTTCGCGCAGGTGTTCTGAATTATGAGTTCCGCTTCGGTTGTGCTTTGAGCAGTGATCTGGATTCGGATTTAATGGACGACTATCGGAGCATTAAACATGGTATCTCATCGCTAGAAACTAGCGACATGCGGGAGGTGCTATACTGCTACTGTGTAGTGCCACGATTCGCATGTGCGGGGAAGGATTTTGTGCTATAACTCGGCCGCCAGGCACGGCGCTGATAATAATATACTGGTGGTACCCTCGTGGTGCGACATGGTACCAGATACAACGCAGGTGCAAGTTTGATACCGGATACCAGGAACCAGATAAAAAAGGGGCTCAAGGCTTCACCGCACCTACAGGTAACAGTTGTCCACGCGCCGCGCGATGAAACGTGGTGCCGATCTCCCGGCTTTTTTCGGGGCCTTCTGCTCCATCTAGGGACGAGCTCACACAAAAACCGCTTCTTTGTACCACCCGATACGGCTTAAGTCGCCGTCACTACGCGGCTGTGACCAGTAGGTCGCCTCCCATTTACTTACAGTCCTATGGAAGGCCTTCCATCTAGCAGGGACGGGGTGGGCGGCTTTCTTCCGTCCCCTGTTTCCGGGTTCTACAGGATTCAGTGTGTTGGGTTTAATGTTGTAATTAGTGTTTGTTCGGTTTTATATATGATTTATTGTGTGTTCAATTTCTTCAAGTATCTTGTGCTATTGTTCGGTTTTTTGAGGAGTATGTGCGTTCGGCTTTATATAGGATTTAGTGTTTTTTTTGTTTTCAAATAGGGTTTAGTGTAAGTAAGTGTGTTTTTTATATAACATTTAGCGTGTTATCGGTTTCATATCTAGGATTTAGTGTTTTTTCGGCTTCGTATAGGTTTTATTTAGGATTTAATGTATGTTCGCTTTTATATAGCATCTAATAATGCGTATGCTCGATTTTTCAAGGAGTTAGTATGTGCGTTCGGTTTTATTCACCATTTATTGTGTTCGTTCTTAAATAGGATTTAGTGTAAGTGTTATTTTTCATGTATGGTTTAGTGCGTTTTCGGTTTCATATATCGTAGCATTTAGTATCGCGGTTAGGGAAAGGAACGGTGTTATTAATACTATATGTACCCCCTGCTGTCGGAAGGCCGGAAGTTGAATAATTTGACGTGATGAGGTGTCGGATTCCCTTTTTTTCGGCTCCCCTGTATTTTTGTATTTTCCCATACTTTTGTCAGCGCGTTCATCCGGCTGCACTCTTAGCTACTGCCGTAACTCAACACCGCCCGTGGTATACTGCTGCACTGCTGCACTGCTGCTGTCTGTGCTGTACTAAATACGTACGTCTGTACTGTAGTACCTGTTTTGGGCTGAGGTAAAGAAATCTTCAAGTGGGGAGCCTAAGCATAGATTACTCGACACATTACTTTATACCTCCGGTGACACCGTTTGTCATCGTATATATACCAGGCATTCATCTATCTGCGCATACGACGAGGCCATGGATATCAAAAAGGGTGTGAACCGCCCTATGATAGTGTAGTAGTACTGTGCGTATTCACGCCAAACCGATTGACGTCGAAGGCCCTTAGGACAGCCAGAGTCTGTGCCGCCGACGTCTCCTGGGGACACGAGCTCTGTGCAGGTTTTGCAAACTTCAGCAAACGGTCATTTGGCCATGCAACGAACCGCAACGAACACGCGGGCTAGAAACATGCAAGTCAGCGCACTAGACCGCTGTTTTCAACAACAACGAAAAAAAAAGAGGAAAACTACAAGAATAATTTACAGGGATAGAAGCCCTAGCGACCCATACAGTTTTTCGTCTGCATCACTGTCCTTGGGTTGTCGGCAATGATCTCCCCCCGACGGCTAGGACATGTCTCGGCATTAGACCGAGCTTTCTGATCGCTGTGTTGCCCGCTCTCTCTACCCATTTCCCGTAGCCTGGCCGAAACGCTCATGATTTTCCCAGGCCAGCGGTACAGACAGACCTTTCTGGAGTTTGGTGTGCGGCAGTACCTTACATCTCCCCAGTTGGTGTACAATATACACCGTATCCAAAAATAGAAGCAATATTTGAATAAAAAACGTAGATGGTGGTCACCATCATGACCTTTGAACGCCCTTCGGGTTTAGGGTTCCGCCATTGAGCGCACACCATCCAAGTTAGCGCTCGGCATAATCGCCTGTATTCCCCTTGTCAGCTCGTCATGATGCTCGCAGAATGGGGAAACGTTTGGATAAGTGAGAAATTTCAAGTTTCGGATGATGTTAAGACACCATTTCGATAAATTGTTGTATATAGCTTTCCTTGTGGAGGGAACAGAGTTTGCGTACCTCCACATGACGCCCGGTGACATTATTGGGTTTTAAGTTTCGGATGTGTCTGAAAGAGAAGTGGCCGCCGCCTGGGGAGCGAGTGTGCGCCGCGCGTCATACCTTGTAATACAGTATGGGATGTCTGAAGCTGCAGTGTAGTTCCGTAGCTCGACTGTTCGCGTGAATCGGTAGTCTGCACCGTACTGTGCACTAATGATGGATAATGGTGTACGTAGTCATTGTTCGCGAAATCACAAACCAGGTAGCTTTAACCGAATATCACGGCCTACCGTGCAAAGTAGATTGCACGTATTCCGCATGTACATTTTCGAAAAACTAATCCTAGCTGTATATATCTTTTTTTGTTTTTTTCGTGTGTCTTCTTGATCAAAATTTAACAGCTGCCGTTACCGAGGTGACCGATGTAACCGTTTCCGCCAATGCATGGGACACCAGGACAGCCGGCTATGGCTGCGCTCCAGTCGGCTGCGTTCCAGCCAACGTGCTCAACGCTTCCATCGCAGACGAGTCGCGCTGGTCGTGCAGGTCATCAAGCTTGGGCGTTGACACTTGCGAGTTGACATTCGTTTTCAGTGAACCCACGGATATCTTCGAGGTAAGGATGGCCATGTGGAAGGGAAACCAGCGCAACCGCACGGTCAGCTTTTGGGTGGACGGTGTTCTGACGACCACGGTCGAGACGAGCGCGGATACGCTCGAATACGAGGCCTACCCTTTGTCCGCCAACCAAGCCAGCACCATTGTGCTGCAGGACGCCGGAGGAGACCCATTGGCTTGGCTCAGCATCACGGGGGTAAGACGTTTAGAAGGCTGCCGCCCCTAGGGTTTCACCGGCACAAACGCACACGTTGCTCGATCGGTTCGGCCTGTAAACAGCCGAAATATTCTGTCTTAGGTGTGCCTCTGTCATCAAACACACGCCAAGCCGACACTAAACCATTAGGATCGCGGAACCTTGGCACGCGAACAATCCAGCGGTCTCCTTGATTGGATAGCTCATTTACATTCTACGTTTTGCCTTGCATTGTCCACGCATTGACCCAAACGGCCCCAGGTTCAGCTGATGACGGACTACGATGCCGACGTATCTTCGCCTGGTGTCGTCCCAACTAGCGGCGACTACGTTGGGTGCTACAACGACCTTGTCGGCGACCGTATCCTTACCACCGTGTTCACCGACGACGCGTTGACACCGGCTGTGAGTATATCATCGAAACATATGTGTTGCATCTGTTCACGACAAGTTGTCATTCTCCGCGTGCCAAGGACAAGAAAGAATGTTTGTTGATTTCCCCCCGTGAAAGGATGGCATGAGTCCCTCCTTCTCGGAAACAAATAGTACACTCTCCGTCCTCCGTGGCAAGCTCACTAACCTCTTGCGCCAGGACCATGTTGCGCAACCTCTATGGTCTCCACTTGAAATTTTCCATGCAATGCACAATGCGTACACCATTAAACCTTTGAAAGGAGTAACGTCAAGCTGCGCGTAATTTTCGGGTGGCGTAGCCTCGAGTACGATAACGGGGAGATATCCCCTTCTCCTTGCGCGATACTTGGTGCACTTCCAAGTTGGATGGTGCACGCCAACATGGAGTGAAACGCGGTGCGTACCCCATATAACCAGCTCTTGTCTGTACGGGTGCACATCAGATGCCGAGACCTGGACCCTATGTGGCGGTGTTGTCTCGTCTCTTGCGTTACACATAGATTCGGCAAAATTCGGGTCAAATTCTACACACAGTGTGACCCAAAGCATCCCCACTATCAAGTCTCTTGCGACAAGGGAAATTTCTATTTCCTACACGAGCGTGCGAAGCGTTTGGGTTGCATGAAACCGATGGATTGTGTATATGAGTCCCGAGCGGGAGTCTTCAGGGATGTCGATCAAGTCCATGTTTCTGTGAGCTGTGAGGTACATTGTTCGAATCCAGTCATACAGAGCTAGGAAACGTATACCTGGTATAGTTTAAGATGCTCGATTGTCTGATATTCCCCTCAGGGCTACGTGAAGCGTTGACCACCTCTTAACTGTTATCTCCTTTGGTTCCTGTACAAGATTTGTGAGGCGGCCTGCGCGGAATCGAGCAAGTACTACTACGGCCTGCAGCAAGGCAACGAGTGAGTGTCACGGTTACCATCCATGACCAGAACGGCTTATTTGATTTTTTCATTTGCAAAGTTCGACGCAGAAGGGCGCGCCTCCTGCCTCGTGCTTGTTCAGTCATCGACGGAAGCATACATTTGATACATTCAACCGTCTTGTAGACAACGCTGACCAAGATGCCCGGTGTGCTCATGGTCCGTGTTGTCGTGAGTACCGTGGAAGGTGTTTTTTATGCTCTTCTTTTTCATTTCAGTCAAACGTCCGTGCTACTGTCTTCCATTGGCAAAAGGGCCTTGGTATAGCATAACCTAGTTCACGTATGTCACCGCCTCTGCCGTAGGCGTGCAATGATGTGTTCTCAGGACGAGTTCTACAACATATATGTGTGCAACACTTTTTTTTCTGAGGATCCCAACTGTGGGAGCTTAAGACCTCTCCCGAAAGCTTGTACTATAAAAATTAAAATACACTCCAGCTGTGAGATCGAAGATTTCGTCGAAACTCATATTTGCAAGCTGTGTGTGATACTCCGATCGCGCGCATTACGAGTTGTGTGTCCTCATTAAGGATATAAGTCGGCGACTCCCCTTACAACTACAGTGTAGCTATCAGGGTCAACAGGATGATTTTAGTCAGTCTGTGCGCGGAAACTATAAAACCCGTTTCTGAGGGGGACAAAATCTGACAGCTGTGAAGGGAAAGGGGGGCCTGGTTTTGATCAAAAGCGAGCGGGTTTGGAGGGGGGCGGGGGGGGGGGGGGGGGGGAAGGGGCAATTTGTGCACGTAAGCTATGAATCCTTTCGAGGGGATAAATCTGACGGTTTTGGCACCAGTATGTTATTGGGGGGGGGGGGGGGGGGGGGCAGCTCAATATGTGCCTGGAAAAGCTTATATGGAGGAAAATCAAAAATGCTACCGAATGAAAAAACCCATAGCCTAGGTACACGACGATGATCATGCAAATATTTGGGGGTTTTCCGAAGACTTTGAGTGAAGGAGCCGCGTCATTCAGAAAACGTTTCACCCGAAGAGTGCTACCTCTATTGTAACACGCGTCCCAGGCCCCCTCACTCGACGAGGTCTGAACCAATACGCAAACTTTCGCCTTGAGATTAGACTATAATAGTAAGCGGCAACTTTAGTTGCAACGTCACAACGAAGACTGCGTACGAGTAGTTCCGCACAGTACGTCCGATGAGTTGGAGTAGTTATTCGTTCTGTCTGATCGGCCATACCGTGCTACCAGGTACGACTAAATCATGCACGCTGTTGTCTCGATACGTTGATTCCACTAGCGCACCGTGTTCTGTGCTCGCTGGTACAGGTGCTGGTGCGCCGGATGCGACATCACAGAGCTGGAGACCAACACGAACTACGACCGACATAGCGAGGGAAGCTGCTCCACTCCATGCTCGGGCGACTCCACCTCTACGTGCGGGGGAGACTTTGCTGTCAGTCTATACCAAACTACCACGTGCCGTGAGTTGCGGGATTTATTTGCTGGTGTCTTTACGGAACCTGCGTCCGTCGGATTAGATGACGTATGGGTATGCGCTTGAGCGGTCTATTGTAGTGAGATGTATAAACCGGCATTCGGACCCTCCCTGCCATAATCGCGGTATGATAGAAAGTACCGCAGTACATTTTCTGCAGCTCCTCCCAAGCGACTGTTGTATAGTCTATACCCCGCCCAACGGCCTACCATGGTTGGCGTAAAACGTTGAGCTATTAGTACGAGCGATTCAGTCCCATGGGCCAGATGTTATTGAATTCCTCATTTATTATTCATGTACTATGGTCTGTGCTGGCCAATTTTAGGACGCTTTCACCCAATCACTTGCAAAAATAATTCCGAGTGACTGGCGTACCCCCTGGCCCGGGTAAAAGCACGGTCGGAAAGCTCTGTTCCAGGCGGAGGTTTCAATCCGAGCAGATTTTCTTGTTCTATTTTCGCAATCGGCGAGAAAATCGCGATTTCATCCACGTTCACTGGGATTTTCCATGGTTATATTGGGTATACTAGAGCGTGGGGCCATTTTTTGTTACACCGGTTATTAAAACAGATATCTCCGAGGTACTCACAGCAAACAGACCAATGTCTGGATTGGCCGGTTACTTATCGAGAAAGGAGCGTAAAAGATGCTCCAGACAGCGTAAGTGTACATTTTTTTCGTTGAGAATTGGGCTAATATATTGTGAAGAACTCGTCGAATTCGGGTGGATTGGACCTGCCCCCATTTTAGCCCGCTGAAGTTCCCGCGCTGGTGTGCACACACCACCCGCAACACACCGGGAGGCTGTGTTGGTTGGTATTTACTGGTGAAGCTATATCTAGGTGGTGTTGATGATCTAGTGCATCTGCATGTGATTACAGGCCGGCGGTGCACGGTTCGGGGGAAATTTGTTCATACTTGAGGCAATATTGTGCCGTTTCGGGGTGATCTCGGGGTGTTTTTCCAAGACATGGCCAAATTCATGAAAAACCAATAGAAAAGATACCTGATCTCGATTATCCCGACCCCGCCATTCGTGCCATTTTTGGTTTCACGTGTCATCTCTAAATTTTCAGCGAGAGCAAGGGGGGTTCACATGCCTTGATATAATTTTCCCGGGCGGACCATAGTATTGTATCGCATCCATAGATATCCGTTCATTCCTCGGATGAGGAGTGCGGTGAGTGAAAGACGGCAAGGCTCGCACCCGCAAAATATGCGGTACCATATAGTTCAGACGAAGTGTACAGATCACGCCTGCTTTGGTTCCTACAGTACGTGTTGTTATTCCGATCGTGTAACGGAATGATCGACGGCGAGCGGGGTGAATGCGCTCCATTCGTTTTGATTTGTCACCGAAGGATGTGCAGCCAAAATATCTGTTTGATGCCCATGACGCGTTAGTAGCGTATCCTGCGATCGTTCGTCGTAGTCTGGTACCAGCGTCGGATAATCCTGAACGGCTGGAGAGTTGAATCAATACAGCAGTAGTATGTCAAATCCTATGTTCTTTAGATTCGCATGTTGGTTACGCGATGTAGCAACTCGGGCTCCGGGGCCGATATCCTCGCAGCACAACGAAAATACGCGGAAGTGTGGTGAGCTAAAGCTTTATTTTTCCCCATCCGCCGGAGGATAAAAAAAAAAAAAACAACAACAACAACGAAGGACTGTACGGATGTGCTACCCTTGGGGGGTGCGTGTGTGACAACACGACTGCATGACATTGCGACATCCTAATCTTTGCCGTTGTCACTTTCAACCTCTGCCCTCGTTGTTTCGGTTTTCTGTTTCAATTTCCCCGGTGCCAGGCGCCACGCCAGCACCTACTCCTGCGATCATAGCCTCAGGTATGGAGACGCGTGATACGATATAGATGGCATTTTTTTGGTCGGAAATGGAGTCTGACTCACGCGGCTCCTTAACCAGAGATCGTAGGAAGCAGGTCGGATTTTTTGTGGTACGACTCTCGTCGTGAGCGTAGGCCCTGGTGGATTCTTTTATTTTTTTTTTCTGGTAGCAGTTCTATTTTTGCTCCAAATTTGATTTTCGCGGGAGGTCTCTTGAGCTCCCCCCAAATTGAAAAAAAAAAAAAAATTGAGGATACCTCAGGAAAATAAGGGTGGTGCATCTCTATCGTGCCGCGGGTGGACAGTATCCTCGCACTTTCACAAAACGTGTGACTTAGATGTGACTGAAAACTTTAAACCCCAGGCCTACTTTCTTGTGCAGCCATTGCGGAACACTTCGTTTTCCAAATCGTTGAGATTCCATCATCGCCTATTACGGGGGGGGAACACAGCAGTAATGAGAGAACCAACTATGGCTCGTAGCAAAAACAGGGGAAATGCATTCCTTTTTGTGTCTACCGTGGGTCCTCAAATACCGTGCTACGATAGAGGTAGATACTTTTAGTGCGAAATGATTTGTGAACGACGCGGCTTCCTTAACCCGCAAAATCGTCGGAAATGGGTATTTTTTATGACTCTTGTCGTGGAACCAGGCCATGAATTTTTTTCATCCTGTTGTAGCAGGTTTTATTTCTCGCTAAAATCAGTCTCTGGGAGAGGCTTTCAGCTCTGAAAATAAGGGGTAGTATTTTAGAAAATAGTGGTGAACTTCCACAGGTATAGATTAGTAGCACGCGTCGGTTTTTCGCAATAGAAACAACCCAGGGAACTCATTGATGTAGATACCCGGGCTGAAACATCCCCACAACGTATCTCGTACGGGTGAAGTGTCCCTTGAGGGTTGCGAAGACAAAACGACTGAGCTCCCAACTGAAGATTTTGACCTGTTATACCCTACTGTCAAGCGTGTGCGTGTTTCATCTGTACACCCTCGTGATGGTGATGCCCCGTACAACAGAGTGTCCAAGCGGGTCTACCCAGGCGGCTCTAGAAATTACCGCAACGTGGGTCAACAGCTATGGACTCGGCCTTCACGTCATTGAACCTGGAGGAACGGAAGTGAACGACTACAACACGCTGGGCGTGAGTAATCGAACAATTATTGAGTGGGTCGACCGTTTTCGAGTGACTCCTCTAAGCCTTGGTGAGGGAAAAGGTGATGAGCGCGTATGACGATGGAGAGATTACTGTGTATTAGAGATGATACTTGTCAGCAACCATGATGTCCTTACTTGATAACACTTGAAGTCATCTGGTATACATTGCGAGTTGCTACAGTACTCAACATGCACCTTTTTGCCTGATAGTAGTTGTCGTTTATCGACACAGAAGTATTTAACAAGCAGGTCTCTGAGCAGTAATATCTTGGGATATATTATCAACAGCAGTTTACATGCCAATGATATCCAATACCTGGTGCAGACCAAGGCTACGGTAGGGGGGGTACCCCCATTTTCACTGGTGTGTTTGGGCCACTCGCACGAGTAGATCTGTACCCTACGGATGAAGATGGTTTGAGGACTTGGTTTTGGCGCAGCTTAGATCACCTTTGCATTGCGGATTGATTTCGTCAATGTAAAACATAAAGAAGATGTAAGATTGCATAGGAACAAAGGGGTTACTCGCGCGAGTGACCCCTAGCCATTGAAATAAAAGGCCCAAAAGGGGACCCCCCTACCGTAGCCTGGGTCTGCATGCAGTACGTACTGGTACATTGAGAGGGACGGTCTTCAATATCCCTCCGTAATAGGTAGCACATAGGGTCATTAAGTCCACTACAATTAGATGATGCTAAAAGTAACAATATCGGCTACATTGGGCCATGATGACATAGCCTGAAATACGAGATGTTGTACATAAACAAGACTGTAGGGTCTCGTATTAGAGTCTGGATTTCTTGGGGTCGTACCTTGCCTATTGGGCTTTTGTCCGTGCCGGATTCTGAGGGAATTTTGTCTTTGAGCTACGAGCGGCCCATCATGCGCACCGTCCTCATGTGGTCACCGCATCTCCACATCTAAACTTTTCTCGACATCAACATTCATCTGCTGACCAAGGCAAGTCAGTCATCAACAACGGCTTGGGGTCGCTGAACAACATGATCTTCTCTTATGTACCTAAAGCTCTTCTCCTACAGGCTCGACTAACCGGGGCCTGCGTTTCGTTCCAAACTCACTCGTATAGGCTGTGTCTTCATCGCGTCATCTGAAAGCGAACCTACGAGCTCAGACCAGTTAAGATCTGATGCACGCCACGTGCCATATCATATAAAAAAGTTTTTTGCGGGCCCCGACCAAGAAGAACCAACCTGTCACATGTCGTTTCCAACTCTTCAAAACGCTGGCGCGTTTTTTTTTTTTTCCCTAAGAAA
Organism: Undaria pinnatifida; assembly: GCA_012845835.1. NCBI lineage: Eukaryota > Phaeophyceae > Laminariales > Alariaceae > Undaria > Undaria pinnatifida. The sequence goes on along the minus strand of JABAKD010000023.1, from coordinate 6,310,529 downwards.
AATACCAGCGTTAACCTTAAGTGCTTCCAAGAGCTTAATCATGCATTGTTCCGGCACTATGACAGCGGTTTTCTTCTTCGGCCACCTTATACAGATCTCGTGATACACAAGTATTGCGGACGTCTTCCCTGCGTTCATACGATCATGTCAACATGTCCAACGTCGAATGACATGACGCGTTTTTGCCTGTTTATGACCTACAGAAACCTCACACATGTAGTCTAGTGCATTGTTGAACTTGAAGCGGCGGCGATGTTGGCGTGACGCTGCGTTTGTTATTATGCTAGCCATCAGAAAATCCCAATGCATTCATCGTCGCCCGCTCAAGTATTGCGGATAATACCCACACATGGTCAAGTTCCACCACGCCAACACCAGCCTCAGCGATGTGCTCCCCTCGTTGATGCGGTCACGTCAACTTGTCTACTGTTGCTGTGGTTTTTAGTATATTCAGCGCAGTTTGGGCCGAACATTCGAAGCTGTGTTTGTGGTAGCAACCAGCTGGTATCGTAGCGGGTATAAGATGTGCCTAGCCATTGCGGTGTAAGCCGCACGAAGGCAGCTGAACTGTAACATACAAATGACTCCATGGTTTTCTGGTTCCAGGTAACTCCCGCACCCCGCTCCCTCATTCCCGGACACCCACACCCATCGCCCAGACCTGGCGCCACGCCTACAGTAAGCTCCTATACATTTATTCGACCTAAACCTATTGGAACCCCCCCCCCCCTTCCCCCCCACTCTCTTTCAACCCCCCACCGCCCGCCGCCCCCTCAATGATTCCGGCATTCCCTCACCGGTTTTGCGATTCACAGGACATACATGACAAAGTGATGCATTCCTTCCACAGCCTATAGATTTTGTCCTTCTCACAAACGGGATGTATAGTCTCCGCGCGTACATTGATTTTCCCCCCTCCCCCTTTAGATATACACAATAGTTGACCTCGGTTGGCGCCGATGCTGTATAACATATTTTGTATTGTGGGGTTGACGTTTTGTTGGCAACGACGCTGTACACGTCAATCACTGCGTGGCCTGGAAAACGGGGGTACCGTTGTTTTGTTTTTCATTTTTTGGCGGTCACCATGATGGTTTTCGAGGTACTGTGCATCATATTGTGCGGGGTAGAGACACTAACGCCGCACAAGGGGAATGATGGTATTGCGTAGTGTGATGTAGTCAGGCACCCACTAGGCAGTTACATTGTAATACCCATTGCTGTCTCTGGAGTGGCCACACCTGAAAATAGAGGGACCCATGGGCGTTGTCATACGTAGACTAGAAAGTAGGCACAAGGTGCCGAATTCCGTCTTTCGAGCGGTTCGATCGTTGGTACACTCAGCACGAGGCTTGTGGCAAACCCTTGGTAGCACCAATGTATGGTACATCGCTTGTGTCTTAGCGCCGCGTGCGACAACCGAGGGCATGCACCCGACTTGTTAACACGAGACAACGCGCTCCTTCAACTTGGGTCCAGGTTCCGCCCCTTACCGCACAATCATTCAAACTCAACACATGCTAATCTCACTGCTATAGACTATGTACGCCGCTAGTAATAACAGGGTAGCGCTCGTAACGCTAACGACACGCCTTCCCAGACTGTTCTTGTAGGCGTTTGGAACTGTGAGATACAGTGCGGTGTACCCCGTCTAAATCGTCCACAAGATAAAAACGGACAGTCAAAATGGCTTTTCACGTCTTGTGCATCCTGTACTAAAACGTATATGGTGGCCAATCTCAGATACGAGCGGTATGGAGGCAAGAGCGGTGAAACTTTTTCTGTTCCGAGGGGATATAGCATGCAGTTCACCCTTCTTGCGACTCGCCGAACACCTCATGGCTTCGCGCTTGGTGCAAGCAATGTCTGCCTGGTTGGCGAAACAGCGACGTGCTCCGTCCCGGCACAGTAGAGGGATGCCAGGGTCTACGGTCGAAGGACTACCGCCATGCACAAACGGAATACCCCCCCCTTCCCCCGCCTCCCGCCCCCGCCCCCCCGCCCCTAAAAGCTCCGCCTTCCCCTGACCAGTTATACGACATACAGGATATATTGGAGTATAAAATAAACTGACGCAGTATTTCCACAGCCGTCATTTTTGTTCACCCTTAACAACTGGTTATCTCGAGGTTTCCCGCACAGATGGATTAACATCACCCTGTTGACCCTGATAGGAGCTATACTGTAGTTTTAAGGTAAGTCGACGACCTATATCCCTAATGAGGACACACCCAGTTATACTCCCGATCGGAATATCACACACAGCTTTTGCAAATATGAGTGTCGACCATACCTTCGATCACACAGCTGGAGTGTATGTTATTTTTACAATAAATCTGAACTTCCAGGTAAAGAACAACGCCCTTACAGACGCATCATCATCGGGAATATTATGCTACTGTACCGTCACCATGGTGGCTTCGGCAACACGTCGCACTCACAGTTCACCTTCAGGGTCGCAACAGACACGTCGAAAACACGGGGCTTACAGCTGAAACGCACGATTCTATCACTAACGCTCTCGCAGGATGTTGGCCATTATAGTAATGTGCGCGACGGATACGAGTTTGATGATCCCGGATCTGAAACCTACTTGAGCCTGAACGGTCTCAATGTCGACGATGACGCCGTACTTGGCGACTACGTTGTCTGGGGAGAAGCGCGTGAGGGCACGATATGGTCCATAACCGCGCGGTCGGGGGGAGAGCTACTTTGGATCGCGGGCGGTGTGATCGCCGAATTTGAATCGGCAACGGACAGGTACACCGCCACGGTGTCCTCCTATGCCGAGAGCGACTGCACCATCGACGCCTATGGTGAGTCAGGCCTGGCCAGGCTAAACGTGGAGAGGCCCTTCTTACGCCCGTGCTTTCACATGCCTAAATCTACTCGCGCCAGTTCCAACCCTGCGCAACCCCTGGATATGCGCAACCTTCCTTGGCCTACTGAACGTTGCGATTTCACAATGCAAACCGGCATGAAAGCGGTGATTTATTGTGCGACAGAAACACAGTACATGTTTTCGGTGCGCGTTTGATTGACGTTGGAAGCCACTCACGTGAGGGGTCTTTACTCTGTCAGGAAAACGATTATGCCTCTCTCCCTTTCGTCTCTCGGATCATATAGGCTAGCTTTGCCCAATAAGGGTTCATGAGAATCCGACAAAAGAAAGAACGACAGCGAACTGTGTTTGTGGTTCTGTCTAAAATCTCCGGGTCGGTGAAAGGGCAGTTACCTCTCCGGATATTTGACGTGATACCCAATCGGTTTGATTTTGCCGCATGCATATTCGTGCGCGCGCGCGCCCAGACAGGTGTCCACGAAACTCATACAGCGAGGATGGTCTACCACCCTGTACAGCGTGCGCGGAAGGGTTGAGTTCGACACGTGGTTCAACCTACTGCACCGTTGAAGGTACCTTTTGTTTGGGTTGTCTTTGCGTTTCCTACGCTGGGGTGGATTACTCCTTTCGCCCCTGAGTGTTGTGCTCCGGCCTGGTTACGCAGTATTCAAGGTGAATATTTCCGTGTTTTTCGGTAGACATGGTCTCCATATTCTCGAACGTAGTAATAACTTGGGCAGGCACACACTTTGCGGAAAGGGTACGAGCTTGAATACGGTAAGATTCGAATGTCCCTAGGCTGCTCGAGTTCGTTTTGGATGTGTCTTCTCAGGTATGCCTATTGTTCACTCTTCCCGTAGCGATTGTGGAGTTCGCTGCAATAAGAGCAATATATGTGTGCACGACCGTTTCTTCCTCAAATATATATATATATATTTTATTTATATATATATGTGGCTACGCCTGCATGCGGTGCCAGTTATTCACGAGTCGAGCAGACTAGGTCCCTGTTTGTGACATACCTGGTATGCCGTTTAATGTCGACTGGTGCTCCCGACCATCATGATACCGTATTTAGGCTATTGGTCGAAGTTATTGGTGGACTCAGTTTGATTTTAACTGTCTACCTCGTGTGCACTGGGTCGGAACTGTACGTCACAGATCCTGCACAACGTATATATATTATAAAAAATGAAAATACACTCCAGCTGTGAGATCGAAGATTTCGTCGAAACTCATCTTTGCAAGCTGTGTGTGATACTCCGAACGCGCGCATTACGAGTATACGGTGACATCAAAAATAATTCTATTATTCATACGGAATTGCACAGATATCTGGCTTTGTCCCCCTGAATGCGGGTGGTACAGTTTCCGTGTACAGAACAAGGCTGAACGTTTTAGTCCAGTTGACCTTGGCGTTAGCAGGGGAGTCACTAAACTGTACGCTTCACGAGGGTATACACACCCCGTCACACGCGCGATCGAAGTATCGCACATGTGGCTTGGAAAACATTCAGCTTTGATCGAAATCCTTTCTTGGTCGATCTCACAACTGGAGTATATTTTTTCATTTTTTTCAACATATGGCGAGGACGGACACAAATAGGGGGTTTTGCCGATCACAGTATGTCCGTGGCGGCAAAATACTTCCAGAAACAAAATGGAAAACGGCTGAATATGACAAGATTGTTGTGTTCGGAATTCCAGCGTGTGCCCCCAAAGCAAATTAAAGGAATCTGCCTCTCGTATCGTTGTTCTTGGTAGTCTTGACGTGCCTGCTGTGCATGGGGGTAAGGTTATGTTTTTTTTTAGAACCGGAAGCAATCCGGCTTCATAAAACGAAATGTGTTGCTGGGTCTAGCGCATGTATGTTCGATGCTTAGGGTCGACAGGGTAAGCAATCACCGACTGCCAACGAGGGCCGACCTGCGATCCGGTTTCAAGCTGATGATTGCACCCGTCTGCCGTTTTTCCGATCGAAACTCTTTTCTTCCAGCACTGGTGGGCTTCCAATTACCGGAAACAGTCAGCGACGCCATCATCGCCGACGTGAGTTGGATGTCATCGGGGTTGTAGTTTGACGTCCGTCATGCCTAGTCGAGTTGGAATTTTTGGACCCATGTTGTTTATTCTCGCGATTTTTTTCTTCTTTTGTGTGGTCAGGGTCGAGAAGAAAGGTATACACCTGCACCCAAGCGTTTGGGAACGAATAACTTCAAATTAATGCAACATGATTCCGCAGCCCAAAAGGCCTAAGGACGTTACTTTTGAGCCCTCAAAACATATATATATGCATACCATCTTTTCGTTTCGGGGTCCTGTTGTAACAACCCTTTCTCCTTATCCCTCCCCCAGCCGCCACCCGCCTCCCCGAAAACAATCAAAACCGCCAGAGTGGTAAAACACTACCCGACAGGTGATATCATCTCTTAAGCTTTCGAGCAATCCATGCACTAGGTCCAATTCATTTATTTGGCTTTTAAAGTTTCAATCAACCCCCGCCCTCGCCCCGCCGCCCCCATCGTCGCCTGAGATCTAGCACCACTGGTGCGCAATAAAGTCCTACCTGGTATTCAATTGTACGGCCTAAACATTTTAAGACTACCCCCCCCCCCCCCCCCCCCCCCCCCCCCACGCCCTCTCAAAAACGAAGGCATCCTCCCATCAACGTCATACGACCGTATGTATACGCATTGAAAAGGTGTGTTCCACAGCGGTCAGATTGCATGCCCGTCTAAAAAATGTTCAGAGTAGATTGGTATACATGAACCTGTTGACCCTGTTACAAACTAGCTCTAATGGGAGTCACCGACCTATAACCGCCATAGGGACACAACACCCAGCAACACGCGTGCAATCGGAGTATCGCACACAACTTCAGCTGCAAAAATATGGGTTCCGACACAAATGCTTGACCTTGCAATTGCAGCGCACACTTATCGATTATATCTGTGTCGCAACAAGGATCAAAGCAAGAAAGAAGAAGGCCCAGATCAATCTGACTGAATAGGATACTCATGTACGGACATATTCGTGTTTCGTTCTAGTAAGTGACACGGTTTACCTTGTAACCCCGTCGACCTGTATTAATGGTGGTGGTTACCAAGGGAGACGCAAAGCGCGTGAGCACAACAAGAGCAGCTGGTGAAAGCAATGGAAAGAGCCAAACGGAGCAGAGTAGCACAATTAGTTCCCGATGCAGGCAGACCACAGACCACAGCAACAACAGCGAAACAGCGGCGGAAAAGTGATGATGCTACGAGAGAAAAGCGCCCACATCGTCTTCACCAATAGAGCGGGAACGTGGTCCTGTAGCTGACGCGTGCTACGATAGGAGCAGCACCTTGGGTGTGAAATGATTTCTGGATGACGGGGCTCCTTGAAGACCCAAAATCGTCAGAAATGTTGCCAATTTTTGTTGCATGATTCTCGTTCTATACCTAGGCCTTGGAAATTTTCACCAGGTAGCAGTTTTGTTTTTCTCAAAATCGGTATTTGGGTTGAGACACGTCTTTAAGCTCCCAAATTGAGGAACCTTTGAAAAGTAGAGTGGTGCACAGACTGACTCTACGATACCCTCCCCCCCCGCGAACAACCAGCCATTTTGTTTAACGAACGTTTCATGGCTCCTCGACGCAAGTAAGGATGCCTTAAAAACAGACATCTTCATACACATTAATGCTTGCAAAGGACTATCGAACGGTGACATCGCGGTGGTCAAGAGGCACCGTGGTTCAGGAAATACAGCCCGAAGCTGGTTTCAAAACCGGCGATTTCGTTAGCAAAAGGTTGTCGGGGCTACCGTAGGACAACTCCACACTTCTATCGTATCACGCGTCAGCTATCATAGGGCTACGTGCAGCAGCAAAGAATGTAGCACCTTCCGGAGAGAAAATCATTGGGCTACGTGCAGCAGCAAAAAAATGTAGCACCATCCGGAGTGAAGAAGAAAAGCATTCAACGCGTGGTGCCGCGGAATGGCATGAATAAAAACGAACAGGGGTGGAAAATAAACGTTGAAAATATGGTGACTCCTTCACGGCCAAGCGTTGTCAACAAATATACCGTACTCATGCAGTAGTAGGTGGATTACGAATCAATCTAGTACCGGTTGAAAAGTGCCACTGCCTTCGGCAATGGTGCCGAAATCGCTTGGCGCAACTGCACCTCAATGATAGTAACACTAGTAATTGCACTACGGGCATGGCAATCATTTTCCAGTAGCGCCGGTGTCTCACTCAGTGCCGGCATATTTGGCTGGCGCATACCAGCGTTAGGTATCCCAATGTAGACAGTTTACAGCAGGTACATGAAAAGGCCATACACAGACCACGTTACACCAACAAAAGGAGCTTTAGAGTCACTCGTGCACAGTAGTAGAGCAGCACCAGGCAGATAAGAGTAGACCGCGACTTTTCTCCGTCGTCTCGTTTTCCTTTTCTTCCTGCGATGCCGTCTGGCGTGGTGTCAAGGTTGGAGTTTTGCTCGGTATGTAGACTATTAAGCTACGTTTCCCTGTATTGCTGAAACATTTTCGGCTATCTATAGGGCCGGTTCAACACTGCCACCGTTCTCTACGATGCTGAGAAGCAGCTTAGTACGTCGGGAACAACCTATTGGAGGTATGCATGGCCATTCTATTGTCAATGGTGCCGGTTAATTGTGGTGACACATACCCGTGGCATATATCGACACCGTTGGGAGTGCCCAATCTCTGTAGATTAGAGTATTGTGTACGAGTATGCTTGATATCCTGGTATATGACAAACTAAAACACACAAGCGCGCGCGCACCGCGCACCACAATCAAGCGGGCTGTAAATAGTTATACAGACGCGCTCGCACAGGAGCAGAGCAGCAGTGGCGACAACAGCAGGAGCCAGCCAGCGTAGCGCAGGATATTTCCCCATCCTGTTTCGTGGCTCTAGCTGAGTGTTATCGGAAGTGTCGCATGCGGTCAGCGGCCATAAACTAATTGCTGACAATGCTTTTACGGTTTTTACCATGTGCTGTCAATAGTACGGGCTAGTCGCACGAAAATTCCAAAGGAAAACTTCACGTGCTTCGGGTTATTCGTCCGTTGCGTACGTCGCCTGCTGTGAGCCAGATGGAAGCCTGCTGGTATTATCAATGGTCGGGCTAACAAGTTTGGGATAAGGCCTGCTTGGGCTGACATTCCTAGCGGCCAACACTCCGCACGTGACTGTATTGTTTATATTTATATCTGATACAATCTAAATCGACCAGTTCTATAAATTGCTTGAAACACTATCGACACGTGTATTGTGTTTTAGGGTTTGGGCGGGCGGGCGAACGCCCCCCTGACGGTGCAGACTCCGATATAGACAGCAGGGAGGAGCATTCCAACCCTAAACATATTTTTTAGGTGTGCCGCAAATGGCAACCAGCGTCTTACTGCTCTTGTTTCGACGATGATGCGTTCAATTTTTTAAGGCTGTCGGGGGATTCGTTGGTCCCGGCAGAGCCGAGCTTTACGACGGAGACGAGTTCTACAAGTTCATCGTCACGGAGGGGGCTGAATCGGGGACGATATCGTTGTCTGGAAACTTCAGGAAGTACGATGATACCGCGCTTCCAAACTCAACCGGGCTGTACCTCTACCTCTACAACGAAGACTCGCCGACCGACTTTGAACGTGGGCAAGGTGTGATCGATGCTGCGTCGGGGAATTTCTCGGCAACCATCGACGATATCCCCGTCGGCTACAGCAGGGGCGTCTTCAGCTTTGTCGCTCTTGACGCTAATGATGGCGGGGACCTGACTGCGGGCAGCTCCGTGAATGACATAGATGTCGCCAACGAGGGCTGCAGCGACGAGCTTAGGATCAAGCTAGAGTGGAACTCAAACGACGATATCGACCTTTGGGTCACCGATCCCAATGGGAACAGGGTCTCGTACGCCGATCGGGCCACGGTGCGTGTGTTCACGTAGTCAATTTGTTATGTATATTGTGCCTGTGCTAGGGGAAACCGCTTATCAAAGACGAATATAGGGGCAGTACTCGTCAACCGAGCAACCGCCGACCATTTGTGGAATACGCATGCGTCTTACACCAGTACTAGTTATATGCATTTGCTGCATCGGGATACGCTTTCGTTTCCTCTAGAGTGTCAACGTATGGGTTAGAGTCTCAGAAACGAGTAGGTGGACCCTTTCAGTACCCTTATTTTATTTGTTTTGGCGTGCAAATGTCAAGGTACTCTCGACTTGGTAGGGAATTTTTCGCTGGTTTTGGGTCTGGGTAATGAGAACACCAGCAAATGCCTCTTAGGCTGGAACAATCACGCGATGAAATTACGATTGCGCTAAAGAGCACGGGGTGGTATATAGTGTCGGCCCACCCAAGGTACCCTGCCACCCTCTTATCGTTCTTATTCCGTGGTTATGTTCGGGGTGTCGCCAAAGCTCCTACAATGATTTCGTATTCCCTGCCTTACTGCCTCCTCCTTGTGTCCTGGAAACGACAACTCCGGGAATGCCTCTAACGATTTCAGGATATTGGCTACATCAACGACCGAAACGGTGGCGGCTGGACCGCTGGCAACCCGGACACGGGCTACGACAGCTCCTACGAAGAGTACGTGTTGTTTAGTGGACTGTCCGGAGACGACATGATCGGCGACTACAACGTCTTCGCGAGGCGCGACTACGCTCCTTCCGCAAACGACTGGACTCTAACCGTGACCATGAATGGAGAGGTGGTTTCAATCGAGACGGGGTCGTTCCCCGGCAGCAGCACGACTTGGTCCTACGACGACGACTTCTCGTCGTCTAGCTCGTCTTCGTCTAGACGCCAGCTGTTTACGGATGACTCCACCTATGACCCCTACTATTATACCTGGTATCCTCAAAGTGACACTTTTGTCGTCACTCTTGGATCCTACGACCCCGTTGGATGTTAAAGTGCCAGCCTCACCCACCCTTGCGTCTCACGATCCATGATAAGACGTCATATGCATATGTCCACGGTTTCCCGACCTCTCACACGGTCGCTTTTGAAGGACCAATGGGCAACTGTCAACGTCAAAGTTTGCGGTGCGGTTAGGGTTCTAAGTCACGTGTGTTGGCCATCCTCGTCAAGACCTTACGATGCCTCAAAGTTTCTGAGATATGCGCTCTTCATTGCGCTCACGAATCCCACTTTGAGGTTGAAAACTAATTAGAGATGCTTGAGTATTCGTCCGGCGTTCTTGCGATCGATTAGCAACGCGGGACGGTGGGCGCAATCGTCAAAATGTCCCGAGTTCTGTAGGGTATTGGTGCAGACGCTTTCTTTCTAGGCGGGGCACAATGCCAAAGGATTGGGGAGGGGGGGGGGGGGGGGGGGGGATATGAAAGCGTCCACGATAGTATTCGTGACGGCTCTCGCATCTATTAAGTAGCATGGCGAAGGAAGCTTTGTCATTTCCACGGACCGGTTCAATACTGTGTGACCCAGGCTACGGTAGGCCATTCTCACAAACGCGTTTTCACCCCGCTCGCACGAGTGACTCTGTGCCTTACGGTAGAATATTTTCCATAAGTTGAAACATTGTTGTGGCGCAGCGTACCTTAGCATTCCAATTGCGAATTACTATAGAAATATTAGAACAGCATCACCAAAGCACAATATGTCGCCAAGGAACGTGGGGGGGGGGGGGCAGTCGCGCGAGTGACCCCGAGCCACTGCAAACAGAGGCCCCAGGAGGAGTGACCGCCCCACCGTAGCCTTCGTTGCGTGCACCAACGCGGGTGAGGCGCTCGGCCAACCGAATTGAAGCCACGCTGCATAGTGCTGGAGTAGCTTGCTGAGCGAAGCGGGCCCCGGCACCTTTTTTGTTCATTTTCTGCATATCGGTTTCATAAGAGAGTCGAATAACTTGTTGTTTTTTTGTCAGCGAGGCCACCACTGAAACACCAATTGGCACACTAACTGCCTCGAGGGTGTAAAACCATATACGACACTGCGAGATATTCTCGTCCCCCTTTGGCTAGAGTTTACTCGTCGGCTCGAGAACAAAAAAGCCGCTTGTGACCTACAGTAGCTCACGCAGTGAGCTGTGAGCTTTGCGGCGTCTTCGCCATCTGACGCCAAACCTCGTGGGGACGGCGACGGTTGCCATAGTAGAGGGTAGAGCACTTGATGGCTACTCTATTTTTAGGAATGACGGGACTCCTTGAATCAAAATCGGAGGAATGCCATTGGCGCTTTTCAATCATACTTATTTTAGTACGTAGGCCATGGACTCCGGCTTATTCCTCGGTTTACGCATTTATTTTTCTCAAGGTCTTCGTTGTTTGCGCGAGCTATGGAGAGCGCTTCGAGTGGTTGAGGGTCTCGGGAAAATAAAAGGCTATTTGTACCTCTACTGTAAAATGTGTATGGAGGGATATTGGGGGGGGGGGGGGAGGTGGTCGTTGCAGGCCAGTGACGAAAACGTTTGCCCCTACCGATTAAAAATGCATACTGCGTACAATTTGAAGGGACACAAACCGCGGAGAATTCAAATTTCAAGCCTCGGAAACCCTTTGTTCCGGGATCATTGGGCATGTCCATCTCGCAGTGCTGAATAAGTTGTGGCACACATGTATGATAGGGCAACCGTATGTTGGTATTCGGTGTATACAGGGCTCTTCGCGGGTCAGCGGGGCTTTTAAATGTCGCGGGTCCGGTCAGGACATCGTGTGTTGCGTCTTGTGCCGTTGAATACGTAAAATTGTGTATGGAAAGCATGTCTTCCCCGGGCATTTACAAATTTTCGTAACTGCAGTGACGGACCGACGGCTCGACGACCGAGGATTTTTTCTCTGCTCTCTCGCTGATGATGAGAAAACAAAAGTTGTTTCAACCATGATCATGAGTGTTGTTTACCTCCCAACTGCTGACGTCCTGACAAGCCCCTGACACTCGACCATGCTGGCGGGAAAGATGTTGAAACATCATGGGCTAGGGGCAGCATATAGAGATATCACCACCTCGAAAATATAGAGGAAACCATGGTAGAGAGATCATAACTTCATCGGACGAGGAATCCCGCTCTTGACGAAGGTGCTGGAAGAAACACGAGTCTCTCGGATAGGCAACAGAGCGGAGGTGGGTTGTGAGATGGAGCGGAATAGTGGGGGAAGTGGGCATCAAGCGGCTGGGCGGTAGGGATGGAGAGGACGGTGGGACGGAGTACCTAGCGAACAGCATTGGTCGCATTAGTACTCGCTTTAGCAGCAGCAGCAGCAACAAAAATGGAAGATGAACATGGAGGAGAAGGTTTGCGTTGATTCGAAATGGATGAGCATGGATGACCTTAAAGGGACCATCTTTTGATAAGATAATGTGTTTGGGCACCAGACAAAAGGCTTTTCGGAGGAGACGACCTTTATCACGCCCGAGTAGGAAGTATTTGCCGTGGCAGATGGGAACATTTACGCAAAATGCGGTGGAGGTAGATCTGCAGTCGGTTATGTTTGGGAAAGTTGGTATACGCATTCAGAAGTTTTGTGTTGGGAGTTGAATTGCCGCTCGTCCTTGACAGTTAATAAGTTATGTTTGTGCTGGGTTTTGGTGCTTAATTATTTGCCGTTTTACCTGGCAATGTTGATGATACACCGAGGGGCTTGGCAACAGGGGGGCTGTTGAAGTTCATGGAGGTTGTTTCGATTTGGTTTGGCCTGAGAGTTGTCATAGGTTCCCCATGAGGCTTTTATATAAGAGGCTACACCATGTTCACGAGCAGGGGGGCTGTTGAGTGTGTTTGGAGGGTGTTACGTGTCGCACACAGTCTTGTGCGGAGGAATACGTATAACGGATGGAAGGCATGTTTTCCCCGGATATTTTCATAATTCCGTAGCTGCCTTGCGGAATCGAAGTGTCGACCACCGAGATGAACGTCTCCACCCCTTTTTTTGCCCTCTCGCTGATGCCAATGCAACAAGAGTTCTTTCAACCAGTATCATGAGTGCTGCTTTTACCGCCGAATTGCCAATGACCTGACAAGCCTCTGATTCTCGATCATTGTGTTTCAAAATCTCCCGGGTCGAGCCGAGTCAAGAAAATTCGAAATATCGCGGGTCGGGTCGGACCAAGAGGTTTGGACACCTGGCCGGTCGGGCCGGGTTGGGTCCAGAGGTTTGGTGATCTCGCGGGTCGGGGAAGGTAGGGTCAATCAGGTTAGAGATCGCGCGGATCGAGTCGGGTCGGGTAGGGTACGGTAAACCGGCTTAGAAGTCTCGCGGGCCGAGTCGGGTTATGAACCGCAGGTTATTTAGGGCTGACAGGCGGGTCGAGCCCGTGGATCCCGCCTGCGGACTCCCCTTTTTCAGACCCACAGGTGGCTGCCGGAGGGCCCTTGTCGGGCCGTCGCTTCGTGGGCCGGACCCGCGGATCTCACCCGCGGGTCCGAAAATGACGCCACACTTGCCGCTTCCTGCACGAAAGCCTCTTTCATGAAGATACCCTCATCGTATCTCATCACACAGCGTGCAGACCAGCCATACATACGAGACAGTAACTTCTCGTATCAAGAATTAGGTGTTACTATTACCCGAATCCCGTGTGGGATGAATCCATATTTTTATCAATCAGGAATATCATCATCTATCCATGTCCAGAAAAACGAAAAACAAGCCGGACGCATCCCTGCAGGGTTTCAACAATAAAAACGACACACAGACATGCATATGGCAGCAGAATAAGCACCCATGTACGACGTACGTACACAGTAAATACCAGGTAAGAAATGCCCTACCAATATGAAATATGACCCACAGCGTAAAACGTTATGAGCACTGACTCGTCGAAGCAGCAGCCCCGGCCGCAGATCCCGACACCTCATGGCAGATCCACCGCCCCGGTTGTGGGCCAGCTGCCGGGGGCGGTCGGCTAGTCTGTTTCCCGGGGCCGGAGAGTGCATCTAGCTAGCCCGCCAGTCGGGGTGGAAGAACACGAAGCCATCGGGTGAGACGACACTGAGCTACATAGTCACGCGAAACTAAGTAGCTCAGTGGCCAGTGCTTATACAACCGAAACACAATCTGTTTCAGTGCTCGTTAATTCATTGTCACCGACTTCGTAAGAGGGATCCCCGGCGCTCTTACATCGCGCCACGTGATGTAAGTGTCTAGGAATACTAAAAACGTCGGGCTTTTTTCCCGATGATACTTGTGCGAACCCACGCACGTAAGCCTCAGAAGCGGACAGTGTTATATAAATGTTAGCAATTAGCCAGTATGAGTCAATGTTCAGTAGCACTGCACTTGTACGTCGTGGATCATCGTAGATCTGTTATGTGTCGGTTGGTATGTAACGTGCGTATGAATATGCGGAGGAATTACTTCTGTAGGATTCTCTGTTGCCTTGACGAGTAGCTCACCCTCTCGTGTGGCCTTGATATCCAGGTGGCCCACTCTCTCGTGTGCATCTTTCCGGATTGTCTAGCATCGTAGCCATCCTGGTCATCTCCAGTAACCAGCTAACTTCTGGACTCAGGCATAGTCTGCGGTTTATCTGTGTGTTGGCTACATAAGCGCCAGTGTTTACAACATCTTGATATCTTCTCCTCAACACGGAAACACTCGAGTCTTCCAGGCTATCCACTGCACAGTGTCACCCGGGGACACAGCCTCTCTGCCACCGTGCTGGGGTATACCACAATATCCATAATAGATTTTTATAGCCTCGTGTGTGTGAGTGGAGGCCTGCTACGGCTGCGTCTGGAGGCCCGCGACGGCTGCAACACCTTCCACTGCCGCCGAGGACTGCTTCCAGATTTTACTTTTCGGCGGGGAGCTACTACTGCTGCTGAAGTCAGCTTTTTTATGGAGGCCACACTGAGTCAACCCGCTCGCTTATTGGGCCCGGACTGATCACCTGGGCTCTCGGCTGCACATTCGGTACGCAACTGTCTGTGTAAAGCATTCGGGAGCGCAATTCCTAGGCGCTGACTCCGGTCGGTGAATAGAGTTGTGCAGGTTGTTGGTTCTGCGCGCGGAGTTCCTTTATTTCTTATACTCGGTTCCGCGTGTTTGCAACTGACTTCCGAATACGAAATCGCCTGCGCTTAGACTCTTCGAGAGGCGTAGTCTGTCCAAGACACCTTCCACACACCTTGTTGCCGGCGTGGTCGCGTGTGTAGGTTGAGGATACGACTGCTAGCTGGTAGCCGGCCGCTGCTACAGCTATTCACACGTGCTAGCTCACGTAAAGTTTGCGCTGAAAGACGCGTATCACTACGCAGTGCACCACGCTGTGTACCTGCAGGACCAGGTAAGTGGCCGGCGCTGACTACTCGCCACATCACCGCAGCCTCGTCAACCGAGGTTGGTCACAGCTGTGCTCACGGGAGCGCAGTCGTCCGAGCGGGGAGCTTGCGAGCTTCCGGCGACTCGGATTGCCAGCTACGGCTCTGCGACCTACCTTTCACCCTACCTCTGTGTAGAGCTTCCCCACCCATGCCAGGCGCACCGGCCCGTCTCAGGTGATCGGGGCGTCTTGCGGGTGCAGCGCTTTTCATCACACTAATCGCGTGTCTCTGTCTTGAGCTATGGCGTGCTCATCAAGCTCTACTTCTGGGCTCCACCGTTTACTAGATTTCATTGGACAATGCGCTGGGTCTACCTTTCGCTTGTGGAAGGAGAGCTTCGAGCACGTGATCAACATCCATGCGGCGGAGCTTCTCACGGTCGTACGCGGATCGGCACGGCCAGACCCTCTGGCTGCTACTCTGGCCGTCGTTAACGCTTGAGACAAGACCAACAGCCGCCTCTACTCCCTCCTGTTGTTCGTGACTACCGGCTCGGCGCGGATCACCGTTCAGGCTTACCAAAAGGCGGACACTAGCGCCGAAGGCAACGGACAGTTGGCTTGGGCGGCTCTGAACGCGCGGTTCGACACCCACACCAAGAAAGATCGGCGTGATTGCCACAAGGAGCTCTGCGCTCTCACGCACGTTGCGGGTGGTGATCCTGTTGACTTCTCCTCCAAGGGATGCGAGCTCAAGCTCCGCCTCGAGACTCTGGGGGAGAAAGTATCAGACGAAGTCTACCTGGATATCATGCTCTCGGGCCTGACGTCTGCCCCGGAATTCCACTTTATCCGGGAGATGCACTACCGAAACGAATTTGCATCGGTCGACTGTCTTCAGGACACGGCCAACCGCTTCTTTGTGGACCAGCAGTCTCGCACGGCGGCGGGGCCTGCGGTCTCGGGCAGGGGAGCCGCGATGGCTGCGTCCAGCAGCGACCAGTGCCACCGCTGCAATGGGTTTGGACATTTCCAGCGAGACTGTTCAAAGTCTGCGCAGCCGTCCCGACCGACGAAAGGGGAAAAGCCAGGCAAGAAGCGCAGAAGTGGGGGGGGTGGGCAGTCGAAGTGGTGCTCCTTTCACCTCACGAAGACGCACAGCGATGCTGAGTGCAAGGCTCAGCAGGACAACCGAAACAAGGAAAAGCAAGAGGAGCTTCGAGGGTTGGCTGCGAACCTGGCCCTGCTTCAGGCAGCCGCTCCGGCCAATTTCTCCCACCTCGGGAGCGCCCACTTGGCGCAGCCGTTTTAGTCGGCGGCGCCCCAGGCGTCTCAAGCCCCGTCGGAACCAACTACGTTCGGGTTCTTCTTCAACGCTCTCGGCGCCTCTGCAGCTCCCGCCGCCTTACCGGCGGCTTCCGCGTATGCCTCATCCGCGTCGTCTGCGCGGGACCACCACTTGCCTTATCGATTACACCGGCGACGTGCAGGACTTCAATGCGTGCCCTCTTGGTAAGAGCTCTCAACAGCCGCACCCAAAGCACGCCGTTTACGGCGTTTCATGCGCCTTTCAGATAGTATTCATCGATACCCTTGGTCCCTTCACGCCTATCGCGTTGGGCGGCTCAAATACGTCGCCAAGTTTGTCGACCAACACACCAAGTGGAAGGAGGTCGTCCTCATGAAAGTTAAGACTTGCTCGACTGACGCCCTCGAGTTGTTCAACAAGGGGACCGTCATCCCCCGCAGCGAGCGCATCCACGTGCTTCGTGCGAATCGAGTTTACGACCGCGGCCTACCGACAATACTGCCTGGACATCGGCATCCAGCTACAATTTGCATCGCCGACCCCCCCCCAGCAGATCAGAGCGAATGAGCGTGCAGGCAGGACGATCATGACCATCGTGCGTTGCATGGTCGCTGATTCTACGCTGCCGGGCCTTCTTTGGGGAGAATTGATGCACACGGCGGTCTACCTGAGCAACCGGACTCCTCATGCAACCTTGCACAACGGGACGCCGTACAAGGTGCTCTACGGCAAGGACGCGCACCTTGGACACCTTCGGGTGGTCGGGGCACGGGCGTTTGTGCATGAAGAGACGCACACCAAGAAGTTGGAAAGACGCGCGTGGGAAGGACGGTTGGTGGGCTACAGCCTGGACAGCAAGTCCTACCGTCTCTACAACGCTCAGACGAGACCGGTGCGGGAGAGTTGCAACATTACCTTCATTGAAACGACTCCCGCGCCGCCTTCGTTGGACGAGCGTGGTTTTGACGACGAGGGGTTCACTTACGCCAACCAGAACGACATGATCCGAGATGTGCGCAACTATACCACCAACCACTCGGTCGATGCGCTTTCTCCTAATCATGCCGTCGGGGACCCGTCTGTTCTCGAGCTTCTCGAGGACATCTCCACCGTCAACAAACCGTGACCTTGGGCTCAGATTCGCTTACCCTTCTCCTGCCGCCGAGGATGCGCCTGCGGACGACAGCCGTGCCTCGCCGGGAGGAGTCAGCCCTCCTGAGTCGGGTAACGGTGCACCTTCACCTGCCGCATCACCTTCCGGTCCTGCTCCGGCCGGTTGATCATCTGGTCCTGCGTCGCCGCCTGGAACGTCGGGTACTGGTTCTGCTCCAGTTGGTGCTGCATCGCGGGGTCGTTGCGCGTGTGGACGTGGTTCATCTCGAGGTGGGCGTGACACCCGCGGTGGCTCTTCGCGTGGTACATATGCGCGGGGAGGGATCGCGACGCGTGGTGGTCGCGGCTCCATGTCAGCCCCTCCTGACACCAGGATTTCCCGGGCGATATCGCGCGTGCCCAACCAGAAGACCCTCAGCGAGCTTCCTCGGCTTTCGTACGCGTTTCCCGCGATGGGGGAGTTTCTTGACGTCGCGGACAGGGACGCCACATTGGGATTCACGGAATACGTATACGCCGTAGGGGCAGTGCAACCAGACGTTCCTCGCACCATCCAGGAAGCACGGGCCTCACCGGACGCAGCGAAGTGCAACGCAGCTGCCGAACGCGAGATGAATGGCCTGAACGACCGCAAGGTCCAAAAACTCGTCCCGCGCCCAGCCGTCCCTCCTGGAAGGAAGCGCATCTAGTCCAAGTGGGTGATCAAACGCAAGGCCGACGGCTCCTTCAAGGGACGTGTCGTGGCCCAGGGCTGGAACCAAGTTCCCGGATTCGACTGCGGCAGCACCTACGCTCCGGTGTGCGGATCCAGATTGTGCGAATGGTGGCATGCATCACCGTGGAGTTCAACCTCATCTTCGACCAGATGGATGTTTCTACCGCTTTCCTCCACGCGGACATCCAAGAACATATGTTCGTTAAAAAAACACCCGGTTTCGAGGTCAAGGACATGGTAATGCAGCTGAAGAAGAGCCTCTACGGACTTGCTCAAAGCCCAGGCAACTGGTTCAACATCATCGATCCCGTGCTTGTCGAGATTGGCTTCGTCGCACTCAAGTCAGACCCGTGCGTGTAATTTTACGATCACAACGGGGCCGAGATCTACCTCACTCTCTACATCGATGACCTTCTACTGGCCTGAAAGACTCTAACGCCATTTCGATGATGAAAGGGAGGTTGCAAAAGCATTTCAAAATGACCGACATGGGGGAAGCATCTCTCGTACTCGGAATGGAAATCAAGAAGGATCGCGAGGCAGGTACCTTGACTATTTCCCAAGAGGCATACTGCAAATCGATCCTTGAACGGTTCGGGATGTCGGACTGCAAGCCGACTAGTACACCTGGTTACGGCTCCGAAATCTCGAACAACCAGCCCGAAGACACACTTCTCAACGAGGAGACGCGCAAGTACCAAGGGATCGTCGGATCGCTCATGTACTTTGCGCAGGTGCTGAGGTATGGAATCTTGTACGCGACAGGCCAACTGGCTCGCCCGATGATGAAACCCAGCAAGGTGCACATGGTGGCGGCAAAGCATACTCTTCACTATCTAGAAGAAACGACCAACTTCAGCATCACCTACAAGAAATGTGGTTTTAAGCTCGCGACCTTCTCGGACTCGAACTGGGCAAACAACCCTGACAACGGGAAGTCGACCTCAAGCTACGTGACGATGCTGGCAAACGCTCCGATGAGCTTCAGGTCGGGGCTGCAAGGTCTGACTGCGATGTCCACCATGGAAGCCGAGCTGGTCGCATCCACCCTGGCGATGAAGGAAGCAGTGCTTTGCTCAAACATTCTGACGGAGCTTGGATTCGTGAAGGAGTTTGCACAAATGCCTGTGTACTGCGACAACACGGCTACCCTACATGCATTGGGGAACCAGTCCTTCAGCTTGAGGACCAAGCACATCGCGTTGCGCTTCTTCTTTATGCGAGAACTAGTAAAGGAGGGGAGGATCTCCATCCATTACGTCCCGACGGAGGAAAGCCTCGCCGACATCGGTACAAAGCACTTCAACAAGCACAGGTTCATGCACCTTATGGACCTCATCAACAAGTTCGACGTCAACAATTTCACCACCGTAGAATTTAACTGAAAACAAGAAAATTGTTTGTTTGACTCTGTCTGTTTGGAATTAGCTTACTCTTTTGATTTCTTTCGTAAAATTGAAGATTGTAGTTGGTTGTGTAGAAAACAATGAATATCATCATTTGGTTGAAACACGCATGACACGCATTTGTTTGCTCAAATTTATCATCATTAGTTTTGGTACAATTCAGAGCAACTTTCATTGAGGAGGAGTGTTATGGAACTGTTAGCACATAGCCAGTATGAGTCAATGTTCAGTAGCACTGCACTTGTACGTCGTCGATCATCGTAGATCTGTTATGTGTCGGTTGGTATGTAACGTGCGTATGAATATGCGGAGGAATTACTTCTGTAGGATTCTCTGTTGCCTTGACGAGTAGCTCACTCTCTCGTGTGGATTCTTCCGGATTGTTTAGCATCGTAGCCATCCTGGTCATCTCCAGTAACCAGCCGACTTCTGGACTCAGGCATAGTCTGCGGTTTATCTGTGTGTGTTGGCCACATAAGCGCCAGTGTTTACAACATCTTGATATCTTCTCCTCGTCACGGAAGCACTTGAGTCTTCCAGGCTATCCACTGCACAGTGTCACCAACCCGACTAGCGTCGGGGACACAGCCTCTCTGCCACCGTGCTGGGGTATACCACAATATCCATAATAGACAGCCTATCCACAAGACCACGCGGTCACGTCACTAAGCGGTCTAGTAGATAGTGCTGCGATATAACTAACACTCGTGTGTCGTGGGGGTTCGAATCCCACCGCGACGTCATATGAATGCTTTGTTTCGGAGCGTGCTCGTTGGAGACTTTGTTTAATGGCTGTGTGGCAGTTTCTTCATAGGCAATGACAAATTTGGGTGAGGAGAGAGCCCCGGAAATCCATGTGATGAAAATACGGTGAACGTAAATTGATGAACTGGAAAACATATGTTTAGTTGATTATACAACACTGCCCACTGAGCTAAGACCAGTCACTTGGCCAAGCAGATTAAAGGTTAGTGCTATGTAACTAATACAGTGGGACGAGTGAGTGTTTTTCCCCTTCCGGGGTTGTCAAGCGACAGCACCACTCTTTCAGCCGCTCTGTCGGTGGTTCTTAGTCCAGAAAATCTTACTCTCTTTGCAATTTTTTGTCGCATAGACTGCTCTCTACTCTTGCCTCCAAGTCCCAGTGCTCGTATTCGACCAATATCTCCTTGGCAGCAGCACTGTAATGACACCTCCGAATCTCCTCCCCACGAATCACAAATGTGAAATGACTTGCGAGATGCAGCATCGGGACACGGTCGTGTCGTTCAGGGTTCCGCTATTTCTCTGGAGCAACAAGGCTGATATCTTCAAGATATGCCTGAAAAAGGAGTCCCCGCCACTAAACACCTGAGTGCCCTCCTAATGGGTAGCTGAGTTGATAGACACCTGCTATACGGATACCAAGTGGCTACGTACGGGATAAACCATAACACGTGAGTGCCATTTGTGTTGGGCGTTCATCACGAAGATACGCTTACGTTGCCAATCTGTTCTCAGCCTCTCACACGTAGGCTTTCAGCCCTACACAGAATTGAGCACAAAAGGTTTGATAACCTTAAATATACAAAGCATAGATCTCACATGCACTGAGTGTTGAATAATCCCCCGATTGTGGCCGTTTTCTTAGAAATCCTGTGACAATATACATCTCTACGCTACAAACCTTGAACGAAATGGGTCTCTAAAATACCCCCACCCCGGTCTAAGCCCGGGAGTTTGACGTCTTTTGGCACAAATTGTGTATGAAATACCTCACTCGCTGCAAGGCTTGTTCGAATTTCTAGATGACATTCGAGTTTTGTGGCATTGCGCGAGGTGAATAATCAACACCATACGTAAATAAAGCGGGTGATTGTATCGCTCACCACCTAAGTGTACATGAGGTCAGGCACCTACGAGGCAATAAAATATGATTCCCAAATCTGTTTCCGGAGGTTTTGTTCCGCACAAAAAACTGCGCACACAAGATGCAATATGGATGTCGGAGATCACCTCAGCATTGGTTCTATGTAAGATACGCAGCTTAGCCTTCGCTGAACACATTTTCGTCGATCCTAACTTGGTGCCCGAAGCGTATGCCAATACAATAAAACAGCTAGAACTCCCATACCGCAACGTATGAGTGCGCGATTTATCTAAGTCCTATGTCCACGTACGATGAACGATTTACCGCATCCCCTCCACAGTCCCCAAACCTTTATTTTCATTCCGCTTTCCCCACCAAAAAAATGGCATACGTACGATATTTCGTCACTGAAGTGTCTTTGGTTCATTCAACCACTGCAGGGTGCCCACATTTTCTGTAATGTCCTTGATGCTGCAAATACCACGTCTACACCAACCACGCCCGAAAGCTGGCCAAGCTCTCATCTTACATGAAACACGTAACAGACTCCCTTGATCCAAGGTCGCTCGTAAACACATTGGATATTCTTTGTCTGAGATGTACCAGGCATACTCATAGCTCTAAAATGTTTTTAGTATAGTACCACCAGTCCACATGGTACAATCCAAATGTGGCGTTAGACGCAACTTGTTTGGGATCTTGAAGCATCGAAGATCCAACGGTAACCCAGAACACACGTGCTACAGTTGTATCCAACGAAGTGGCAAGATCCAAGCGTAACACATAGCACGCGTAGCCTAGGACATAACGGTATCAAGAGGTTTGGGCGTGACATTGCACACGTACCTTAGGACTCAACGGCACCGCAAGATCTACGGACAGGGGCGGCACACTCGGACTGAAACGTTTCCGAAATTGATTGGTCGGGCTCCTGAACCCACCTCTGACTCATCCCACGGCAGGGGTTGCAAATGGATGATTGCGCCAAAACGTCCCTGGGCGATTGAGTTCCTCTTGTGAGGAACTGCCGGTCAATGAAGCATTTTGGACTTAGGCATAGTAATAGAAGCTTGGTCGGGTTGTGCGACCGAATGCCTTCGAAGTCATTTTTCGGGTGAAATATTGAATTCCTCATGTGATGAGCTCAGGGACTGATGCTGCAACCCTACCGTCGTATGGCTCCTCAACCTAATATCGCCGGAATGTCATTCTTGTTTTGCGGGATGATGTGTTTGTACAACACAAGACCATGGAATTTGCAGATCAGGTCATCACACTTTGCGGTTCTGAAAATCGTTTTATTTGGGTGAGGTTATAGAGCTCAACGAGGTGCAGTATGCAGTAAGTATCTTGACACGGAAAAGAGTGCACCTCTCGCGTGGCTTGTATGATTGCAAGGTCTACTAGGTGCGGTACGCGCATTGGCTTAGCGTCGAACGCGACCCCGTAATATTCCATGGCGACGGAAACCACAAATCTATCATCTTAGCAATTAACTGGATCGTACACGCCAAGAGTGACTAGCGACGCCAAGTGTTACGTGCCTTTTCACTCTCGGGATATGATTTATCACCGTAAGGATGAACAATCTTTGCCCGTACAATTAGCTTGCCGCTGAAGTGGTCGTCGTCCATGAAAATAGTGAGTGGTACCGGTGCGGTCTACTACTACATCTCCCTGTACCGACTGCACCACTGTGTTCGTCGTCACGGTTAGAGTTACAACAGTATTTGCGGACGGGAGCGTAGTCACGCCCAGCGAAGATGCTGTGTGTCTCCGAGCATGGCGGCTCGCCGAACAACACGTACTCGTCAAAAAAACACCGCAAGCCCGTGTTCGGGTTACCAGCGCGTTCCATCCACCCCCGTTGCGGTCGTTAATGTGTCCAATGACCTGACGTAGCGTAGCGTACAGTTCCAGAAGTTATTGGAATAGTATTATCCTGTACAGGACGGGATCTAAGAGAGGGTGGAGGGGCACGGTAAGAGGGAAACCGTAATCACTTCGCGATGGTGCCCTCTTCATCATAGTCTTTGGTATTGTGGTGAGAGCGTAGTCGAAGGCATTTTCAAAGGCGTCGTGGTAATCGGGTTGAAATCCGGCCACGTCGGCTAAGATCCAAATACCCATTAAAGAAATCGACAGCTCGCATCACCCTCAAACGCACCCGTGCAACAGTAGAAAGGCGCCAACTGTTTCTCGGCCTCATCGATTGTAAACGTTACTTCGAGACAATTTCAAAAGGTGCACGTGGACAAGCTATTCCACGGTGTCGGTGTGTATGTAACAAAAAACACGAAATGCTTTGAAAGTACAACAACGACGGATTGTTGTCTGGACACGTGCTACGACAGGGGCATTAAGGTATACCACTTTTTGGCCAAAAATATTTCTGACTGATGAGAGCTTCTCAACCATTAAATCATGAGAATGGCGTTCGTTAGTTGATATGTTAAGTTGTTTGTATACCTAGGCCATGGGTTTTGGTCGCCAGGTTTGTTTTTTTCAGCTTCTCAAAATCATTTTTTTTGTTAGATTGGGAGCTTCTCAAGCGGTTAAGAGCCTCAAAAATATATTTGGTGCACTTCTATACCGTAGCGTGCGTCAACAACTACCGGTGGAACCCCCCCTCTTCTTGTGGTTCACTGCACGGTTGTGGTAGTATTTCTCTGCCAACGGGCTTGTCGTCAAAATGTGCTACATGAGAACACTCTTTGGATGAGGTACAGCACTTGCCAAGTGAGATAGAGGTCTGATGACCTGCACCCGGGGTTACGCGTTCCTCCACAACACGCGCTTCAGTAGTGCCGTGTGAGCACTACCGGTTTCGCGCGGAATAGGCAGCCTCATAAACATTTTAGTACACACCTACCGTCGCGTGTGCCTCGTGACGCGTGCTACGATAGAGATGCAACACGTGACTTCTGGGTTCCTGTCATCGGGAACTTAGTTAAGGCTTCTCTCCCAAAAGCTGTTTCGAGAGAAAAAAAGACTGCTACGGGATGAAAATGCCCATGGCCTAGGTACACAACAAAAATCACGCAAAAAATGGCATTTTCCGACAATTTTGGGTTAAGGAGCTCCGTCATACAGAAATCATCCAGAAAACATTTCAGACGAAAAGTGATACCTCTATCGTAGCACGTGCCTGATGTACTGTAGATCTTCGGCGAAGGAGCTCCTCCGTCAGACAGAATATGCTTAGATAAAACAATGCATTGGCTGTCGCACCACGAGTTTTATCGTGTCCCGGCACCGACGAAATGAAATAACTGCTCCGTAATGGGAGACTATCCAGTCGGGTTTGGCATGAGTATTCAATGCCCCACCAACCTTAGCGAAAGTCAAGCGTTTCCGGCCGCCGCTGTATACGCACTCAATGGGCAGCTCTTACCGACGGTAGAGTATCCCCGCCCGTCTGTTAGTACTAGCTACAAAGTCCCTTTGGTTATGCTCAACTGGTGAAAAAAATCGAAACCCGACCGCGTATTCACACGCACCATGGCTTGTGTGACGCCCTGTTGCTGCTAGGGTCGGTGACCCACAGGTCGAGGTTGTCATTCGATTCCAACTAGAGCCTGAACCTAAACTCGTTGTTGCACCCCTCGTTGACGATACCACGTCAAATTAGAAGTCCCTCTGCACCGTCGGGTGCTTTGAACAGACCAAAGAAACGGACTGCCTCGCTGTAGCCGATGGGGATGTCGTCAATGCCAGCCGAACAGTTTACCCATCGATGTGTCTATCACGACTTGACCGCGCTCAAAATCGGTCGTCGCTGCTTCGTTGTTGAGGTATGAGGTACAGGCCGGCGAAGGCGGAAGCCGTCATGTCGTCGTATTCCGCCAAGTTTCCTGTCACCGCAATCGCACGTATATCGGCTCCGTCGGCGACGCCAAACTTGTAACAATCTTGACCACGAACCGCGGCCTTCAACCGTGAGATCTAGAGTCATGAGGTGAGGGAAACACGCATATATGGTCTACCGGCGATGCAGGCTCGGATTGAAGAACACAGATGCCTAACATATATTTGCTGACCTCTAGGTGTTTACCGGAGGACGGTTAAGCGCTTGTCAGAGTCTCAAGGAAGCCACGTGGTTTCGGGTGCTCAGGTGCACAGGTTCGGCGTCTCTCAGAGGGAAAGGATAGATGATAAGTTCTTGCTTATTTCCAGAACCGAAGGGCTGTGGTCTAGAGAAGTGTGAGGGGCTTGGTAGGTGTTCAGGTTGGGTGCCAAAGCGTACCACAAAAAACACCAAAAGGGGGCCGCATCAAACGCGTCCCCTGTTATTAAGAAATGCATCTATACTGTAATCGTGAAACTTGTAACTGTCACACACGATTCGTAACATACCCCCTGGCATATTGCGTGTGAAAATAGCACCATGCTGTAACAATCTTGACTATAACCAAGGGTAAATAGAGCAAAGCACATGTGTACAGAAAATATGGCCTCAGGGATAAACAGCCAAAGCGAGATCGCAGGGGCCATCAGAGGGAAGTCCCTGATAAAACCCTTACCTCCGCTTTCTCACCTCGAATTTGACTGCCTGACCACTATTGTACGGCTATCGTCACTCTACACTTGTTCAGTGATTAATAAGTGCAGTGTCCCCTAACACCTAAGCGAATAAAACGCTAATTTAATGTTGCGTCCTCCAAACAATCCAACATATAACAAAACAAAACCAGACATATCGGCCCACCGCCTGACACGGAATGTAAAATCCCATATACATACAACCAATGACAACAACATATGACGCGCTGTTGCCTCAAAGTCCACTCAGTTTACTCACAACTGACATGTCTATCCCCGCTTAGTGACAGTAAACGAATCAAATGGAAGAGTCCAAACAAAACAGACGGCACGGCTTATCGTAACCCCATTAAATGTAGCTAAACCATAACAAATAGCCCACGCGGCACAACCAAAATAAACATAACAAAACAAAAACAAACAGCGAACACGGCTATTGGAAGGAAAATTGATTGAACAGACCGAAAAGTTTAAAATAGAGAAGCTAACGCAGCAATCGACATAAACCAAAACAAAACAAAAAAAACGAAACAGCCGACACGACGTAACCGAAAAATAAAAAAAGAAACCAAAACAGCCAACAACAAGCTAAAAAGAAAGTTTCAAAAACAAATAAACAAGACAGCCAACGCGGCAATCAAGATAAAACGTACTAATACAGAAACCCGAAACAGTCAACGCGGCAATTTAAATGCAACAAAAACGAAACTAGGCCAAAAACAGCCTACACGGCTATTCCGACGGGCTGAAAGGAAAGAGGCAAAGGCAGAACAAGCAAAACAGGCAACGCGGCACTTGAAGTACAACAAAACAAAACAGACAACGCGGGTTTGTGACGGGCTGAAAGGAAAGAGACAAGGACAGAGCAAAACAGCCAACACCGCTGCCGAACGGGAAAATACGAAAAAAATATAACTGCTAAGAAGACGCATGACTGTGCCCGACCCGGAACTCCTATATTAAGAGGAAACAGAAGAATTCAGACAGGCAAATCAAGACCGACCGAGAACGCACGCACACTACCATGACAAAACAGGGAAACCTATACCTCGCACACAAAAACAAAAACCGACATGCAGATACCCACACAAAACATTCACCCCGCTATCGCGACAAAGCATCCTACCATTTTACGACCTGACTATTCCACCCCGAATCGAACAGCTGGCACCAACTGGATGTACCATTCTTCACCTGACAACTCCTCAACACGACCCCTGGCCAAAGTGCAACTGTACAATTAACTCGAGAAGCAGAAACAGGGTAAGAAACCTTTCACCTTGTCGTCGGACCCGGTTGTCGTCGCTCTATCGCAGCCGCCAGCAGCCGATGTTGTAGTCCGGCACGTGACTCTTGCAGTCTGAACAAGAAACCCAAGTCATTACACATGGCGCAGATATCTATTTTGCGGGCAGAGACGAGGCATCGCGACAAGAAAGAGGCACGGCGAGAGATAGCGAGAGAGTGGCACAAGGAGACACATCGCGGGAGCGGCACAGCAAGGGATAGCGAGAGAGGTGTAGGGCGAGAGCAAGAGAAAGCAGAAGCGTGGCGATGCATAGCGAGGGAACGGGGCACGGGCAAGGGTACGAAGCGATGGGACAGCGCACGGGCAAAGGCTCGCAGCGAAGGAATGGCGCAACAGCACGCGGGCAAGAATTCGGAGCGAAGGAACGGCAGCGCACTGGCAAGGCTTCAGAGCGAGCGATCGGTGCACGAGTAAGGCTTCGGAGCGAATGTGCGGGGCGCGGGCAAAGCCTCTGTGCGAGGAAACAGCGCACGGACAGGGGTTCGGAACGAGAGAGTGAGCACAAGCAAGGCCTCGATACGAGTAAAAGGTGCAGGGGGAAGGGAACGGCGCGCTGGAAAGGTAGATCTAGATGTGAACCCTTCCAACGCCCTCGCGTTAGAGATGTAGGCTTGGTATCCCTCGTTTGGTGTCGGGTGATTCCGTGCCGTGGCAGGCTTCCGACGAAGGCGGCACCTCCCCCCCTTCACGAGTTGAAAACTAACGGAAAGAAATGAACAGAGGAACCATTATTAGTACGCACGTTTAAGGGAACGGCGGTAAAATTATGGACTCACGCAGCCGATTACGGGGCGTGGGTAAACGTCACAACGGTCGGTTACACGGGTGTATGGGTGTGACGCGTCGTTTCCCACACTTGTGTGTTTGGATCCCATAAGGCAATACTTCGTCGTTTTACAGGTCAACGTAATAACAACGCTTCCACACGACAGAAGTCTGTCTTACGAGCAGGGAAACCAATTACGATGTACAATTACGCAGACAGGAACTTCTGTAACGAGGTATTAGCCCCGTGGAAATTCGCAGACCTACAGGAGCCGGGTTGCCGTCTCCTTCAGAGTGTGGGCCGCAACAAAGGTCCCAACAACAGGTGCGGACCCATCTTTAAAAGGCGTTCGACCCCTCCTGGCAAACCAAACACGAAATATCGAACAAAAGCAAAAAAAACACGAACAAAAATACGAATAAAACAGGTGCACGTCCTATGGCAAGACACAGGCCTAGGGGGGCCACCTGCACCATCTGCATTTTAAAAAGCTTCCATGGAAGCTTCCATCGGTTCCATCGAAGCTCCCACGGTGTAAGTTTCCATCAGTTGCATGAACGCTTCCGCGGCTTCCATGGAAGCTTCCACGGCTTCCCCGGAAACTTCCATCGCTTCCAGTAGCTTCCATAGAAGCTTCCATGGACGCTTCCGTGGAATCTTTCGTGAAAGTAACTTCCACGGAAGTTATTTCGGAAACTTCCACGGAAGCTTTCGTGGAAGCAATTTGCTTCCGCGGAAGCTTTCACGGAAGCTTCCACGGACGTTTTAGTGGAAGTAAATATGCTTCCACGGAAGCTTTCATGGAGGCTTTCACGGAAGCTTTCGTGGAAGTATACTTGCTATCACGGAAGCTTTTACGGAAGCTGTCGCGGCGGTAAAAAATGCGCTAGAAATACTAAATAATATTTTCTTCCACGGAAGCTTTCAAAAACAAATCCCATGGAAGCTTCCGCTATAGCTTCTGTGAAAAAACATTACTGCCACGAAAGCTTCTGTGAAAGCGTCCGGCATGTGGTTGACATACTATTTAAATTTCATATATGTATCCCAACCCTAACCCTAACCCTATGAAACGCAACAACCAACCATTGTACAGTGAAACCCCCTTCGTCTCGTGCACAGTGTGCGTCAACCATGTCGTCGGAAAAGTTGTAAGCTCTACTGGAGGCACAGTAGTGTACAATACAAATATATACGTGGGACCTGTCGTGGGAGCCGCTGAGATTCCGTGGAAGCTGCGGAACCTTCCCTGGAAGTAAAACGTTAAATCTCGTGGATGTGACTTCCCACTTTTCGTGGGAGCTAAATCGAAAGCTTTCACGAAACGCTTTCGTGGAAGCTTTTTTGTGGAAGCCGCTGAGCTTCCGACCTTCCGTGGAGGCGGCTGCTTGCTTCCAACAAAAACTAAGACATAAAATCCGTGGAAGTGCTTTTCGTGAAAGCTTTGGAATCCGTGGAACCTTTCGTGGAAGCTTCCGCGGAAGCTTTCGATGAAGATTTCGTGAAAGCTCTCGTGAAAGCTTTCGTGGAAGCTTCCGCGGAAGCTTTCGATGAAGATTTCGTGAAAGCTCTCGTGAAAGCTTTCGTGGAAGCTCTCGTGGAAGCTTTCGTGGAAGTTGTCGGGGAAGCTTTTATGGAGGCTTCCGTGGAAGCTTCCGTGGAAGTGACTTCCATGGAAGCTTTCGCGAAAGCTTGCGTGGACACTTCTGGGATTTGTTTTATGTAAGCTCCCGTATCTTTCATGGAAGCTTTTATAGAGGCTATGGAAGTTTCCATGGAAGCGGTGGAAGTGTCACCGGAAGCTTTCATGAACTTCCACGCAAAAACCAGGTAGTAGTACAGGAGACCGTGGTTTTTGGTTCGATTGCTTCTTTTTTCCACTGCATGCTTGCGGTGGTCACTCTGGCAGCACTCCAGACAGTAGGCGCCTTCGTCTGTGCTCACAATTGCCGTGCGGTTCGTACGGTGCAGGAAGCCCAACTGCTGTAGTTCGCAGCCGCGGGTTGGTTAGTTATGGGAACGAGAGTACTCTTCTGGATGCCGTAGTCGAGCGGATAAGCTACTTGCATTAAGGATTTTAAATCGTAATTTGGGCTGTGGGGGGAGAAAAATCAAGAAAAAAATAACTTGGTTAATGTAGGGTCACGGCCCAGTTTGAGAGGAAAAGAAAGCATAGTAGAATCACATAAGCTATTGCATTAAGGATTTTAAATCGTAATTTGGCCTGTGTGGGGGAGAAAAATCAAGAAAATAACAACTTGGTTAACGTAGGGTCATGGCCCAGTTTGAGAGGAAAAAAAAGCAAAGTAAAATCCCATATAAAAAAATTGAACAATCGACCAGCCAGCCAGGACACCAACACATCGAGGCACACATCATCTTCCACAGGGCATCCCGGACACACCAGACGGCATCCACAACACCCCAGCACCCTCCCGAAGAGGCTGCCAGGTTCCTGGTGGACGATCTGCGGGATTGCCCACGGCAGACGGGCGGACGCGTCATCAAGAGTGCCCGAAGCGGCGCAAATTTAGCTCTTTGCTACGAACACGTAGCAGCCACCGAGCAATTTTCGAAATCAGAAGGCTTTTCTCACGTTCTTTGGAGACCGACGAGCTGTGGCCCACACACAAACGCAACGCGCCACAAGTGCTCCACCCACGCCAACGCTACAGGTGCGGAAGACTCAACCGGCCCCATCCCTGGCCCGCAGCAAAGCCTGTTTGCAGCCCACCAACAACAGCAGTAGTAGTGCGGCCTTTCGGCGTTTTTGAATATTTTAAGCAGTCTGCTCAATAATCAAAAAGCCACACCGGTACAAGAAAACCCGCGAACAGTTTGAAATTCAAAAGCTCGGAGATCGGAAGACAGGAGGACGACACCATGAAAGGCATACCATAGACAAGGTGGTGCGCCTTCCTTCACCCTGGAGCAGCTCGTCTCTACCCCTGAGGCAGCCGGTTTCCACTCTTGAAGAAGCCGGTGGTCTCCACCATTTTGAAGCCTCGAGTTTCTTCCTATGGAACCCTCATTGTGTCCCTCTTGCGCGGCCGTTTCCCATGTTACACCATCGGTGTATCGGCCACTTCCGGTCTTGCAAGGACGGCACAGATGCAACCCTTGGTCTTCCGCCAGACGATCCATCCAGATGTTTGTGGCTCGCGAGACGTCGCCCGGATGACAAGGAGTGGTCAGGGAAACACTCGAGAGTTTCATTACTTATTGATGTTACAAACAAGATCGACAAAATCGGCAACACAGATCTTGCCTTTAAATATCTAATGCTGCTGTACATCATGACGTGGTAATCGATGACCCGTCCTAGGTGTGCACTTATAAATCGTTTCATCTTGTTTTTAGTCTCCGTCCCGGCTCCCCCTCCTCTGGCATGAAACCCAATCCAACCACATTCTCCACAGACATCAAACATCATTGTCATCAGAGCCTTCAAACCGTTTTGTTTTGTTCCCAGCCGTTGAGCACATCATCAACAGCAGTTGAGCACATTATCAACAGCAGTTGACCACGTCATCAACGCACGAGAAAGAGTGACACAAAATCGCGCCGCAGTAACCCACACAGCAGCAGCAGCACAGCAGCCTGTACGCGATCGGTAGTCAGCGTCGAGGGTAGGAACCGGTCGCTGGGCTCCCTGCCGTGTGTACTGATACCCTGCCGTGATTTTTGCTGCGGTGCAATTTTCCGTTCTGCAACAATACCTCTTGTTCATACTCCAAGCCTAAACTTCCCGGAATCATGAAAAATATACTACAGCACAGCCGGCAGCATGACCAGATGATTGTTTGTTATGTGTGTTGAGTACACCCGGCGTCCGTGCTTATTATTCATCCTAGAGACATACAAAGTATATGTGAGACAGGGTAAACAACAATCTCAACAAATAAGGAATCAACATAGTCTAATGAAGCAAGTGGATTGCCGGCGTACCGGGCACGACAGCAAAACAAAACGAGCGAGACCATAATAAAAGGAAAAAAATGAAACCTCAAAGAAAACGCCACGGGCACTGAAGAACGAGAGATGCAAAAAAGCCAGAACGGCTGCAAGAGAAACAACCGACGTGCTGGTGAAGGGAAACAGCTAACTGTTGCACGTGTGACGAACCAACAGGAAAAAGAGGAAGATACCGGCCTCAGGCCGGCGGGGAGGAAAAACAAGGAAACAAAGAGAGAAAAAAGACAACAGCTAAAAACGAACTAGCAAGACCACAAGTAAATGGCATTACTGCCGCGTTCGCGCTTCCCCCTTTGATCTCGATGAATACACACAAAGGAAAACATTACCGCTCACTGTATTGTTTAGGGCTAATCCATAGTACTTGAACACGCTCCACAAAATAGTCAAACCGGTAGCTTGCCACACCATGTACCATTTCGATTCGGCGTTCGTCCACAGCTGTATGTACTGGTACGCCCCCAACCCCCCTCCTCTCCCTCTAGTTTACCCTTGTTGCTGTTCTTGGTGTCCACTGCTGCGTGAATTAGCCAGCTCTTATCCGCCTCGGTCCCATGACATTTCGCCATGAAGCGGCCCGCCGCGCCAACGACCCCCCGGTACCAGTTGT
This sequence comes from Undaria pinnatifida, assembly GCA_012845835.1. NCBI lineage: Eukaryota > Phaeophyceae > Laminariales > Alariaceae > Undaria > Undaria pinnatifida. The sequence continues at coordinate 6,277,859 of JABAKD010000023.1, read as the reverse complement.
CACTCCTCCTTTAGCCGCCCTCGACCATAGCACACTCTTTACTTCTAACAGCAAAGCGGGGTTGTCCGTTGAATGTTTTGATATCGTCTGCTACAGCTTGGGCCGAGTTCTTTTCTGGTCGGCCTGGTCACGGGTTTTCCCCACACCAACCATCGTCCCGAACATCAACCGATGAGTCAGCCGCTCAGTTTTCGTCCTTTGTACGGCTCCCGCAAAGGGGGGGTGGCTATTGCGTGGTCGTCTCAACGCTTTCACATTGTGTTGAGGGTCTTGGCGGTCGATATATGGTGGTCAGTGCGTTGTCGGAGCTGGGAGCCAAAATCGGTTGGCAGGAGGTTTGAGTGTGCCGTTCATAGGTCAGCAATGTGACCCTGGCAAAGATCCCGAGCCACACGCCCGTACAGCAGGGTGTCAATCACCTCGGTCTTTAGCAGGCGCACCTTTGGTATGAACGAAGCATCTTCCATACCGTACAGCTCACGCCTGAAACGATCGTAGAATGTCCTTCTTGAAACGATCGTAGCATGCCCACGCGAGTCGGATCCGTCCTTTATTTATATCAAAATGTCGGCGCTTTCGTTGATAAGACGGCGCCCAGGCACAGAAAATGCATCGTCTGCAAATATACCTCTGGCCCGCCGCTTCGATAACAAGCGGTGGGGCCGGAAGAACCTTCTTGAGTGTGCGGGGCAGCGTTGTCTACATTTTCGTTTCGCACACGGTGAGGCCTGCTGATTCGAAAACGGTCACAATGACAGTCATCTTCGCAGGGTCTTCCTTTGATTGACGAACAACGCCTGCATCGTCGGCGTACAGCATACCACAGACTGGCCTCCGTACATGTGCCAGTGGTTCAACTTCCAACCCGCCCTCCTCGAAGTCCTCCTCGAGGTGCACCAAGTCTTCAATAAATCTGGGTCCTCACTGAAACTTAGAGGAACGTAATGTATCGCTGTGCGGCGCAAAATTCATTGCGAAGAAGCGGCGGCAGTACACATTATTGCCACAATCCCTGAGTGACGTCATGCCATTCATAGTGTTCACCGTCATCCATACGCGCGCGAGCTCGCATGCTTTCGTGGAACTGGCCAATAACGGAAAATATTTTCTCGGATACGCATTCCAGCAACACACTCAAGATTACGGCAAATTTTTTTGGCATAAATATCTTGATCAATCAGCAGGCTCGGCGTTAGGGTTAGGGTTGAGGTTAAGGTTAGGAAGGAACCCACCGGCGGCATGTCGACAGTCTACGTCACCATGCCGAAGACCGGACACTTTTTTGGAAAAAGGAAGGTGTCTGCCAGGGACCTTAAAGTTGCCAGGTTGACCCAGTATATGTACTGTGTCGGTGACGGGCCGGGATCTCTCTTGGACCTCGTCAAGGGGGTTCACGGAACGATGTTCCCCTCCAAAGAAGGAGTGTGGGGAAGAATTGATACAGAACGAGTTCGTGCCAAGATAATTTTTTAGCTTTTCGGGAAGGTTGGGGCTCGCCCCTGTGCGGTGAATGTCTTCGCACATTGAGTACTTTGTTGAGCTTTGACAGTTATACACAGGGTTACTCGCACGCGTGGCCTACAATGCTGTACACGCATGGCAGCTTTCCCCGGGCTTGGGGTTCGATGCTATGAGGCCGCGATTGGTATTGACAAGTGGGGGGCTTTGCGGTTAGTAATAAGCACATCACGTGCTTGATTAAGATCTTTTGCTTCTGTGTTTTTTTCTACATAGACCAAAGCCATTCGCCAGGGTGGCGTATCAGATTATCCTCCAGCCTTGTAGAGGTCCCTCTCGCAAGTTAAGCACCCTCGAAGGCATACTCGTACAAATTCGTAGAGACTTTCCTTGTGCACACATTAACTAGCGGCATTTTCGATCGAGGGTTGATAACTTCACGGTCTCGCGGTTTCAGGGTCAAGTTTGGAAAGAGTGTGATGGCTAAACCCTGTGCGCGATAAAAGTTGATAGCGAGAACCGTCGAACATATTTATTTCTTTTTGGGTCTACGCAGAATTCAAAATTGATACTTGTAGCAAGAACGGAGGGATGGGACGAAGGCCTTTTCCAATGCCCAGCCGAGGAAGCTTGAAGGTACAAGCGATAATTCCGGACGAGTGACCATTCCGGAATTTTGAAGGTAGAAGGGTTACTCGCACAACAAGTGGCTTGTTACTCGCAGCACGAGTGGCTTGTCCGAGTGTCTTGAAAGTAGTTGTTACTTTCCCACAAGTGGCTTGTCAAGAAGATGTTACTCACTCGAGTGGCTTGTCCAAGAGATTGAAAGTATAAGTGTTACTCGTACGAGTGTCCAGAAGTTGTTACTCTCGCACGAGTGGCTTTTCCGGAGGATAGAAAGCATTGAGTGTTGCTCCCACGAGTGGCTTGTCCGGAAGCTGTTACTCGCACGAGTGGCTTGTCCGGAAGCTGTTACTCGCACGAGTGGCTTGTCCGGAAGCTGTTACTTGCGCGATTGGCTTTTCGGGAAGATAAAAAGTGCGAGTGTTATTCGCGCGAGTGGCATGATATTAGGCTGTTACTGGCACGAGTGGCTTCCGGAAAAGAAAAAGTATGAGTTTTACTCCCACATGGGGCTTGTCAGGAAGCTTGCTACTCGCACGAGTGGCTTTGCCCAGAAAGCTGTTTCTCGCACCAGTGGCTTGTCCGCAAGATTGTTAGTGCAGGTGTTGCTCGCAAAAGTGGCTTGTCCGCGAGTGGCTTGTTACTTGCACGAGTGGCTTGTCCGGAAGATTGGAGGTAGACGTGTTGATCGCACGAGTTGCTTGGCCGGCAGATTGAAGATAGAGTGTTACTCGCACGAGTGGCTTTTCAGGAACATTGGAAGTAGAAGTCTTACTTGCACGAGTGAGTGGCTTGTCAGGAACATTGGAGGTAAAAGTCTTACTTGCACGAGTGGCTTGTCCAGAAGCCTGAAAGTAGGAATGTTGCTCGCACGAGTTGCTTTTTCGGAATATCGAAAGAGTGGAAGTTCTACTCGCAAGAGTGGCTTGCCCAGAAGCTGTTACTCACACGAGTGGCTTGACTGGAAGATTGAAGGCAGAAGTGTTCCTCGCGCGAGTTGTCCGAAAGATTGAAAGTAGAGCTGTTACTCGCACGATTGGCTTGTTCGAGTGGCTTGTTGATCGCACGAGTTTTTTGCTTGTCCGGAAGATTGAAGGTAGGAGCACCTTCTTCCTCGGGTGTGCGTCGTTTGACGATGAAGGGAATCTGCGGCGGTGGCGGTGACAGGCTTGTTCTGCGGGGCGTTACCCATGTTCGCCTTGCGGCCGATTGGACACCCCCCCCTGCGACACCAGCACCGTCGCCGAACCCGAATGCAAGTGCCGCTTACAACGATTACCCCGACTTCTTCGCCACCGAAGCATCTTGCCACGTGGTGGGCTCGCTAGGTAAGGCCTTATCCCGTCCTAGGAAGAAATTGAGTTGTCTGACGCCCTGCCCGCATTTGGCGTACCTGTCCTGTGACCACGCCCCCTGGATGTCGACCGGCACAACGCAGGACTGGGGCAACTGCGCTAACTGGTACCAGCGAACCTCGGAAGACAACTTTGACTTCGTGTGCCTTTATGAATAGGCGGCTCAGGGGAGTTCGCTACATCCTACAACCACACTACACGCAACAAACCCATCTCCCCTGCCGCCATAACGCATTTCCAAGTTGGCTTCATGGGCATCGGAGGGAATGAGAATGCCCAGGGACTCGACATTGGCAAGATCTCGGCGACCACCTTTCCCCAAGGACGCCTGCTACGCGATAGAGTTAGCTTTTTTCGTCAAAAACATATTTTCTGATCGGCGGGGCTCCTTAATTAAGGCGAAATCGTCGTAATCGTCATTTTTCTCTTGCTCTTCTAAAATTTTGCGTTCGCGTAACTGTGTTCGTTTCATCTGGTTGCAACGTTTCAGTTTGCTGGTAAGACTCGTTGTTACGTTAGAGGTAGCACTTTTTGTGTGAAATGTTGTGCGATTGACGGGATTATTTCACCCAAAATCGTCAAAAAAAAAAAGACATTTGTTTGCATGATTCTCTTCGTGTGTACCGAGGCCATAGGATTTGACACCCGGTCGATTTTCTTTTATGTTTTTCCAAGTCAGTTGTTGAGACATGTCTAAAGCTCCCAAGTCGACGAACCTCACAATAAACGTTGTGCACATCGATCGTCGAACGCGCCGTTACCTGACCTTACGCGGGGCCCTCCTTCACCCCAAGATATCGGGTTTCCAGTACATGGTTCGAAAATAGTTACTGATAAAAAAATATGTACCACCGGGTTTTGTTTGCATCAAAAAACGGTTTTCTGTTTGCTCGCCATCGTTTTCGGGGTGAGCTCTATGGAGCACCCTCTAGCCCGGCGCCTGAGACGAAATAGGGTACACCTCTTTTTTGAACGACTAATGTTACAGGATAGCCCCCCCCCCCCCCCCCCCCAAACCAGCTGTTTCTTTGTCGAACGTTTTAGGGCTGCTCGACACAAGGGAGGATACCCTTGAGAACAATTTTTATCGACATATTTTCTTGTGTGCGAGAAGGTCTATCGATCGATGACGTCGGAGGTGTCAAGGGACGCCGTATTGCAGGAGATACGACCGGGACCTGGTTTTGAAACCGCTGATTTCTTTCAAAAACCGAAAGGGGGGGCACGATAGAAAGACGTTAGCGCACACCTCTTCTTGGAACATTGATCCTGCAACCCGCATTAATATCTGTTTGGTTCGTACTCAACTGCCCGGGGTACACGAAATATCGTATTATAGTTGCAGAGACGTATTGCATGTATGTGGGGAAACTCCGCTTTTGTTTCTTTCCCATCTCGGTTGTTCCTTCCCATCGGTGTATTGTCTAGTCAAGTGTTTGTAACCAACTTCCCACTCATATGTATCAGGCAACGTTGCAGGTAGTAATTAAAAGGAGACGTCTGTGTTTCACCCCAAGAGTAGCATGCGTTGCAATCGGTTCTTAGGTAAGGTAACGGAATCTCTCCGAGGGAGGCGGCTCAACGCCTTTGCAACAACTGGAACCCCATTTTGGGGGACAAAATTTCTTGGGAATTATAATGGAAGGATTCAAGCAACGAGGAGGGCGCACATCTACCCCTGCTTGTGCCCCGGTGACTTCTTCGTTAGAATCGCATCTGATTTTACGGTTGCTCCAGCACCATAATCAGCGATTTCTTGTCCACGAAGGTTCCATGGCTACCCGACACGAGAAAGGCTGCTAAGATGAAAGATCATTTTTAAAAGGTGGCGGGGATTATGTTGATTTTAATTGTTTTTTTTTTGCGGTGGGTTTGGCAGTGGCTCGGACTCACTCGCGCGAGTAACTCCCCCTTTTTCTCTGCGGTCATACGAAAGTTTTTGCTCTGATGAGTGCTGTGCTTTTATTCGTCATGGGCACCGAATGGGGTGGTTTGCGGCTACATTGCGCCAAACTAACTCCACCTAACGTGTTCTGGTCCGTTGAGGTACAGAGTCGCTCGTGCGAGTACGACAGTGAACACCAGGTCGTGAAAAAGGGGGGCGTATTAACACCCCTCCTACCGTAGTCTTGCTCGAAAAGAGTTATCTTCAATTATTTTTTGTGTTTGCAAAGAGGGCCATCGAACGATGACTTCGGGCTGGCACGCGACACCGTATTTCAGGAGATACAGCCGGGGAGCTGTTCTTTCAACCGGCGATTTGGTTCAAGAAATGTTGGGGGGGGGGCTACCTGCCGTAGAACGACTCGCGCGTCGCTGGTTATGGGAATATTTTTCCGCGCAGTCAACTCGGCGAATAGGGAAGCGGGGGGCAGGGACCACCCGCTTTGTATGGAATATTTGAGGTGTTAATCAGCCATTCGCTTAAAACAGAGCCCCTCTAGTTGTGGTCCGCCCTTTGATTAACACCTATGTACAGTGTGCCACAGGTCGGGCTACGAAGGGAAAGACAGACGCCGGTATTTGGCGCGCTTTGTGCTTATCTAGTGTGCATGAGCGTGCTATCCCAGGAGCGCAGCTTGGCCCCTTCACACCCTGCCATGGAATTCCCTTGGCCTGGGGGTTGAGTACACATTCCATGTTTGTTCTTCCTTCGAAGGTCTTATTTGCTAACGGCTAGACGGTTAGTCTACGTTTCGTCTGTTCTGGCCGCCTAGTTTGGCAACCCCCTCCGGTGGACGATGAAGAGGGACACTCGGTGCGCCGGTCTCGTTGGGTCCTTGGGTGGTATCAAAGAGCGTGATGTGGTACCCACCACACCACAAGGCAGTTAGTCCTCCCGCTCGTTGGTCTCTACCATACGCGTCTGCCAACCTGACTCAGCGGTGTGTGATTTTAGTTTCACTCTTGTTTGATTTTGTATATCTAAGGCTTGATCTGGTCTCGGCCCCTTGCATCAAGTTGTAGCTTCCATTATAGGGTTCAATTTCAGCGATGGGTATTGCTCGGACGGCATTCATTTGCTGACCGCGGTTTTTCTACAGCGTGTTTGACCGGGGCAGACACGGTCCCCCTTAGGATCCCTACGGCAACGCGTTCGCGGCAGTGCCTGCCGCGCAGGTCAATCGCCACACTGTGGGAGATCTCGAGGTCGTGATTGCTAAAGAGGGCGAACAATTCCGAGAAAAGTTCCAAAATGTCCACATCACCTGCTCCAAGCTGGAAGTCCCAGGGTTGAGGACGACCGCGCCGAGCACAATGATGCAGAGTCCAGTGTTTTATCGGACGCGTTCTGCGGTAGAGGTAGCCCTTTTCGTCTCTGAAACGGTTTCTGAATGGCCGGGCTCCTTAACCAAAAATCGTCGGAAGTGCACAAATTTGTTATGCACGATTCTCGTCGCGTGTGTACCTAGGCCATGGGATTTTCAGTGCCGGTAGTGGTTTCAGTTTTGTCCAGGTCAGTTCTCGGGAGAGATCGTAAGCTCCCAAGTTGAGGAAACTTCAGAAAAAACGTGGCGCACCTCCATTGTAGCACGCGTCAGACGTGGCACATGTTTTCCTATCGCAGGAGACATGGTCGCCCGAGATTGCTCTGGCCGCGCGGCATCGATTCCAAGCACCGGGCACCTCCATTGTGCCCTGTGTGGTATGATGCGTGCTACGATAAACGTAGCACTTTTCGGCTGAACGTTTTCTGAATGACGGACCTCCTTAACCCAAAATCGGTGGAAATATGCCATTTTTTTTAACGATTCTCGTCGTGTACCTAGGACATGGGACTTCATCCTGGAGCAGTTTTATTTTTCTCCAAATCAGGATTTTCCCTATAGAGGTCTTAAGTTCCCAAATTGAGGGCACCTCATAAAAAAAACTCTGCGCACCTCTATCGTAGCCCGCATTGTATGGACCATGACAACGTGAGCCTTAAAGCGGGCAGTGCACCGTCAGTGGCTTCTCAATGGCGTGGCACAAAATTAACCTATTCCTCTCATGCTATGAATCGGTCAGTTTTTCAGTAGATGGTGTAAATATGTCAAGTCGCGACATAGGCTGCGCTAGGGGGGGTTGTGCTCCGTTTGTGCATCGTCGTAGTCGTATGACCCTTAACCCTCGCATCCCCACTAAGCCGCGACGTAGCACGTCCTGGGTCTGCACCAACCAGAGAGGCGTTGCCTGCCCCAAGCGCGAAGCGCCGTGAGGTGTTCACCGAGTCGCATAATGGGGGGTCACATTGGGGGGGGGGGGGGGGGGGGGGGTAGATTTCCGTGGCTTGGAGTCGCTTGCTCGATGTTCCTTTGCGATCTTCACCTTTTGTGCTGTTAATTTTTGGCAACAATAGTTTGCGATTAAAATGTTCAAGCTACGCGACGAACGTTAAAATAACGCCTTAACACCGTAAAGTACAGAGTTACTCGTACAAGTGGCCCAAATCTAACAATGACAATATGATGGTATCCCCTTCTCGGTAGGCGCGATGTTCTTTCATGAAAAATAACGGTTTCGGTTGTGCCACATTGGCCTGTCTATGTTCCACTCGAACCTGCTTGTTCAGCAATCAAAAATCTGACCCACGGCCTCGAAGAGTTATACAGAGTTCTGCAGAAGAGCTGTGGGACCTAATGAGATATTCCGTTTGGAAATATTCTCGATGACGGGGAGATCCACATACATCCGTTCAGTCGATGTTTTTTTTTTTCTGACCCCCACAAGCCGAAACTACCGTAAGCAATATCATGGGCATATTAGACCTTCAAACAGCATGGAGAGGCAGGGAATTCGGGGGACCTTGTGATGAATCTCGCGAGAGAGCCCAGCAACTGAAGTCAAAAGGCGTCGAGAGTAAATTTCGCGCGAGTCGAATGCTGAATTTGAAGGGTGTGGATGGTTCATTCAGGCGCTACAGGATTTCGTTGAGCGTATGCATGTTGCTTAGAAATTTTCGTTGATCAAGCAATCCTTGGCATGTCGCTTCCAGAGACAGCATCGACTTGAAATCTTTCAAACAAGGCTACGGTACATGGGGGATTGCACCAGTTTTCACTGGCCGAGCGCGAGCCACTCGCACAGAGTGAATACTACCGTAACTCACGCGAAAAAATAAAAACGGCTTGAGGCGATTAGCGTGGCGCAACGTGGCTTGCCATCCCTGATCGAAAATTCCTGTCGCACTTGATTAAAACAGCTCACGACTTGTTGACCTTTCTGCTTTTGCAAGTGGTCAACCGGACTAATACCCCACTAATACGTACATACGCGACCGGTTGCCCCCGTAGTCCATTAATAGTGGTTACCCTCGAATACTTGTTTTAGCACACTTTCACTTTCCAGCTTCTGGACAAGCCGTGGTCACAGGTGTCATCCCTTCTCCTCCCCGGTTCTTGCCTTCAATTTTTATCGCGCATAGGGTTCAGCAATCCCACTGCTCGTCGATTGTTCATCGAATGTTGCTAACTCACGCTCTCGCGCTTTCCGCAAGACAATTTGTCCACAAGAAAAAGTCCCAACGAATTTATATGAGTATGCACTCGGCGGGCCTCGAACTCACGAAACTGACCTATACCAGGCTCGAGGATAACCTGATACGCCACCGGGGCGACGATGACATACTACTATGTTTCCCCTTTGTTCCCTCCTTGCCTGTCCAGGTTTTTGGCTCGTGTTTGGATTATCTTATTTTGGTTTTACTTTACTTTATTTTATTTCATTTTATTATATTTCTTTTCCGAGCTTTGGCTCTCCTCTCCGGTTGGGTTGTTTCTTCGATTTCCCCTTCGTTTTGTTTGTTTCATTTTTTGTTATATTTTTATCTTTGTTTTTATTTGTTTTCTTATTTTGTTTTTGTTTTTTTGTTTTTGTTTTTGTTTTTGATTATTTCGTATTTCTCTCTTCCAATGTATTTCTGTTGCTGACGTATGTATGTTATGCCTGTCGTACCCAGTACTAGGGCATGACATTGCGTTGTCGAATGCATTACGATGCATTATTTCTGTGTCGTGGCTTGTGACCACAGAGCTGATCTTTCTAGGGTGAAGAATCAGTACGGACACTGGGTGTGCTGGATGTCGACGAGTAGAAGAACGGTTTAATGTGAAGAACACATACACACACTATGTATTGATGACGTTGGCGTGGTGACATTTCAAACGATGATGTGCAAAAAATAAACGACAAGATTGGTGATGAATTTTGGAAAAAAAATGAAATACAAATGAGACGTCACAACGTATGATATCCCCAACGTACTAAAAGTATTGATTCCGCACTTTTTTTTTTTTTTTTTTCGCATACTTTTACTTTCCAGGTTCTGGACAAGCCGTGGTCACAAGTGTCGTCCCCTTTCCCCCCGGTTCTTGCCTTCAATTTCTTTCGCGCATAGGGTTCAGCAATCCCACTGCTCGTCGATTTTTTCATCGAGTGTTGCTGACTCACGCTCTCGCGCTTTCCGCAAGTCAATTTGTCCACGAGAAAAAGTCCCAACGAATTTATACGAGTATGCACTCGGCGGGGCTCGACTTCACGAAACTGACCTATACCAGGCTCGAGGATAACCCGATACGCCACCGGGGCGACCGGCTATACGGTTATCCGACGCCTGGGGTATTTTTAGACAGCCCGAACAACCTCTGCATCCCGCCTGGTTGTTGTATCATTTTTTTTTTCTTCTTTGTCTTTTTTTAAATGTCTGCAGATAACCCGAACCACCTCACCCCCCACACCACACCTTCCTGTACGTCCCAGCTCGACTGACATTATTCCAACTTCCACACCGTCATCTCGCTGCACGCCAAAGGTACAAGCAAACGCGCAAGGCTACAACAAGACGAGGAGAAGTAAGCCTTTTCCCATCCTGAACCAAATTTTTGCCACCATGCGGAGTGGCTTCTCCCTCGCCGCGCTTGCGTCCGCCTGCGTCTGCGGTTCTTCGTATGGTGAGTGTTTGGTTCGTGGTTAACAAATTCTAAAGGTCCATGGTATCTCGACCTCGTACGCATTAGTCTATGTATAATGTACAGCAGCAATAGAATAACCGCTCTTTTATAGTCTAGACTATTTGAATAGATTGTAGCCTCATTCAGGTACAACGTACCAGGAATGCTCTAACAGACACGACTGACGCTAGCACAAGGTCCTACCAAGCGGTCGCTGTGAAGAGCTTAATCCATCACGATGTACACCAACAACAGCTATTATAAGCACCATGACGGGTACGCGTGTTGAGTACAACTTTGCAGTACTGTGTGCAGGGGTCTCGTATAATACCATATAGTCTATAGTCTACTCCTACTACCCCTTCGCTAGAGGCTGTCTGTTTTCCTCGCCCTTACTAAACTTCCACCCATCTATTATTACCATTCATTATTACAACAAGGGTGGCCATGAGGAGAGTGACAGACGCCGTCAACTGGTCAAGCTCCTAGCTGCAGTACTGCGTCGGCGGTGCTTGTATATTATTGTCATGCATGCGTTCCCCGAGCTCAACCTGATACACAATCGCCGACTATACATCCTTAATGAGGACAAACAACCCGTAATACGCGCGATCGGAGTATCACAGACAGCTTGCAAAGATGAGTTTCGACAAAATATTCCATCTCACAGCTAGATTGTGTTTATATTTTTATAATAATCATAGCGCGTCAGCGTAGAAAACTTGAATTTTTATTGGTCCTGGTTCATCGAGTACGACGGACCTTTTGCACTCATTTTTATTTTGTTTGGTTCGTGTGTTTGTTTTCCCTTCATCCCATTTGTTTTCCTTACACAACTCTCGCGTTCCCTCTCACGGTGATAATTCCGATCCGGGGTCACATAGCGGGCCTTCGTCTCCCCTCCCCCACTACAGGAATAACTGCTGTACGTGCGACGGCGAGGGGGATTGCGATATAGCATGAACCTAACCCTCCCCGCCCCCCAGCCGAGTTTTTTTCCTGCACTTTTTTTTTTTTTTTTTTTTTGTTTTTTTGGGATGATTAGACTATAGTGTGGCGATCGTTCCGAAAAGGCGCATAGTCTAGACTATATCATAGACTATATATACCTTTACTTGCATCAACAGGCAAGTATACAACATAACGTTACATTTGACATCCATCCCTCGTATACTCCGGAGTATATTTTTTCCAGGTATGATACGACGTACTATATTTTTTTTCGCACAGTGGCGACACAGCGATGTACGGGATATGTGTACAAACATACTAGCTAAAACATGCGCATGTAGCAGGCTAGGTGTCAACATCACCAGGCGCCGTCAGTGGAGTTGATCCTGAGATCGTCAAGTGCTACCGAGAGAATGCTGCAGTATCGGTGCTGTACAGCAGTACCGCAGTTGACAGGGTCTAACCATGAGTAAGTGCCTCGTCCAAACAGGGCACCCAAGTTCCCCCAGCGGCGACGTTGTTAACACACGAAACAGCGGCTCGCAGTGTTTGACTGCTGTTTGTAGCTGCGGGAAGCGCTACTGCTGCTGTAGTGTCAATATTCGCCTGTGCGCGAGCAAGGATTGTGCTGCATGCACAACTCGGCCGCAAAAAAGACAAGGCAAAAATGATGATGGTGGTACCCGCGTGGTACCACATGGTACCAAAAAGGTATAGACTACAAGGTTCCCCTTCGGGAGGTGGACACGTGCCTCCCGGGGGCGACACAAGTCGAATGACTACAACTGATGGTGATGAAGTATTTATGCAGAATGTGTATATCGGAGGGATGCGTAGTGGAAAGAATGTGGATAATATAATAAGATATCACAGACTTTTGGAGGGGGAGGGTTGGGATATTGCTGAGGCTCGGTGTGATAAGTTATTCGAAAGTCCACTCCGTATAACTGCGTGGCAGCAACTAATTCTACGTTTGTAGCATATGCGTAAGGCTGTGACATGAAGTGGAGATACTCTTCAACACTCGAATATGTAGTAGGTTGAGATCCAGCGACTTCCACAAGTTCTTGATTTGCTCCAGCTAAGATGCTGTCGTGGAAAGTGTTGAAACCTGATCCTGGGATAACGGTGTACAAATTGGTTGTGATGTGGGCAATAATATGTGCACGGACGATGTGATGTAAAGCTGGGTTGTTGTGCACACGACGCGAGATACATAAACATGCACCATCACCAATCTCGGGAATAATGGACCATTGACCAGAATTGTTATTGTTGCCGCTGTTGTTGTCTTGATCATTTTCGCTGTCTGATGGGTTTGTACTGCTGTCGCTGCTGTTAGAGGAATCATTGGTGGTGTCAATTTGTTGTGTGTTTTCTGTGTCCAGTATTTTTCCCCGCGCGCTTATACCGATGTTTGTTGCCGATATGGTCTGTTGTGTGCACATCGTTACTTTTGCTTGAGTTGTGTTGCTACTTTATATCTCTTTATACAGGTTTCGCTACTGCTGTATGGTAACCACCGTGTCAATTGTGAGGGAGAACTCACAGTAAACTTAGAGTCTATGGACTACGTGCTGCTTGCTGGTGGTGCTGCTGACGGAACTTTGCAAGACAAACGGAACTTTTTCGGGCACGTTGGCGTTGTTTGTTCCGTTCAGAAAAATATATTGTCTACACCGACAAACGATTCTTTATTATCTACATGACCTTGATTTGCTCCAGCTAAGATGCTGTCGTGGAAAGTGTTGAAACCTGATCCTGGGATAACGGTGTACAAATTGGTTGTGATGTGGGCAATAATAATATGTGCATGTGATGTAAAGCTGGGTTGTTGTGCACACGACGCGAGATACATCTTAATAAACATGCACCATCACCAATCTCGGGAATAATGGACCATTGACCAGAATTGTTATTGTTGCCGCTGTTGTTGTCTTGATCATTTTCGCTGTCTGATGGGTTTGTACTGCTGTCGCTGCTGTTAGAGGAATCATTGGTGTCAATTTGTTCAATTTGTTGTTTGTTTTCTGTGTCCAGTATTTTTCCCCGCGTGCTTATACCGATGTTTGTTGCCGATATGGTCTGTTGTGTGCACATCGTTACTTTTGCTTGGGTTGTGTTGCTACTTTATATCTCTTTACAGTAGGGGTCCCGGTTTAGCGGTCCCTAGTGCCAAAGGGTGAAATAACCGCTAAACCGGGACCGCCCGGTAAACCGGTTTAGCGGTTAATAACCGCTATTCTGGGTCCCAATTTAGCGGTTTACAACCGCTAAACCGGGTAAAAGCCCATATACTGGGAATGAAAGTAGCGTTGCCATTGCGATCAAAACTAGATAGCGTCATATGTGACTGCTGAATATAGCAGTACAGCATGATTGCCGCGGGACCAGTAGTACGAATACAGCAGCGGTAGTGCGGGATAGACATTAAAACTTAGGTGAAACGTATCAAGCATCGCGAAGAGAACCACCACCTGTATGTACCCGCATCCGGGTAACATACTGTACGTGCACATAACACCTGCTGGAACCCCCCTTCTACTGCTGTACGCTCCTGCTCGTCTTGCTACAAACCGCAGCGTGTGCCCCGGAGTTTGGACTTGAAACACTCTAAGGAAACACAAAACAACAAAAGTGTGGTGTACTCGTACTTCACACTTCGTACTCTACAGGAACCTCGGAGAGTACTGCTGTACACTCGACTACGTCTTAGAAAACATGGCGCGGATATCCGTCTGCCTTGCTGGCCTAGAGGCATGCGCTGCGAGAAAGGACATCTTCGCCTTGAACGGGTAGCTGCGAACCGCAGTCGGTAGGCCGTTTGTATACTGCTGTGAAAGTGTGTGTGAGTGCCGGCGAGGTTTGCAGCAGAAAGTGACCCGTCGTTCCCCGGGGTATGTACACATCCGCTATTCCAGCCGAAATGACCCCAAGCAACCGCTAAACCGGTAACAATCCGATTTAGCGGTTGTACAACCGCTAAAGCGGGGTACCGCGGTGTCAGCAGAATTTTGAACCGCTAAATCGGGTCCAACCGCTAAACAGGGAACCGCTAAACCGGGAGCCCTACTGTATACAGGTTTCGCTACTGCTGTATGGTAACCACCGTGTCAATTGTGAGGGAGAACTCACAGTAATGACATAGTTCACGTCGTTGCAGCGGGTACATATACACCGCGCCCGCGTCTAGCAGTGCGGGAAAATTCTCTCGCAAATACATTTTGATGCCACCCCCATGTACGTGCGAGGACTAAAGTTCCACCGTGTGTGTAGTAGACGTATTTAAGTCTGACGATATGCCTATATTTTAGGCTCTAAACCAAATTAAGCCCTATCGTGTTTTAAATGTCTACAAAATAGGTCTATTTTATCGACCTAACGACCACGGCAGACCACGGTGAGATGTGGATTTTCCCAAAATATGCACTTGGGCACATTTTGGCCCAAGTGCATATTTGAAGCAATTTTCCGAGTATTTTCCAGCAAACAACAGCATTTCAGACGACAAAAGCTCGAGGAAACATCAGACGGATGCCTACATTTCGAGGGTGGAAATTGAACCGGGTTGAGGGCCAGTCCTGCTGTGCTGCTGTACTGACTGCCACACTGAGGCACACCGAAGGCGGCAGACGCCTGCGAGGTATCCTACATATGAAGCGAGTATGGAGTACGAAGCACTCAATGTTTTTGCCAGGCACCAGTTATTTGTTTTGGCCGTTTGTTCAAGCTCGCACAGCATGGGCAGGGGAGGGTCTTTCTCGAAGTTTCCACCCACTCATGTGCTGACTCATGACATAAATCCTCGTCTTGCCATCTGCGTCTGGAGTAGTGCAGAAATATCATAGTCTATTTTCAAGTAGTTTGATCTTTCCTCGGCTTTTCTTTTTATGCGTTCTGAAAGAGACCACTATTTCGAGTTTTAGACATATGGTGTTTTTTTTATGCGTTTAAGGTCGAAATATCGAATGGCCTAGCTCTTCCAGTTGGAAGTACTTAAGACCTAACCTCGAGGCTTAAATACGTCTAGTGTGTGGTTGCCCGGGGACAGAAGTGTCTCATACCCCGCGAAATAGAGCCAGTCTCGGCGGCTTTCCGCGGCCATAGCTCGCGCCACGGACGTCCCATGAGCCCGGCACACGGCTGATAATATGCCGACGGGTAGTCTGATCGCATTGCAGAAGAAAGCACACCAAAAAACTCTGCGCCGGCGGAGAAAAAGGGACGGACTAGGCAAAAAAATCAAAATGGTACATATGCATACTACCACAGGTACGAGTTTGACACCGGATACCAGGTACCAGGTAGGATATGCTCCAGGTGAAGTCTAAGTCTAGTCTATTGTGAAAATCAAAATAAACTGCACCAGCTGCGAGATCGGAGATTTTGTCGAAACGCATCTTTTGCAAGCTGTGTGTGATACTCCGATCGCGCGTATTACGGTGTGTGTTCACGTTAAGGATACAGGTCGGCGACTCCCCTTGGAACTACAGTATAGTAGTGTAGTTTGTACCATGTATGTGGTGTCAAGGCTTTACCCCACAGCTACAGAGAACAGTTGGCGCGTGCCGCGCGATAAAACCTGCGATCCCACAGCCCTTCGGACCCTCCTGCTCCCTAGCGAGCGTATAGCTGCTTTGTACCACTCATTACGGCTGAAGTCGTCACTACGCAGCTGTGTCCTACAAATCGCCTCCAAGTAGAGTGACATACAGCAATTCATGGAAGGCGTTGTATCTGTCAAGTTGGGAGGGGGGCGGCTATTTGCCGTCCCCTGTGCTCGGATATATATAGGATTCAGTATAATGGCGTTTTGGCACTGTGGATGGCCTTGCACCTAGCATAAAGGGGGGGGAAGCTCTTTACCGTCCCCTTTTCGGTTGACATGCTTATCGAAATTGTAAGAGTATCAAACCCATTTGATACTTGTTTTGGTTTCGTTTTTGTTTTTCATTTTATAAGAAACAAAACAGCGGTGAAAGTTCCCTTGGGCAATTGCCAAATAGCACTTGCAAAGTGGAGTTTCAACCAAACATCGGGGTCCTTGTTGTTGTTGTTGTTGTTCTCACATTAACTCGCATAATCAAGTCCGTGGTCACAGGACAGGCTCCAGTCACTCTGGAGCTGAAGAATACCCCAGGGAAAAACACACACAACCCAAGGTGGTACACGCATATATCACAGCTGACGCAATTCATGCCTCCACCAGAAACATATAAATGTGAAATCGGGAGTCAGTCTACGATGTGCCAGGTCCAGGCCGGTGCATACGTCTCACTACTCACGCCTGGAGAAACCAAATATTCCGATTGCCACCCAAGGAAGACTACCACGTATATATTACACGTAGTATCTATCACTACGCAAACGCACGACAGGCATAAGTCAATTGGAGAAAAAGAAACAAAGAAAAGAAAAGAAGATTAAGGAAAGGAAAGAAAAGAGAAGAAAAACGAAACAAGACGAAAAAGGCAAGCAAAGAGAAGAAAAAGACAAGAAAAGCAAGAAAAGACAAGAGAAGAAAGCAAGGAAAGAAGAAGAGAAGAAAAAAAAAAGAAATAGAACAAGAAAAAAAAGAAAATCATACTAGCAGACCCTAGGAACTGGCTAAGGATGGCATTGGGCTAACAGAGGGTATCACGTCCATCATCAGTGGCACCTGGGAGAGAACGCAACATGGCGAAGAAGTCAGAGCGGTCTTATGCTTTCTTGTGACGGCCATTAGAAGGCCCACAACTTTCAATACGATGATGGCCAAACCCAGTCTTCGGTCTCTTGGGCATGACGCTCCCCCTTCCGCCCCTCCCCCCTTCCTCCCTTTCCCCCTCCCCCCTTCCCCGAGTCCCCTCCCCTTCCCCCCCCCTTCCCCCTCCTCCCGACCGCTTAGAGATGCCAACGGTGATTGACGCTGCCGCAGCCTTTGCGCGTCGCTCTGCAGCTTTGCGTCTCTCCGTTTCATTCCAATTCCGCATGAACAACTCGGCTCCCTCCACTACTCTTCGAAACCATCTGCCAGCCTTCTGAGCAGCCTTTCGCCATCCTTCGAATTTCATTCCAAAGACCGACATATCCTCCTTCAGATGATCCATCCAGTATTTCTCGTACTCACAGCTGACGTTTTTATTTTGCTTTTCTAAAATTGTGCACTCGGTACAGTTTTCCCCTTTTCGAACGTTGTCTCCTCCTGCCCGCGACCGACCCCGATCGATCGTGTTCCCAACTATTCTGGACTGCATATCTCGGCCGGCTCCCGACTAAGTTCCCGACCGATTTCCAGGCTGTGTTCCAGACCGTTTCTCCGACAACGTTCCCGAGCGATTCTCGACTCTGTTCCCGGCCGATTTCCCGACGAGGTTCCCGAACGATTTCCCGCCCTGTTCCCAACCCGTTCCATATCCCGTCTCGCCTAGAAATCGTGGACGCCCGTCCCGTCCTTTCAACCAAATGGCTTCCCGCCTTCTCGTCCCATTCCTGTCCTGCGGTAAGCGAACGACAACATTTTCCCACCGTCGCTCGAGAAGACCCAAAAAAACTACTTTCCCCCTTCGGCGGTCTAAACTGTTACCGTCCGATACCGACCAGTGCCTTCGTTACCCCGCGTACTTTTGGTATTTTTTAACAGGAGTCTAAGACGTGCCAAGACGCGATACGGCGAGTAAGACGCGCCTCTCTCTGAAAATATGACGCTTTAAGACAGGTCTTGAAGGATATGGCCAACTCGGAGTTGAAAAATGTGACGTGAGGTGTCGGGATAATAAATCCGGGCGCCCTCGGTACGTGCCTTCATTTTCTTATCTGGAGAATATGTCAGCTGTTACCTTCTCCCCTCGTTGACTCGCGTCGAACCATAGTGGCGGTATGGCAACCCCTTTTTGCACGACGATCGTGCAAAAAAAAAGTGCACGACTCCAAAACGCCTCCTGAACCACACATCCAGAAACCTGAACCACACACCCAGAAACCCTTTTTCAAATCAGAAACACAGCGTTAGTACCAAGGCACGATTACCGCACGCATCACAGCCCCCACACCGCCACAAGGGTCAAGCAGCACGCGCAAATCAGACAAAACACAGCAGGCATGCCTCTGATGGATGTTGCCATCGCGAGGGTGGCTCGTAGTGCAAGCGCTGACACCGACGTGCGATCCGAGCACCAGCAGAAGCACCAACGGCCGAATCATCGGGAGGCGGCACGAGCAACCGCAGGAGCGACAGCAGGAGAGGCCGCAGAGGAACAGGTGAGGATAGAAGTGTGTCCTGTGAGAACACGTTCGACGACGCGCACTCCGTGAACTGAGACTGCTGTGTCGCCGATGTGGATGACGCCTTGTTGCTGTGGGATCATGTGGGCTGAGGAAAAGTTCAAATTGGAAAAGCAGATCTTGTCATGTGTATGGACTCTACATTGTACAAAAGTGATGAGGCCTGGTACGTTCGTTTTGTGTAGCAAATATTAAATCTCTGCTAAGTCCTTCCTCTCGCAAAACCTGTTGGATATAGAAGCATCATGGCAAATTCATCCACACGACCCGCCCGCCGTGTTTCCACCTATGATATTGGCCCATGTTGGAACTGTATTTTTGTCTTCAGGTGCTTGCGTGCGGAGATCATTGCCTTCGTGGGCGGGCGGCAGCTGCAAGCGTATATATTTGTAGGGAGGGTTTCAATGCGGTGGCGAAACACATTTTTCGAAGGGACACCACGGGAAACCGCGAGCTCCGCTATCGTGACGTCGGTTCCTCGCACGATGGAGGCGTTGGGCTTAGGTTGGAAGCCGGGCAACGGAGCACTGAAATGTGCCGCAGGAGGGGCGAATATCGAAGTACTGAATCTGTTGCTGGAATCGGAAGTACTGAAAGACGCACGTGACGTGGGCGAGTGGGGCGATGGAGTGTTCCAGCTGCTGCGGAGGCCGGGCACATTCACGTTCTGAAGTTCTTGATCGTTGCCGGCTGCTAAAAGGACCAGATGGGATTGAAGGCCTTAGAAGTCGCCGTTGAGTCGGGTAGTGCGGCCGTGCTAGACTGCTGCGACATCTCTGACCTACGTCATTCCGAAAATGGATGTGTTCTGGACGAGCAGCGCGTGGAGGCCGAGGCTATTGTGACCCCTCCTCTTAAAGAGGCGATAGCAAGCAAAGATTTGGAAATGGTGCGGTCTCTTTCGCATTTTGTGGGGGCTGCCGGGGAAAGCGGGGGATGGATGCGCGACCAAGTTCTGGAGTTTACGGAAGATGGCGACATGGAGATGCTGCTATGCCTGGAGGATATGATCATGTGTGGGCGATATGAAGGGTTGTTCTTGGACACGTTCTGGACAGCGGTCGAACATGGCCGGTTTAGCGCGGTGGCCCATCTGTTGACTTGGTGGTGGTCAGGAGTACCTCCTCACATGCGCGCTGAAACGGGCGGCCAGCAATTTGTCCCGGACGGCGTCCTGGTCATGGTAGCCAGACTCGGACATTTGGGAATGTTGCGGTGGTGCAAAACAAACTTTCCCTTAGTTTCCCGGGGCTTCTGCCTGTATTGCGCTTCGGTGGACGGCTGGTCGCGTGTACCCGCCGACGCCGCTGGCGCCGGGCATGTCGATTTAGTTTTGTGGTGCCTCGATAACGGGTGGGAATATGACGAGAGGTGGATGGATGGAAGCCGCTGCGAAGGAGGGACGTTCGCATGTCATTGCGGCGTTGGTGGAGAGGGGTTTTGCCTGCCAGGTGCAAGTTGAACAGGCAGCGAGGTGTGACGAGGGTATGGAACGGTATCTTGCTGATCTTCTGCCTTGCGAGTGGCATTATAAATCCGTACTTGTCGTGCCGCGCAAAGGTTTGCGCTGCTGTTTAAAGGTCGCGTGGCTACAGATATTTTTAGTTTGAAAACCTGCTGCGTTGTGATCGTCGTTGAGGGAAGATGGGGCCCAAGAGACGTGAAAAGAGACGTGAAAACGCACGCGTGCATGGCGATCCATGCGTAAGGCTAGATGTTCGGAGGGAGGGACCGTCAAGGTCACCAATCACCCGAAATTCTAAATGGCGCTCCTTATTTACGTGGTAATTTCGAACGGTCTGCTGGCTTTCAACTCGTACCCCCTTTATCACACACCCCGTTTACCACCGGTGGAAAATCACCATCCAATCACATCCAATGACCCCCACACCGCTTGAGGACGCCGATGACATGAAATCATCCACCCAAACACGCTATGTGGCAGTCCATCACCTTGGATGTAGATCCACAGGGGGGGGGGGGCGACCAACACCAAACGCGAAATTCGCTGAGCAGCACGATGCCATCGGCCTCCAACTTTGTTTAACTTCCCTCGTGGTCGTGCACGAACACGTCTGAACAGGAAAGAACAGGGAACCGGCAACCTCACCAACGTTTTCAATGGCCTTGCGCGCGTCCCCTAAGCAGTGCCCCGCCGGATTCGATGCTAGACCGCTGCCTAGTACCTTGACTTCTAGCGGCTGGTTGGCGCACAGCTTGTGGGTTGCCAACCACAGCCCCCTCTCCCGAAGAAATCCTTGCCGCGGCGTTGAGGCTACTCTCGAAAGTCTGTACGATGGCACGCAGAGTGTCAGGGGGGACCAGCTGCACCCCAGAGCTCACGGCCGCACTGGTCCTCTTCAACATCTCAACGTACAGGAGCCGGCGTTCCTGGCTACTTTGCCCTGTCTGCGCATCCCTCCTCTGCAGAGTACACTCTACGGTGGCGTTCTCCGGGATTGCTGGGATTGCTTGCCAAGTGTCAACCATCGCTACGGTGGGAGCGCGTACTTGGTTTTCGTCGGACGCGCCGGCGTGGTTTCGCGCTACCATCCATTGCGGTTTGCACTCTGGTGGCCACCCCTCTAGTTCCCTCAGGCCATTCTCTGTTAGCCAATGCCTGTTGAGTATGCCTACATAGAATTTGAACTTCGGGGTCAAACGCATGGCCTGCCAAAAGTGCCGACAACATAGACCGAGCTCTTGCAGTGTACGGCACGAGCAGACGTGACTGCCATCCTCCATACTGCACACTATGTACTGCATCTCTCGGCCCTGCCGGCTCTCAACGACGACGGCGACCGTCTCGACGCTCACCATCAAGTCGCCCAGGAACTCTAGTTTCCCTAGTGCTGAGAAACGTTCCGCCCCCTCAAGCACTTTGTTACCACCACAAAAAATGGCGGCGGCGTCCATCTCTTGGGTCATGAACCTAAGCGGCCACTGCCCAAGCCCGTAACGGATGGGGGTCATGAACCTCTCCCCAAACCACACCCCGCCAATGTCCTGAAGCTCAACAGCTGGAAGGGCGAGCCGAGCGCTGCGAAATTTCGCCCGATCTCCTTGAGCCTCGAGTGTTCCCTCGAAGAACTCAAAGACCCCTTGCAAAGAAGTCATCGCGCCGCAGACTTTCTTCATGATTTTGTTGATACCTGCCGCGGTTGGCAGGCGTGCCGAACATGGTTCGGTGGGCTGTCACAACATTGCATGAAGTGGAGAAAAGTACATAGGACAGACTTCGATGGACGTCTACCACACTTTCCAAAGGGCAGAGCAAAAAGGAGTTGAGGAAATGGGTCGCCAGCGGCGCTATTCCTAGTGTGGGCGCTGCAAAAGTATACAAGCACGCAACATGCAGCAGTGGACACGTGGCCGTGGTCGCCCCGACGAACACCGAAGCACAAAGCATACTCCGATACATGCTGACCACGCAAGGGCCCACCTTCGACTCGGCTGGAGGTGAAGGACGAAATACTGAACTTCAGCACAGAGAAAGCAGCTGCCCAGCGATGACGGTCCTTGTAGAGAGTGTGCCGCAAGTACTCCTCCGCCTTCGGGTATTTGTCGACCAGCTCTTTGAACGATTTCTCAAACCCGGACTCCGACAGCCGGCCGCGCATCTTCAGGAAGTCTCCGAAGAAAGCCTATGAGTGTAGTGGGTGGGGTTACAGACAGCGACGATGGCCGAACCCGCGGGCGCGTGGTGGGGGGGGAATGTTCAGTCCAAAGCAGTCTCTCTCCAAGCGCTTTCGTGTTGTCACAGGTTGGGTGTAGGCGGGTGAAAACACTGAACTCAAACAACAATAGCCGCTGCAAGTACGCGAGGATGTTCGGCGAGCGTATAACGGAGGCGGTTGCAGCTTGTCCGTGGTGACCACGCGGTGGGCCGGATGGTTATAGCTTGTTCGGAAGTTCGTGGGGGATAACAGTCCCCGAGGCCAGCCGTTACGACTTATTCGACACTTTAAGGCACTGGTACGAATGGCAAATATCGTCGCCGGTGCTTTCGGCGAGGGTATGGCAACGCGACGCGGAGCGCGAAGCGCCAAACATACGATAAAGTTTTTGTACCGGAACGCCACCTCCCCGTCTGCCCCAACAACCCAACAACCCAAGCCGAGTCGCATCTGCACACAGGGAAATGCGAACTCACTTGATACGCTCGCCCCAAGATGGGGCCGAGCTTCTCCCTGACGTTCTTGTACAGGTGCCATTGGCACCTGAGCATCGTCGCCCCAGGAAACCGGCTCTGCGCTGCTAAGGTACATGCAGCGTCGGCGTCTTGGATGAACACGTCCGGCCCCTGCCCGCCCCGCGTCTCCTTCCACGCATCCATCATCCACTCGAACGTCGTCGTCTGGGTGTCCGACGCAATCATCTGAAAGACGACGCGCGTGAAGTACTCTCCGTCAGCCACTACGCCGATGCCCACCGGCAGCCTGTACATGTTTTTCACCGCGGTGTCGTCGTAGAGAAGGACGTGGCCATACTTTATGGAGAGTGCCACCTGCAGCCGCCAAAGGGATGGTAGAAAGGAAGAGAGGCGGACCCTGGAGTATTGCATGATCATGGAAGGTCTACTGCACGCCATTGCTATCAGCAGATGTTCACCTAGTGTAGTGCAGCTTCGCAACTCTCGTGGGGGGGGGAATCTTCTGTCCGTGGGTAAACACGTCTGCCGACGGCTACATCTATCACCTGTCCCTCGTTGCCACAGCTACTTCCATCTTTTGCACTGCGCTGAGACAAGTCTTCCCTCCCATCCCACGGGTCCCCTAACCTGCGATGCCGTCATCCAAAAGAGGTGCGTCATGCGTCCCTCGTTGTCCATCTTCAGTAGGTACTTCCCTCCGTCGCCAGTGGCGGCCTTCACCTTTGCAGGGTTGCAGGTTTAGCGGCGGCGGGTGAACCAACGATATCGTTACTCACGGGGTGCCCTGGGGCCAGTGTTCGGCTTCTATTACACCTCTCACAAGCGAACGTTCTACAACACTGCCTATATCTCAACACCGCGCTCCTCGCAAACGGCCGCGGCACAAAAGATGCGTCCTCTATCGGCGGAGTGTGCAGTGTGCATCCCTACCCTTCTCCCTAAAGCGCCAGGGACCTGTTGCTGTCTGACTGGGGGGGCTTCAATCGAGGCATGCAACCTGAGATAATGCTGTGCCATGACCGTATGCGAACCGACGAGTCAAGGCTCAAATCTACTGCAACGCTTACCCTTTCCAGCAGCTCGTTAGCGTCGTAAGGAGATTTCTTCTTCCTTCCATGAGTAGCAGCGTGGTTCTGGATGGCTCGGGGGTTCGGGCGTGCACCGGTGAGAGCTTCGATCATCTTGCCTTGAACCGCCGGCTTGAATCCCGCGTCTGTCACAAAACAACAACCGCATAGTCGCGACCAGTGACCAGTGATGAGGGCAGAAGTGCAGGGTGTGCTCCAGGTCAGTGAGGAGGGCAAAAGGGCTTGGTGTGCTCCAGACAAAACGATGCACCACTAAGCATACTTCAATGTGTATCAAAAGCAAGGATGCGTTCACATTCACACACATCCTTCCCCAAGACTTGCCTGTGAGCTTTACACACTCCTCCTTCGTTGGGGTGTCCAAAGGCTTTGTCTGCCGACAAACTTCGTCAACAGCGTGCTTGTTCACCGGGTGGTTGTGGTCCAACTTAGTGAAGTTCAGCACAGGGTGTTTTTTTCCCGCCGCGCCGTGAACGGGCCAAGTGATATACCCCTGGCATTGGCAGCAAAACAACATCACAAAAACGTACGAGAATGAACCTTCCATGCACTCGATCGATCCCAAACGATATACACGCCGATGGGCAACATTTTATGTCCTGCTTATCACTCGCTATCTGGCGATACAGAGGTCGCGTACGCATGGGGCCGTACTCATGGACCAATCCACGGCCACCACACAGGCCAATAACCCACACACGCATGCCGTACAACTATACTTTCCTCACCTTCACTTCGCAGCCTGTCCTCGCGCTCCTTGTCTTCCGCTTCTTCGTCACATTGCCTGAAGTTGCACGCATGCACGCGCGACGTGGTGCCCGCAGCGCAAAAAACACAACAATATCGTCGAGGCAGAACAGGATTAGAACATGATATCCCATCTCGTTGAGGTCCTTTCGGCTTTCGCTTTCGAAAACTCATCTCTCATGCCATTCATATCAGCGAACGTTAGTCCACTATCTGTTCACCACCTTACATTGGCGGGGTCACCGGCGCGCCGTGAGTACCGCAGATGATAGCGTAACCGTATCCGCGGCACACGTGGGAGAAGTCTTCGCGGCTATCATTCACGACTGTCATTCCCAACCTATACAAGCACAATATATACTTGAGGGCAGCGCCCACGTTTCCGGTACCTCACCTGCACTATCTCTGTACTCCTTCTGGCGATTGGGCATGGCGTGCTTGCACGCTAGTCCGATCAACCTCAAACGGGCCCCAGGCTCCTTGCTGCTTTTTTTCGAGTCGAACCGCTTCATCTCTATCCCGAAATCCAAAAATGCTTTCTTCACGTCGGCCTCCACATCCTCGACGCTCCGCCCCTCGAGAGGAATGGAGTCAAGCCTTGAGGACATCATGTTGGCACTGTATTCAGGACTACTAGTCTGGAATGGCAGGCAGCAGAGCCAATCGACAGCGGTAACGAACGCATTTTGCTGGCCGTCAGACGTACGGTATTTCCACGTGGTACCGTGCCTTCAATCACATGACTCATCATGATAAATATTTGTTCGGTTTTCATATTTCAGGGCGCCGCTTGTTTTTCGGGCTCACCGAAAAAAAGGCAATGCAACTACCAAACGGGGAATCGAACCCCTCGCGGGGAAGTGAGAGGACAGGATCATAACCACACACCACACGCGCACGACTACGTTGTACGACAAAACCTTCTGAAGATGCAACACAAATCACTTGCAAAACACATAAACCGTGTTGTTGCCAGGTGCCACACACAAGCATGTGGCGCGTGCAGCAGTCGGGACTGCCTCGATCGAAAGTGGGTCAGCTATTATTATGCGTTCGGTATGTCTGGTATGTCTGTCATGACAAACCAGTGCACCAGTGCAGCCCGGCTGCTGCTGTATGTGTACCATAGTAGATTTTTTAGGAGTCGTGGCCGTCCTCTCACATCGCGAGCAGATCCAAAAAAGAAATTTCAATTTTAACAGCAGTAATACATTAACCCGAAGTAGTTGTAGTGAGCGCGTGCTGGGCGGGCGGGCACGCGTTTTTTTTCGTCCATACATGTCGCAGGTAAAGCCAAGTACAGCAGCCAAGTACAGCAACATATCATACGTCCTCTTCAGCAGCACAAGCAGTAGCCGGCGAGTAGCCGGCAAGAACACAGAGATAGCACGACAAAGGTGTGGACTTCACACGCAGTCTATACCTGTCGCGTATGTTTCGACGACAGCAGTGCCCTGCTCGGCGGACATTACCCAGACCATCGTGACAACCCCAGCGGACACAGGACAGACGAGCCAGATTGCACAAAATGAAAAAGAGGCCAGCGTACACACCGCGTCGGTGGCAGACTACGGGTAAGCACAGACGGACGCACGGACGGGACGGGAAACTACCGACAGGATACTCACCGTTGGACTGCGGTCGCTGGCCTCAGGACCACCTTCGCCACGTGCGCCTCCCGCCGAGCTCGTTGGTGTTCGCGGCGTCGGTCGTTCTGCTGGGTCTGCTAGTTGACGAAGTGGTCTTGCGCCATCCCCATCACAAACGTCCAAGCTCTGACTGCTACTCCTGCTGCTGCTGTGAGGGCTACAGTGGCCACAGTCTAGGTCAACATCCACAGGGTGATCGGCATTGTCACCGGACCCTTGTGCTTGATCCTCTTGGGGCAAGGACTATGGAGGGACCGCGGCAGAGAGAGCAGAAGCAGAGGCACTGCCCGCAGGAGAAGCGGGAGCGGGAGCGGGAGCGGGAGGGTTCTCGTCCCCTACGCACACGTCCATGTCACTATCGGGGCTATCGTCAACCTCGTCATATGCTCCACAATTGTGTAGCAGTTCATGAAGAGACATGACCCTTGTGGCGGTGTGGGGGCTGCGATGCGTGCGGTAATCGTGCCTTCTTGGTACTCACGCTGTGTTTCTGATTTGAAAAAGGGTTTCTGGGTGTGTGGTTCAGGTTTCCGGATGTGTGGTTCAGGAGGCGTTTTGGAGTCGTGCACTTTTGTTTTGCACGATCGTCGTGCAAAAAGGGGTTGCCGTGGCGGTATGTACTCTATACTAACTAACTATACAGCTGTTGTTGTTGAATTAACTCTTGCCAAAATTCTAAAGTCCTTGGTCACACAAAGGTGTTGGAGCCCTAGAAAGACCCAAGAAAACAAGTTGATTCAAAACTCGTCCGGGAAATACTGCGCTTTCCCACCTAGTATGCACGATTCACGAAGAAGGCCACGATACACAAAGAATGCGCACAAACGGGTCCAATTTGCAAACTGAACTCACATGGCCGCGGGTATCCACTCAACTACAGCGTAAGAGTTCATCCGTTCCCACAGCCAACCAACTCGCGGCTACAAACTACCGCGGTTGCTGTCGGGAGTTCTTCCTGAACCGTACTAACTGCATGATAATCGTGAACACAGACGAACACGCCTGCTGGCTGGAATGCTGTCAGAGTGACGACCCGCGGGCATGTGCAGTAAAAAATAGAGGTATCGGACCAAAGACCCCCGTAAAAGTGTCAATGATCGCCCTGTCTGAGTCATCTGACACAGGTTGCACCGCAGCTACGACGCCCGTGCCTGAAAATTGAGAGGGGTCGTCCTCCATGAAGGGTATACAACTCTATCAAATCTACAAAAATCAGTGACGCAAGCAACATCATCACTTGGGCCATTTCTTATGCAGTCGGATTTGTCAGTCGAAAACGGCCTTTTTCGACTGAAGCCCAAATCGGGCTTTCTTACGCAGTCGAAAAGGGCTTTTGCGACTCAACTTTTTTCGACTGAGAATTCCGACTGGCGGATCCAGTCGAAAAAGTCGAGTTTTTCGACTGGATCCTCCAGTCGAAAAACTCAGTCGAAAAAGTTTACACGTGTTTTTTGAACCGATCGCATCGCTCATCCCACCACCAAACACACCCACACGGCCACACGGCCACACACCTATAATACCAAGTACAACACTGCAGTATCATACAAGGCGCTGACGCTGGCTTGGCTATCCCAGCTGTTGCTTTTCGCAGCAAGTCAGTGTGGCGCATCCCTAGTTTTGCTCGCCAGCAGCGTGTATCACACGACGGCAGCAGCGCGCGGTTTCGATCCCATGCTGCCAACAACGACTGCGGCTGCTGTAGCTTTGGGGGATCTCGGCTGCGTGGAACTCCACGAACGTAGCTTTGGCGGCCTTCGGCTAAGCTCAAAGACACCAACTCGCTGGGACGAGGGTTCGCCGAGCCGTTGCTCGCGGAGAAAGCGCGAAGCACAGAGCTGCCAACCGATTTCGACTGCTGTACAGCAGTACTCCCGCACACCAACCCTATCAAGGAAGAGCACAAAAACTATAAAATCGACTCGACTGACGATAAGAAGGGCCACAAGAATCCAGTCGAAAAAAAGTCCAGTCGAAAAGGGGTGTTTTCGACTGGCGGAATCCGACTGCATAAGAAATGGCCTTACCGGCTCGTACAAAATCCAGGAAAGAGACTATCGCTGATTTCTTGATGATAGTGTACGTGCGGGTCGTGGGTCTCCGCGTGCCACCCTGCTGCTGCGATTCTCCATGGCCGCCTCACCACCTTAGCTCACTCGACCCGCTACTTCGTACGTGCTCTTTTCTTGTTGATAGTCCGTTCCAGTCGGTTCTGCTTCTCCCTCGTCCCAAAAACGGAGTGCTCCTCGCAGCTACAGGTGTTGATCTGCAAAACATAAATGACCGTTCAGGGAGAGTTTAACCAGGCTCTTCCCCGCCCATCGACTCTCAGTCACCCTCCTCCTTCGGCCTGCCGTCGCAGTTCCCTCCAAGCAAACAGAGACTGCGCCGTAATTGTCTGGCGGTGGCGCCTGCCTCGCGTCGCGAACATCCCGATCAACCATTGCTGCTCCGCCGCTGCTGCCTACAAAATGACGCGCAAATCGTAGGTGACCATGCGTAATGATCACGCACGACCCACC
Organism: Undaria pinnatifida; assembly: GCA_012845835.1. Classification (NCBI taxonomy): domain Eukaryota; class Phaeophyceae; order Laminariales; family Alariaceae; genus Undaria; species Undaria pinnatifida. Next base: position 6,249,120 of record JABAKD010000023.1, on the reverse strand, counting down.
TCTACCGCTACGCCGTAAGCCTTGGGGTCAAACGTAGCAGAGTGCGTGTTACCCGCTGGTACCAGCCTGTTACGTGTACACCCTTAAAGTACGTTTCCTTTCTTGCACGCAGTAATAACCTAGATAAGGCATGCTACGTGCTCGCACCAGCCTGTTACATAGCCTGTACAGGACTTTTCCTTCTCGCACTATGATATGCATAGATTTTCGTAGCTGACGCGTTGGCAGGTCTCAGGACGTGAGGACCCACCATTTCAAACATCGTCGTTAAGACCACCTTAACCTCCACCACCATCACCACCACCGCGGCAGAAGTACGTACGCAGTACGGGATCGTGATGGTGGTGGTGGCGGTGATTTCGTACGACGACGATGATGGTGGTAGGGTTACACGAGACATACACATCGGTTCTTTGGTGGTCATTTCTCCATGGTGATGAAACCACATGCGTAGCTGATGTATCGGCTTGTGTCAGGACCCACCACTTCAAACATTGTCGGCACCACCACCTTCACTACCACCACCACCACCACAATCCCCCCCGCCGGAGGAGTATGTAAGGAGTCCAGGGTGGTGGTCACGGTGGTGGCGATATCGTACGACGACGATGGTGGTGGTAGGGTTGTTCACGACACCGACATTCGTCTGGCAACACAACTAACTTTCTGCACGTGCTATTATAGTCCAAAACCAACCACACTCCCAAAACCAAAGCTGTTACAGGAGACGGCCAGTTTAGGGAAAACGTGTTGCGGCCAGGGGTGCCAAACCGATCGTTCCACACAAAAACCCAGTAGTTTGGGGTCAGCCAAGATAAGTTATTGGACATTTGGCGCCGGTCGAGAGTTCAAAGTGCCGTCTCCTGACATCGTTGCGTAACCCCCCCCACCACCACCACAACCACCACCACGGAAGGAGCAAGTAAGTCTCCGCATCCTACTGCCGCCGTTCTCATCTCCTTAGCTCACTCAGCCTGCTCCTTCGCACGTGTTTTTGTTGACACTACTCGTAGTTTCCAGTCGGCGCCCCTTCTCCCCAACGATAATGCTCCTCGCAGCCTTTGTTGCTGATCTTCAAAAAAAGCATCGTTCCATGATCTCCGCCACCATCACACTCACACATCCAACCAGACCACCACCGCCACCACCACCTCTACCACCACCACCACCACCACCACCACCACCGCGGACGGAACATGTACCGAGTACAAGTTGGTGATGGTGGTGGTGGGTGGGTGGGTGGTTGGGTGGGTGGGTGTTAGCGGTGGGTCTGTAGCCGTCGGGATGGTCGAAATCGGCTCCGAGTTGGTTTGGTTGTGGCCGTGTTTGAGGGGCCACTCTCTCTGCACAGACGGATACACACGAACACACACATCAGCAATAACTCTGCGTAATAAAATAAAGCAACCCTCCATGGCTTTTTTTGTTTCAGAATTTTATCTTGTAGACAGAACGGACACAGCTGACCGCAAGATATACAGGGAAAACTACGTTGCAGCGCTACCGCTTCGTTCCATCGCCTGCTCATCACTACTAGGAAAATAACCAGTATCCGTACTGACGCCTCACCATAAAGAGATTAACTCCGTGGCCAGAAGGTGTGAGAAGGAGCGTGGACGGAGATATTAATCAAAGTTCGTATAATAGTGGGGGGGGGGAAGGGGGAGGCGGTGGGGGAGGGGGGGGTGGGGGGGGGCAAAACGGGAGGTTCAACGAGGATACTGGACGTCAAATATGCTACGGTACTGCCTGTTGTTGCCAAACGCTCGTAGAAAAGCATGTTTCAATACCAGCGACGATTTCCTAGAGAACATCGGAGAGGCACCGCAGGGGTGCATCAGGGAGGTTTCTGAGCTCCTAATTGGAGTCATCCCACGGTAGGGGTTGCAGGTTTTGGCTATCTTGTTTCCTGAATGACGGGGCTCCTTAACCCCAAATCGTCGGAAACAGGCCATATCTCATTTCCTGCAGGTTTTTGCTATTTTGCTTTCTGAATGACGGGGCTCCTTGACCCCAAAGTCGTCGGAAACCGGCCTTTCTTCTGAGCTCTAGCAGGTTTTGCCCATCTTGTTTTCTGAATGACGGGGCTCCTTAACCCCAAATCGTCCGAAACAGGGTATTTTTCTGAGCTCCTGCAGGTCTTTGCTGTTTTGTTTTCTGAATGGCGGGGCTCCTTAATCTAAAATCGTCGGAAGCAGGTCATTTTTCCGAGCTCCTGCAGGTTATGGCAATCTTGTTTTCTGAATGACCGGGCACCTTAACGCAAAATCGACGGAAGCAGGCCATTTTTCCGATCTCTTGCAGATTTTGCTGTTTTGTTTTTTGAATGACGGGGCTCCTTAACCCCAAAATCGTCGGAAACAGGCCTTTTTTGTTGAATCATTCTTGTTGTGTACCTCAAGCCATGGCAATTTTTCATCTGGTTGCAGTTTTTATTTCTCTCAAAAACAGATTTTTGGGGGAGGTCTTGAGCTCACAAATTGAGGAACTTCAGAAGAAAACTGGTTCACCTATATCGTAGCATGCGTCCCAGGGGAAGCTTAATATATAACACCCGAAACATGACTTCGAAGCCGTTCGTTCGCCCAACTCGACGGACACACGTCTATTCCCTGTACGAGGTATAATCTTCCAACTCAAGCTGTAATCGTAAAATTTATCAGACTAACCCGTGTTTGTTTCTCAGTTGAGGAGCTCAGGCGGGGCCCGAAACGTTTTGGCCCAAAACCGTACAGCCCCTACCCGTCGGATGACTCCGGGGCTAAAAAACTTCGTGGTCGTTATTCTGAAAGAAATCTAGACAGTGGCCGTGTGCTTCTTCTGTGTCCGCAATTACCGTGCGTTTCGTAAGTTGCAGAGAGCAATCCACACAGCAACCGCTGTATACAGTAGTCAAAGGCCACGAGTTGGTTAGCGGTGGGAACGGGTGGACTTTACCCTGTCTTGAGCGGATACCCGCAGCAATCCTTGCTCAGTTTTCACGTCGTAAAAAAAATTGCTTGTGCACCTTCTTCCTCTCGTGTGCTTTAGGTGAAAAAGCGTAGTGTTTTCCGGCCTATTATTGATTTCATCTTGGTTCTCGGATCTTCCCAAGGCTCCAGCACCTTCCGTATCACCACGTCCCCACGGACTCCATGTGCCACGTTCGGATGTTTGACGAGAGTTTGTGTGAACAAGCAACATCAACAACAAACGTGCAGCACGGAATGCTTTTTGTTTCCCGTAGCGTCTTAATACTCCGAAAATTCTCCGGTTGCAACACGATACTCCTTGACGGGTGGTACGATGGGCGTAGGGGTATATGTTTGTTTCGGACCAGAACCTTTTCTGAGTCACGACGGTATCTTCCTTCTTTTTCTCCAAAAAATATCGTTTTTTCCAACGGAGGCCCGGGGATTGGGGTAGCACAAGCCTAGCTACCCCCCCCAGGGGTCAAACAAAAAAATCCCCACTTTTCTTTTTTTTTTCATTCCGTGTTCACTTAGTGTGACAATCGTTCCCAAGAGGCATGCCCTCACATCAAGGCGAACAACGTAGCATCATGTCACATAGCATCCCTCGTACAATATGTACGGCATAATATACTGTTTCCACGGTGGCGACAACGGCGTACACATGTGTACAGACGCAGGTAGCAGACGAGGTGTCAACATCAGGCGCCGTCAATCGTTGGTCGAGATAGTAACAAGTGCTACCGAGATAGTGCCGGTCGGTGCCGTGTAGTACCGCCGTAAGGGTCACGAATAATGCATGCCTCGTCAGAATAAGGCACCCAAGTCCCCCCAGCGGCAACGTTACAACACACCCAAAGCAACGGCTCGCAGTGTTCTAGTGCTGTTCGTGTAGCTCCGGTGAAAGGAGAAGTGCTCCTCTGTTGTCGGAAGATATCCTGAAGCTCCTGAAGTTCGGCCATCCTAAAGCTCCTGATAGATCATAGATAAAGTCCATTTTTCGCGCAGGTGTTCTGAATTATGAGTTCCGCTTCGGTTGTGCTTTGAGCAGTGATCTGGATTCGGATTTAATGGACGACTATCGGAGCATTAAACATGGTATCTCATCGCTAGAAACTAGCGACATGCGGGAGGTGCTATACTGCTACTGTGTAGTGCCACGATTCGCATGTGCGGGGAAGGATTTTGTGCTATAACTCGGCCGCCAGGCACGGCGCTGATAATAATATACTGGTGGTACCCTCGTGGTGCGACATGGTACCAGATACAACGCAGGTGCAAGTTTGATACCGGATACCAGGAACCAGATAAAAAAGGGGCTCAAGGCTTCACCGCACCTACAGGTAACAGTTGTCCACGCGCCGCGCGATGAAACGTGGTGCCGATCTCCCGGCTTTTTTCGGGGCCTTCTGCTCCATCTAGGGACGAGCTCACACAAAAACCGCTTCTTTGTACCACCCGATACGGCTTAAGTCGCCGTCACTACGCGGCTGTGACCAGTAGGTCGCCTCCCATTTACTTACAGTCCTATGGAAGGCCTTCCATCTAGCAGGGACGGGGTGGGCGGCTTTCTTCCGTCCCCTGTTTCCGGGTTCTACAGGATTCAGTGTGTTGGGTTTAATGTTGTAATTAGTGTTTGTTCGGTTTTATATATGATTTATTGTGTGTTCAATTTCTTCAAGTATCTTGTGCTATTGTTCGGTTTTTTGAGGAGTATGTGCGTTCGGCTTTATATAGGATTTAGTGTTTTTTTTGTTTTCAAATAGGGTTTAGTGTAAGTAAGTGTGTTTTTTATATAACATTTAGCGTGTTATCGGTTTCATATCTAGGATTTAGTGTTTTTTCGGCTTCGTATAGGTTTTATTTAGGATTTAATGTATGTTCGCTTTTATATAGCATCTAATAATGCGTATGCTCGATTTTTCAAGGAGTTAGTATGTGCGTTCGGTTTTATTCACCATTTATTGTGTTCGTTCTTAAATAGGATTTAGTGTGAGTGTTATTTTGTATACATATTTTAGTGCGTTTTCGGTTTCATATAGGGTTTAGTATGCCGTTTAGGGTAAGGAACGGTGTTATTAATACTATATGTACCCCCCCCTGTCGGAAGGCCGGCAGTTGAATAATTTGACGTGATGAGGTGTCGGATTCCCTTTTTTTCGGCTCCCTTGTAGTTTTGTATTTTTCCATGCTTTTGTCAGCGCGTTCATCCGGCTGCACTCTTAGCTACTGCCGTAACTCAACACCGCCCGTGGTATACTGCTGCACTGCTGTACTGCTGCTGTCTGTGCTGTACTAAATATGTACGTCTGTGCTGTAGTACCTGTTTTGGGCTGAGGTAAAGAAATCTTCAAGTGGGGAGCCTAAGCATAGATTACTCGACACATTACTTTATACCTCCGGGGACACCGTTTGTCATCGTATATATACCAGGCATTCATCTATCTGCGCGTACGACGAGGCCATGGATATCAAAAAGGGTGTGAACCGCCCTATGATACTGGAGTAGTGCTGTGCGTATTCACGTCAAACCGATTGACGTCGAAGGCCCTTAGGACAGCCAGAGTCTGTGCCGCCGACGTCTCCTGGGGACACGAGCTCTGTGCAGGTTTTGCAAACTTCAGCAAACGGTCATTTGGCCATGCAACGAACCGCAACGAACACGCGGGCGAGAAACATGCAAGTCAGCGCACTAGACCGCTGTTTTCAACAACAACGAAAAAAATAGAGGAAAACTACAAGAATAATTTACAGGGATAGAAGCCCTAGCGACCCATACAGTTTTTCGTCTGCATCACTGTCCTTGGGTTGTCGGCAATGATCTCCCCCCGACGGCTAGGACATGTCTCGGCATTAGACCGAGCTTTCTGATCGCTGTGTTGCCCGCTCTCTCTACCCCTTTCCCGTAGCCTGGCCGGAACGCTCCTGATTCCCAGGCCAGCGGTACAGACAGACCTTTCTGGAGTTTGGTGTGCGGCAGTACCTTACATGTCGCCAGTTGGTGTACAATATACACCGTATCCAAAAATAGAAGCAATATTTAAATAAAAAACGTAGATGGTGGTCACCATCATGACCTTTGAACGCCCTTCGGGTTTAGGGTTCCGCCATTGAGCGCACACCATCCAAGTTGGCGCTCGGCATAATCGCCTGTATTCCCCTTGTCAGCTCGTCATGATGCTCGCAGAATAGGGAAACGTTTGGATAAGTGAGAAATTTCAAGTTTCGGATGATGTTAGACACCAATTCGGAAAATTTTTGTGTATAGCTTTCCTTGTGGAGGGAACAAAGTTTGCGTACCTCCACATGACGCCTGGTAACATCTTTGGTTTTAAGGTTCGGATGTGGCTGAAAGAGAAGTGGCCGCCGCCTGGGGAGCGAGTGTGCGCCGCGCGTCATACCTTGTAATACAGTATGGGATGTCTGAAGCTGCAGTATAGTTCCGTAGCTCGACTGTTCGCGTGAATCGGTAGTCTGCACCGTACTGTGCACTAATTATGGATAATGGTGTACGTAGTCATTGTTCGCGAAATCACAACCCAGGTAGCTTTAACCGAATATCACGGCCTACCGTGCACTGTAGATTGCACGTATTCCGCATGTACATTTTCGAAAAACTAATCCTAGCTGTATTTATCTTTTTTTGTTTTTTTCGTGTGTCTTCTTGATCAAAAATTAACAGCTGCCGTTACCGAGGTGACCGATGTAACCGTTTCCGCCAATGCATGGGACACCAGGACATCCGGCTATGGCTGCGCTCCAGTCGGCTGCGTTCCAGCCAACGTGCTCAACGCTTCCATCGCAGACGAGTCGCGCTGGTCGTGCAGGTCATCAAGCTTGGGCGTTGACACTTGCGAGTTGACATTCGTTTTCAGTGAACCCACGGATATCTTCGAGGTAAGGATGGCCATGTGGAAGGGAAACCAGCGCAACCGCACGGTCAGCTTTTGGGTGGACGGTGTTCTGACGACCACGGTCGAGACGAGAGCGGATACGCTCGAATACGAGGCCTACCCTTTGTCCGCCAACCAAGCCAGCACCATTGTGCTGCAGGACGCCGGAGGAGACCCATTGGCTTGGCTCAGCATCACGGGGGTAAGACGTTTAGAAGGCTGCCGCCCCTAGGGTTTCACCGGCACAAACGCACACGTTGCTCGATCGGTTCGGCCTGAAAACAGCCGAAATATTCTGTCTTAGGTGTGCCTCTGTCATCAAACACACGCCAAGCCGACACTAAACCATTAGGATCGCGGAACCTTGGCACGCGAACAATCCAGCGGTCTCCTTGATTGGATAGCTCATTTACATTCTACGTTTTGCCTTGCATTGTCCACGCATTGACCCAAACGGCCCCAGGTTCAGCTGATGACGGACTACGATGCCGACGTATCTTCGCCTGGTGTCGTCCCAACTAGCGGCGACTACGTTGGGTGCTACAACGACCTTGTCGGCGACCGTATCCTTACCACCGTGTTCACCGACGACGCGTTGACACCGGCTGTGAGTATATCATCGAAACATATGTGTTGCATCTGTTCACGACAAGTTGTCATTCTCCGCGTGCCAAGGACAAGAAAGAATGTTTTTCGATTTCCCCCCGTGAAAGGATGGCATGAGTCCCTCCTTCTCGGAAACAAATAGTACACTCTCCGTCCTCCGTGGCAAGCTCACTAACCTCTTGCGCCAGGACCATGTTGCGCAACCTCTATGGTCTCCACTTGAAATTTTCCATGTAATGCACAATGCGTACACTATTAAACCTTTGAAAGGAGTAACGTCAAGTTGCGCGTAATTTTCGGGTGGCGTAGCCTCGCGTACGATAACGGGGAGATATCCCGTTCTCCTTGCGCGATACTTGGTGCACTTCCAAGTTGGATGGTGCACGCCAACATGAAGTGAAAGGCGGTGCGTACCCCATATAACCAGCTCTTGTCTGTACGGGTGCACATCAGATGCCGAGACCTGGACCCTATGTGGCGGTGTTGTCTCGTCTCTTGCGTTACACATAGATTCGGCAAAATTCGGGTCAAATTCTACACACAGTGTGACCCAAAGCATCCCCACTATCAAGTCTCTTGCGACAAGGGAAATTTCTATTTCCTACACGAGCGTGCGAAGCGTTTTGGGTTGCAATACAGTCCAGCACTGGCCAGCGGTGGTGGATATGGTGAAACCGATGGATTGTGTATATGAGTCCCGAGCGGGAGTCTTCAGGGATGTCGATCAAGTCCATGTTTCTGTGAGCTGAGAGGTACATTGTTCGAATCCAGTCATAGAGAGCTAGGAAACGTATACCTGGTATAGTTTAAGATGCTCGATTGTCTGATGTTCCCCTCAGGGCTACGTGAAGCGTTGACCACCTCTTAACTGTTTTCTCCTTTGGTTCCTGTACAAGATTTGTGAGGCGGCCTGCGCGGAATCGAGCAAGTACTACTACGGCCTGCAGCAAGGCAATGAGTGAGTGTCACGGTTACCGTCCATGACCAGAACGGCTGATTTGATTTTTTCATTTGCAAAGTTCGACGCAGAAGGGCGCGCCTCCTGCCTCGTGCTTGTTCAGTCATCGGCGGAGGCATACATTTGATACATTCAACCGTCTTGTAGACAAAGCTGACCAAGATGCCCGGTGTGCTCATGGTCCGTGTTGTCGTGAGTACCGTGGAAGGTGTTTTTTATGCTCTTCTTTTTCATTTCAGTCAAACGTCCGTGCTACTGTCTTCCATTGGCAAAAGGGCCTTGGTATAGCATAACCTAGTTCACGTATGTCACCGCCTCTGCCGTAGGCGTGCAGTGATGTGTTCTCAGGACGAGTTCTACAACATATATGTGTGCAACACTTTTTTTTCTGAGGATCCCAACTTTGGGAGCTTAAGACCTCTCCCGAAAGCTTATATGGAGGAAAATCAAAAATGCTACCGAATGAAAAACCCCATAGCCTAGGTACACGACGATGATCATGCAAATATTTGGGGGTTTTCCGAAGACTTTGGGTGAAGGAGCCGCGTCATTCAGAAAACGTTTGACCCGAAGAGTGCTAACTCTATTGTAACACGCGCCCCAGGCCCCCTCACTCGACGAGGTCTGAACCTATACGCGAACTTTCGCCTTGAGATTAGACTATAATAGTAAGCGGCAACTTTAGTTGCAACGTCACAACGAAGACTGCGTACGAGTAGTTCCGCACAGTACGTCCGATGAGTAGGAGTAGTTACTCGTTCTGTCTGATCGGCCATACCGTGCTACCAGGTACGACTAAATTATGCACGCTGTTGTCTCGATACGTTGATTCCACTAGCGCACCGTGTTCTGTGCTCGCTGGTACAGGTGCTGGTGCGCCGGATGTGACATCACAGAGCTGGAGACCAACACGGACTACGACCGACATGGCGAGGGAAGCTGCTCCACTCCATGCTCGGGCGACTCCACCTCTACGTGCGGGGGAGACTTTGCTGTCAGTCTATACCAAACTACCACGTGCCGTGAGTTGCGGGATTTATTTGCTGGTGTCTTTTACGGAACCTGCGTCCGTCGGATTAGATGACGTATGGGTATGTATGCGCTTGAGCGGTGTATTGCAGTGAGATGTATAAACCGGCATTCGGACCCTCGCTGCCATAATCGCGGTATGATAGAAAGTACCGCAGTACATTTTCTGCAGCTCCTCCCAAGCGACTGTTGTATAGTCTATACCCCGCCCAACATCCTACCATGGTTGGCGTAAGACGTTGAGCTATTATTACGAGCGATCCAGTCCCATGGGCCAGATGTTATTAAATTCCTCATTTATTATTCATGTACTATGGTCTGTCCTGGCCAATTTTAGGACGCTTTCACCCCATCACTTGCAAATTAATTCCGAGTAACTGGCGTACCCCCTGGCCCGGGTAAAAGCACGGTCGGAAAGCTCTGTTCCAGGCGGAGGTTTCAATCCGAGCAGATTTTCTTGTTCTATTTTCGCAATCGGCGAGAAAATCGCGATTTCATCCACGTTCACTGGGATTTTCCATGGTTATATTGGGTGTACTAGAGCGTGGGGCCATTTTTTTGTTACACCGGTTATTAAAACAGATCTCGCCGAGGTACTCACAGCAAACAGACCAATGTCTGGATTGGTCGGTTACTTATCGAGAAAGAAGCATAAAAGATGCCCCAGACAGCGTAAGTGTTTTTTTTTTTTTCTTGTGGAGAATTGGGGGCTAATATATTGTGAAGAACTCGTCGAATTCGGGTGGATTGGACCTGCCCCCATTTTAGCCCGCTGAAGTTGCCGCGCTGGTGTGCACACACCACCCGTAACACGCCGGGAGGCTGTGTTGGTTGGTATTTACTGGTGAGGCTATATCTAGGTGGTGTTGATGATCTAGTGCATCTGCATGTGATTACGGGCCGGCGGTCCACGGTTCGGGGGTAATTTTTTCATACTTGAGGCAATATTGTGCTGTTTCGGGGTGACCTCGGGGTGTTTTCCCAAGACATGGCCAAATTCATGAAAAAACAATAGAAAAGATACCTGATCTCGATTATCCCGACCGCGCCATTCGTGCCATTTTTGGTTTTACGTGTCAGCTCTAAATTTTCAGCGAGAGCAAGGGGGGTTCACATGCCTTGATATAATTTTCCCGGGCGGACCATGGTATTGTATCGCATCCATAGATACCCGTTCATTCCTCGGATGAGGAGTGCGGTGAGTGAAAGACGGCAAGGCTCGCACCCGCAAAATATGCGGTACCATTTAGTTCCGACGAAGTGTACAGATCACGCCTGCTTTGGTTCCTACAGTACGTGTTGTTATTCCGATCGTGGAACGGAATGATCGACGGCGAGCGGGGTGAATGCGCTCCCTTCGTTTTGATTTGTCACCGAAGGATGTGCAACCAAAATATCTGTTTGATGCCCATGACGCGTTTTAGTAGCGTATCCTGCGATCGTTCGTCGTAGTCTGGTACCAGCGTCGGATAATCCTGAACGGCTGGAGAGTTGAATCAATGCAGCAGTAGTATGTCAAATCCTATGTTCTTTAGATTCGCATGTCGGTTACGCGATGTTTTTGGGCTCCGGGGCCGATATCCTCGCAGCACAACGAAGGACTGTACGAATGTGCTACCCTTAGGGGGTGCGTGTGTGACAACACGACTGCATGACATTGCGACATTCTAACCGTTGCCCTTGTCACTTTCAACCTCTGCCCTCGTTTTTTCGGTTTTCTGTTTCAATTACCCCGGTGCCAGGCGCCACGCCAGCACCTACTCCTGCGATCATAGCCTCAGGTATGGAGACGCGTATGGAGACGCGTGATACGATAGGGATGGCATTTGTTTGGTCGGAAATGGGGTCTGACTTATGCGGCTCCTTAACCAGAAATCGTAGGAAGCAGGTCGGATTTTTTTTGTGGTACGACTCCCGCCGTGAGCGTAGGCCCTGGTGGATTTTTTTTATCTGGTAGCAGTTCTATTTTTGCTCCAACTTTGGTTTTTGCGGCGAGGTCTCTTCAGCTCCCCCCAAATTGAAAAAAAAAAAAATGAGGATACCTCAGGAAAAAAGGGTGGTGCATCTCTATCGTGGCGCGGGTTGACAGTATCCTCGCACTTTCACAAAACGTGTGACTTAGATGTGACTGAAAACTTTGAACCCCGGGCCTACTTTCTTGTGCAGCCATTCCGGAACACTTCGTTTTTCAAATCGTTGGGATTCCATCATCGCTTTTTACGGGGGGGTAACACAGCAGTAATGAGAAGATCAAGGCTACGGTAGGGGGGGTACCCCCATTTTCACTGGTGTGTTTGAGCCACTCGCACGAGTGGCTCTGTACCCTACGGATGAAGATGGTTTAGGCACTTGTTTGGCGCAGCTTATGTCACGTTTGCATTGAGGATTAATTTCGTCAATGTAAACATGAAGAAAACGAAATATCGCATAGGAACAAAGGGGTTACTCGCGCGAGTGACCCCTAGCCACTGAGATAAGAGGCCCAAAAGGGGACCCCCCTACCGTAGCCTGGGTCAGAACCAACTATGGCTCGTAGCAAAAACAGGGGAAATGCATTCCTTTTTGTGTCTACCGTGGGTCCTCAAATACCGTGCTACGATAGAGGTAGATACTTTTAGTGCGAAATGATTTGTGAACGACGCGGCTTCCTTAACCCGCAAAATCGTCGGAAATGGGTATTTTTTATGACTCTTGTCGTGGAACCAGGCCATGAATTTTTTTCATCCTGTTGTAGCAGGTTTTATTTCTCGCTAAAATCAGTCTCTGGGAGAGGCTTTCAGCTCTGAAAATAAGGGGTAGTATTTTAGAAAAATAGTGGTGAACTTCCACAGGTATAGATTAGTAGCACGCGTCGGTTTTTCGCAATAGAACCAACCCAGGGAACTAATTGATGTAGATACCCGGGCGGAAACATCCCCACAACCTCTCTCGTACGAGTGAAGTGTCCCTTGAGGGTTGCGAAGACAAAACGATTGAGCTCCCAACTGAAGATTTTTACCTGTAATACCCTACTGTCAAGCGTGTTCGTGTTTCATCGGTACACCCTCGTGATGGTGATGCCCCGTGCAACAGAGTGTCCAAGCGGGTCTACCCAGGCGGCTCTAGAAATTACCGCAACGTGGGACAACAGCTATGGACTCGACCTTCACGTCATTGAACCTGGAGGAGCGGAAGTGAACTACTACAACACGCTCGGCGTGAGTAATCGAACAATTATTGAGTTGGTCGACCGTTTTCGAGTGACTCCTCTAAGCCTTGGTAGGGGAAAAGGTGATGAGCGCGTATGACGATGGAGAGATTACTGTATATTAGAGAGAGATGAAAAAATACTTGTCAGTAACCATCATGTCCTTACTTGATAACACTTTAAAGTCATCTGGTATACATTGCGAGTTGCTACAGTGCTCAACATGCACCTTTTTGCCTGATAGTTGTCGTTTATCGACACAGCAGTATTTATCAAGCAGGTCTCTGAGCAGCAATATCTTGGATATATTTTGCACAGCAGTTTACATGCCAATGATATCCAATACCTAGTGCATGCAGTACGTACTGGTACATTGAGCGGGACAGTCTTCAATACTCGTAGCATATAGGGTCATAAGTCCACTACAAGTAGATGATGCTAAAAGTAACAATATCGGCTACATTGGGCCATGATGACATAGCCTGAAATACGAGATGTTGTACATAAACAAGACTGTAGGGTCTCGTATTAGAGTCTGGATTTCTTGGGGTCGTAGCTTGCCTGTTGGGCTTTTGTCTGTGCCGGATTCTGAGGGAATTTTGTCTTTGAGCTACGAGCGGCCCATCACGCGCACCGTCCTCATGTGGTCACCGCATCTCCACATCTAAACTTTTCTCGACATCAACATTCATCTGCTGACCAAGGCAAGTCAGTCATCAACAACGGCTTGGGGTCGCTGAACAACATGATCTTCTCTTATGTACCTAAAGCTCTTCTCCTACAGGCTCGACTAACCGGGGCCTACGTTTCGTTCCAAACTCACTCGTATAGGCTGTGTCTTCATCGCATCTGATGCACGCCACGTGCCATATCATATATATAAAGTTTTTTGCGGGCCCCGATTAAGAAGAACCAACCTGTCACATGTCGTTTCCAACCCTTCAAAACGCTGGCGCATTTTTTTTTTCCCCTCCGAAAAATACCAGCGTTAACCTTAAGTGCTTCCAAGAGCTTAATCATGCATTGTTCCGGCACTATTACAGCGGGTTTCTTCTTCGGCCACCTTATACAGATCTCGTGATACACAAGTATTGCGGACGTCTTCCCTGCGTTCATACGATCATGTGAACATGTCCAACGTCGAATTACATGCCGCATTTGCCTGTTTATGACCTACAGACTCACACATGGAGTATTGTGCATTGTTGAACTTGGAGTGGCGGCGATGTTGGCGTGACGCTGCGTTTGTTATTATGCCAGCCATCAGAAAATCCCAATGCATTCATCGTCGCCCGCTCAAGTATTACGGATAATACCCACACATGGTCAAGTTCGGCTCCCACGCCAACACCAGCCTCACCGATGTGCGCCCCTCGTAGATGCGGTCACGTCAACTTGTCTACTGTTGTGGTTTTTAGTATATTCAGCGCAGTTTGGGCCGAACATTCGAAACTGTTTTTGTGGTAGCAGCCAGCTCGCATCGTAGCGGGTATAAGATGTGCGTAGCCATTGCGGTGTAAGCCGCACGAAGGGAGCTGAACTGTAACATACAAATTACTCTATGGTCTTCTGGTTTCAGTTAACTCCCGCACCCCGCTCCCTCATTCCCGGACACCCACACCCATCGCCCAGACCTGGCGCCACGCCTACAGTAAGCTCCTATACATTTAGTCGGCCTAAACCTAGTGGAACCCCCCCCCCCCCCCCCTTCCCCCCCCACTCTCTTTCAACCCCCCACCGCCCGCCGCCCCCTCAATGATTCCCGGCATTCCCTCACCGGTTTTGCGATTCACAGGACATACATGATAAAGTGATGCAATCCTTCCACAGCCTATAGATTTTGTCCTTCTCAAGAACGGGATGTATAGTCTCCGCGCGTGTAGATTGATTTTCCCCCCTCCCCCTTTATATATACGCAATAGTTGACCTCGGTTGGCGCCGATGCTGTATAACACATTTTGTATTATGGGGTTGACGTTTTGTTGGCAACGACGCTGTACACGTCAATCACTGCGTGGCCTGGAAAACGGGGGTACCGTTGTTTTGTTTTTCATTTTTTGGCGGTCACCATGATGGTTTTCGAGGTACCGTGCATCATGTTGTGCGTGGTAGAGACACTAACGCCGCACAAGGGGAATGATGGCATTGCGTAGTGTGATGTAATCAGGCACCCACAAGGCAGTTACATTGTGGTACCCATTCCTGTCTCTGGAGTGGCCACACCTAAAAATATAGGGACCCATGGGCGTTGTCATACGTAGACTAGAAAGTAGGCACAAGGTGCCGAATTACGTTTTTCGAGCGGTTCGATCGTAGGTACACCCAGCACGAGGCTTGTGGCGAACCCTTGGTAGCACCCCATGTATGGTACATCGCTTGTGTCGTAGCGCCGCGTACGACAACCGAGGGCATGCACCCGATTTGTTAACACGAGACAACGCGCTCCTTCAACTTGGGTCCATGTTCCGCCCCTCACCGCACAATCATTCAAACTCAACACATGCTAATCTCACTGCTATATGTACGCCGCTAGAATTAGCGCTAGTAACGCTAAGGACACGCCTTCCAAGACTGTTCTTGTAGGCGTTTGGGACTGAGATACAGTGCGGTGTACCCCGTCTAAATCGTCCACAAGATAAAAACGGACGGTCAAAATGGCTTGTCACGTCTTGTGCATCCTGTACTTTTTTTTTTTTTTTTTTTTTTATCCTCCGGCGGATGGGGAAAAATAAAGCTTTAGCTCACCACACTTCCGCGTATTTTCATACGCGTCGTGTGTCGATTTAACTCAGTTGCTTTCGCAGCCCAACGCTAGCTGGCGCACCCTTCGAGTTCCATTGTAGGTATAGCGTAAGCTGTCCCTATCATTGGTCCTCGTTACAACCCCGGCAGCGCAAGCTGCCGTTGTATACGGGTGCGTGTGTATGTCGACCCGGCCTGTCCCCTGAGGGTCAGGTTCGGTGCATCCGTACTAAAACGTATATGGTGGCCAATCTGAGATACGAGCGGTATGGAGACAAGAGCGGTGAAACTTTTTCTGTTCCGAGGGGATATAGCATGCAGTTCACCCTTCTTGAGACTCGCCGAACACCTCACGGCTTCGCGCTTGGTGCGAGCAATGTCTGCCTAGTTGGCGAAAGCGCGACGTGCTCCGTCCCGGCATAGTAGGGATGCCAGGGTCTACGGTCGTAGGACTACCGCCATGCACAAACGGACTACCCCCCCCTCCCCCCGCCCCCCGCCCCCGCCCCCCCCGCCCCTAAAAGCTCCGCCCTCCCCTCACCACTTATACGACATACAGGATATACTTGATAAACTGGATCATTAGTTCCACAGCCGTCATTTTTGTTCACTCTTAATAACTGGTTATATCTAGGTTCCCCGCACAGATGGATTAACACCACCCTGTTTACCCTGGTAAGAGCTACACTGTAGTTCTAAGGGGAGTCGACGACCTATATCCCTAATGAGGACACACACACCCAGTTATACTCCCGATCGGAATATCACACACAGCTTTTGCAAATATGAGTGTCGACCATACCTTCGACCTCACAGCTGGAGTGTATGTTATTTTTACAATAAATCAGAACTTCCAGGTAAAGAACAGCGCCATCATCGGGAATATTTTGCTGCTGTACCGTAACCGTAGTGGCTTCGGCAACACGTCGCACTCACAATTCACCTTCAGGGTCGCAACAGACACGTCGCAAACACGGAGCTTACAGCTGAAACGCACGATTCTATCGCCAACCCTCTCGCAGGATGTTGGCCATTATTGTGATGGGCGCGACGGATACGGGTTGGATAATCCCGGATCTGAAACCTACTTGAGCCTGAACGGTCTCAATGTCGACGATGACGCCGTACTTGGCGACTACGTTGTCTGGGGAGAAGCGCGTGAGGGCACGATATGGTCCATGACCGCGCGGTCGGGGGGAGAGCTACTTTGGATCGCGGGCGGTGTAATCGCCGAATTTGAATCGGCAACGGACAGGTACACCGCCACGGTGTCCTCCTATGCCGAGAGCGACTGCACCATCGACGCTTATGGTGAGTCAGGCCTGGCCAGGCTAAACGTGGAGAGGCCCTTCTTATGCCCGTGCTGTCACATGATTGACGCTACTCGCGCCAGTTCCAACCTTGCGCAACCCCTGGACATGCCAACCTTCCTTGACCTACTGAACGTTGCGATTTCACAATGCAAACCGGCATGAAAGCGGTAATTTATTCTGCGACAACAACACAGTATTCGGTCCGCGTTTGATTGACGCTGGAAGTCACTCACGTGAGGGGTCTTTACTCCGTTAGGAAAACGATTATACCCCTCTCCCTTTCGTCTCTCGGATCATACAGGTTAGCTTTGCCCAATAAGGGTTCATGAGAATCCGACAAAATGAAAAAACGACAGCGAACTGTGTTTGTGGTTCTGTTTAAAATCTCCGGGTCGGTGACAGGGCAGTTACCCCTACGGATATTTGACGTGATACCCAATCGGTTTGATTTTGCCGCATGCATATTCGTGCGCGCGCGCGCCCAGACGAGTGTCCACGCAACTCATACAGCGAGGATGGTCTACCACCCTGTACAGCGTGCGCGGAAGGGTTGAGTTCGACACGTGGTTCAACCTACTGCACCGTTGAAGGTACCTTTTGTTTGGGTTGTCTTGCGTTTCCTACGCTTGGGTGGCTTACTCAATACGCCCCTGAGTGTTGTGCTCGTGCCTGGTTTCGCAGCATTCAAGACGGATATTTCCGTTTTTTTCGGTAGACATAGTCTCTAAATTCTCGAACGTGGTAATAACTTGGGCAGGCACACGTTTTGCGGAACGGGTACGAGAGCTTGAATACGGTAATATTCGGATTTCGTTAGGCTGCCCAAGTTCGTTTTGGATGTGTCTTCTCAGGTATGCCTATTGTTCACTCTTCCCGTAGCGATTGTGGAGTTCGCTGCAATAAGGGCAATAAATGTGTGCACGACCGTTTCTTGCTCAAATATATATATATATATATATATATGGCTACGCCTGCATGCGGTGCCAGTTATTCACGAGTCGAGCAGATCAGGTCCCTTTTTGGGACATACCTGGTATGCCGTTTAATGTCGACTGGTGCTCCCGACCATCATGATACCGTATTTAGGCTATTAGTCGAAGTTATTGGTGGGATCAGTTTGATTTGAACTGTCTACCTCGTGTGCACTGGGTCGGAACTGTACGTCATAGATCCTGCACAACTCATATATAGGCTATATACATCGTGGCACCTAAAATAGTTGCTTTATGCATACAGAATTTCACAGGTGTCTGGCTTTGTCCCCCTGAATGCGGGTGGTACAGTTTCCGTGTACAGAACAAGGCTGAACGTTTTAGTCCAGTTGACCTTGGCGTTAGCAGGGGAGTCACTGATCTGTACGCTTCACGAGGGTATACACACCACGTCACACGCGCGACCGAAGTATCACACACGTAGCTTAGAAAACTTTCGTAGCTTCGATCAAAATCCTTTTTTGGTCGATCTCACAACTAAAGTGCATTTTTTCCTTTTTTTAACATATGGTGAGGACGGACACAGATGCGGGGTTTTGCCGATCACAGTATGACCGTGGCGGTCAAGCACTTCCAGGAACGAAATGGAAAACGGCTGAATACGCTTGCGCTGCCGGGGTTGTAACGAAGACCACTGATAGGGACAGCTTGATACCGTAGTTATTGGTGGGATCAGTTTTATTTGAACTGTCTACCTCGTGCGCACTGGGTCGGAACTGTACGTCATAGATCCTGCACAACTTATATATCTACATCGTGACACCCAAAATAATTGTTTTATGCATACGGAGTTCCACAGATATCTGGCTTTGTCCCCCTGAATGCGGGTGGTACAGTTTCCGTGTACAGAACAAGGCTGACCGTCTTAGTCCAGTTGACCTTGGCATTAGCAGGGGAGTCACTAAACTGTACCCTTCACGAGGGTATACACACCCCGTCACACGCGCGATCGAAGTATCGCACATGTAGCTTGGAAAACATTCAGCTTTGATCGAAATCCTTTCTTGGTCGATCTCACAACTGGAGTATATTTTTTCATTTTTTTCAACACATGGCGAGGACGGACACAAATAGGGGGTTTTACCGATCACAGTATGTCCGTGGCGGCAAAATACTTCCAGAAACAAAATGGAAAACGGCTGAATATGACAAGATTGTTGTGTTCGGAATTCCAGCGTGTGCCCCCAAAGCAAATTAAAGGAATCTGACTCTCGTATCGTTGTTCTTGGTAGTCTTGACGTGCCTGCTGTGCATGGGGGTAAGGTTATGTTTTTTTTTAGAACCGGAAGCAATCCGGCTTCATAAAACGAAATGTGTTGCTGGGTCTAGCGCATGTATGTTCGATGCTTAGGGTAGACAGGGTAAGCAATCACCGACTGCCAACGAGGGCAGACCTGCGATCCGGTTTCAAGCTGATGATTGCACCCGTCTGCCGTTTTCCGATCGAAACTCTTTTCTTCCAGCACTGGTGGACTTCCAATTACCGGAAACAGTCAGCGACGCCATCATCGCCGACGTGAGTTGGATGTCATCGGGGTTGTAGTTTGACGTCCGTCATGCCTTGTCGAGTTGGAATTTTTGGACCCATGTTGTTTATTCTCGCGATTTTTTTCTTCTTTTGTGTGGTCAGGGTCGGGAAGAAAGGTATACACCTGCACCCAAGCGTTTGGGAAGGAATAACTTCAAATTAATGCAACATGATTCCACAGCCCAAAAGGCCTAAGGACGTTACTTTTGAGCCCTCAAAACATATATATATGCATACCATCTTTTCGTTTCGGGGTCCTGTTGTAACAACCCTTTCTCCTTATCCCTCCCCCGCCGCCACCCGCCTCCCCGAAAACAATCAAAACCGCCAGAGTGGTAAAACACTACCCGACAGGTGATATCATCTCTTGAGCTTTCGAGCAATCCATGCACTAGGTCCAATTCATTTATTATTTGGCTTTTTAAGTTTCAATCAACCCCCGCCCTCGCCCCGCCGCCCCCATCGTCGCCTGAGATCTAGCACCACTGGTGCGCAATAAAGTCCTACCTGGTATTCAATTGTACGGCCTAAACATTTTAAGACTACCCCCCCCCCCCCCCCACGCCCTCTCAAAAACGAAGGCATCCTCCCATCAACGTCATACGACCGTATGTATACGCATTGAAAAGGTGTGTTCCACAGCGGTCAGATTGCATCCCCGTCTAAAAAATGTTCAGAGTAGATTGGTATACATGAACCTGTTGACCCTGTTACAAACTAGCTCTAATGGGAGTCACCGACCTATAACCGCCATAGGGACACAACACCCAGCAACACGCGTGCGATCGGAGTATCACACACAACTTCAGCTGCGAAAATATGGGTTCCGACACAAATGCTTGACCTTGCAATTGCAGCGCACACTTATCGATTATATCTGTGTCGCAACAAGGATCAAAGCAAGAAAGAAGAAGGCCCAGATCAATCTGACTGAATAGGATACTCATGTACGGACATATTCGTGTTTCGTTCTACTAAGTGACACGGTTTACCTTGTAACCCCGTCGACCTGTATTAATGGTGGTGGTTACCAAGGGAGACGCAAAGCGCGTGAGCACAACAAGAGCAGCTGGTGAAAGCAATGGAAAGAGCCAAACGGAGCAGAGTAGCACAATTAGTTCCCGATGCAGGCAGACCACAGACCACAGCAACAACAGCGAAACAGCGGCGAAAAAGTGATGGTGCTACGAGAGAAAAGCGCCCACATCGTTTTGACCAATAGAGCGGGAACGTGGTCCTGTAGCTGACGCGTGCTGCGATAGGAGCAGCACTTTGGGTGTGAAATGATTTCTGGATGACGGGGCTCCTTGAAGACCCAAAATCGTCAGAAATGTTGCCATTTTTTGTTGCATGATTCTCGTTCTATACCTAGGCCTTGGAAATTTTCACCAGGTAGCAGTTTTTTTTTTCTCCAAATCGGTATTTGGGTTGAGACACGTCTTTAAGCTCCCAAATTGAGGAACCTTAGAAAAGTAGAGTGGTGCACAGACTGACTCTACGATACCCTCCCCCCCCGCGAACAACCAGCCATTTTGTTTAACGAACGTTTCATGGCTCCTCGACGCAAGTAAGGATGCCTTAAAAACAGACATCTTCATACACATTAATGCTTGCAAAGGACTATCGAACGGTGACATCGCGGTGGTCAAGAGGCACCGTTACAGCCCGGAGCTGGTTTCAAAACCGGCGATTTCGTTAGCAAAAGGTTGTCGGGGCTACCGTAGGACAACTCCACACTTCTATCGTATCACGCGCCAGCTATCATAGGGCTACGTGCAGCAGCAAAGAATGTAGCACCTTCCGGAGAGAAAATCATAGGGCTACGTGCAGCAGCAAAAAAATGTAGCACCATCCGGAGTGAAGAAGAAAAGCATTCAACGCGTGGTGCCGCGGAATGGCATGAATAAAAACGAACAGGGGTGGAAAATAAACGTTGAAAATATGGTGACTCCTTCACGGCCAAGCGTTGACAACAAATATACCGTACTCATGCAGTAGTAGGTGGATTACGAATCAATATAGTAACGGTTGAAAAATGCCACTGCCTTCGGCAATGGTGCCGAAATCGCTTGGCGCAACTGCACCTCAATGATAGTAACACTAGTAATTGCACTACGGGCATGGCAATCATTTTCCAGTAGCGCCGGTGTCTCACTCAGTGCCGGCATATTTGGCTGGCGCATACCAGCGTTAGGTACCCCAATGTAGACAGTTTACAGCAGGTACATGAAAAGGCCATACACAGACCACATCACACCAACAAAATGAGTTTTAGAGTCATTCGTGCACAGTAGTAGAGCAGCACCAGGCAGATAAGAGTAGACCGCGATTTTTCTTTGCCGTCTCGTTTTCCTTTTCTCCCTGCGATGCCGTTTGGCGTGGTGCCTAGGTCGGGGTTTTGCTCGGTATGTAGACTATAGACTACGGTTCCATGTACTGCTGAAACATATCCGGCTATCTATAGGGCCCGTTCAACAGTGCTACCGCTCTCTACACTGCTGAGAAGCAGCTTAGTACATCGGGAACAACCTATTGGAGGTATGCATAGCCATTCTATTCACAATAGTGCCGGTTATTTGTAGTGACACACATACCCGTGGCATATATCGACACCATTGGGAGTGCCCTATCTCTGTAGATTAGAGTATTGTGTACGAGTATGCTTGATATCCTGGTATATGACAAACTAAAACACACAAGCGCGCGCGCACCGCGCACCACAATCAAGCGGGCTGTAAATAGTTATACAGACGCGCTCGCACAGGAGCAGAGCAGCAGTGGCGACAACAGCAGCAGCCAGCCAGCGTAGCGCAGGATATTTCCCCATCCTGTTTTGTGGCTCCAGCTGAGTGTTATCGGAGGTGTCGCATGCGGTCAGCGGCCATAAACTAATTGCTGACAATGTTTCAACGGTTTTTGCCATGTGCTGTCAATAGTACGGGCTAGTCGCACGAAAATTCCAAAGGAAAACTTTACGTGCTTCGGGTTATTCGTCCGTTGCGTACGTCGCCTGCTGTGAGCCAGAAGGAAGCCTGCTTGTATTATCAATGGTCGGGCTAACAAGTTTGGGATAAGGCCTACTTGGGCTGACATTCCTAGCGGCCAACACTCCGCACGTGACTGTATTGTTTATATTTATACCTGATATAATCTAAATCGACCAGTTCTATAAATTGCTTGAAACACTATCGACACGTGTATTGTGTTTTAGGGTTTGGGCGGGCGGGCGAACGCCCCCCTGACGGTGCAGACTCCGATATAGACAGCAGGGAGGAGCATTCCAACCCTAAACATTTTTTTTAGGTTTGCCGCAAATGGCAACCAGCGTCTTACTGCTCTTGTTTCGACGATGATGCGTTCGAATTGTTAAGGCTGTCGGGGGATTCGTTGGTCCCGGGGATGCCGATCTTTACGACGCAGAGGAGTTCTACAAGTTCATCGTCACGGAGGGGGCTGAATCGGGGACGATATCGTTGTCTGGAAACTTCAGGAAGTACGATGATACCGCGCTTCCAGACTCAACCGGGCTGTACCTCTACCTCTACAACGAAGACTCGCCGACCGACTTTGAACGTGGCCAAGGTGTGATCGATGCTGCGTCGGGGAATTTCTCGGCAACCATCGACGATATCCCCGTCGGCTACAGCAGGGGCGTCTTCAGCTTTGTCGCTCTTGACGCTAATGATGGCGGGGACCTGACTGCGGGCAACTCCGTGAATGACATAGATATCGTCAACGAGGGCTGCAGCGACGAGCTTAGGATCAAGCTAGAGTGGAACTCAAACGACGAGATCGACCTTTGGGTCACCGATCCCAATGGGAACAGGGTCTCGTACGCCGATCGGGCCACGGTGCGTGTGTTCACGTAGTCAATTTGTTATGTATATTGTGCCTGTGCTAGGGGAAACCGCTTATCAAAGACGAATATAGGGGCAGTACTCGTCAACCGAGCAACCGCCGACCATTTGTGGAATACGCATGCGTCTTACACCAGTACTAGTTATATGCATTTGCTGCATCGGGATACGCTTTCGTTTCCTCTAGAGTGTCAACGTATGGGTTAGAGTCTCAGAAACGAGTAGGTGGACCCTTTCAGTACCCTTATTTTATTTGTTTTGGCGTGCAAATGTCAAGGTACTCTCGACTTGGTAGGGAATTTTTCGCTGGTTTTGGGTCTGGGTAATGAGAACACCAGCAAATGCCTCTTAGGCTGGAACAATCACGCGATGAAATTACGATTGCGCTAAAGAGCACGGGGTGGTATATAGTGTCGGCCGACCCAAGGTACCCTGCCACCCTCTTGTCGTTCTTATTCCGTGGTTATGTTCGGAGTGTCGCCAAAGCTCCTACAATGATTTCGTATTCCCTGCCTTACTGCCCATCTCCTTGTGTCCTGGAAACGACAACTCCGGGAATGCCTCTAACGATTTCAGGATATTGGCTACATCAACGACCGAAACGGTGGCGGCTGGACCGATGGCAACCCGGACACGGGCTACGACAGCTCCTACGAAGAGTACGTGTTGTTTAGTGGACTGTCCGGAGACGACATGATCGGCGACTACAACGTCTTCGCGAGGCGCGGCAACGCTCCTTTCGCAAACGACTGGACTCTAACCGTGACCATGAACGGAGAGGTGGTTTCGATCGAGACGGGGTCGGTTCCCGGCAGCAGCACGACTTGGTCCTTCGACGACGACTTCTCGTGGTCTAGCTCGTCTTCGTCTAGACGCCAGCTGTTTACGGATGACTCCACCGATGACCCCTACTATGATACCTGGTTTCCTCAAAGTGACACTTTTGTCGTCACTCTTGGATCCTACGACCCCGTTGGATGTTAAAGTGCCAGCCTCACCCACCCTTGCGTCTCACGATCCATGATTAGACGTCATATGCATATGTCCACGGTTTCCCGACCTCTCACACGGTCGCTTTTGAAGGACCAATGGGCAACTGTCAACGTCAAACTTTGCGGTGCGGTTAGGGTTCTAAGTCACGTGTGTTGGCCATCCTCGTCAAGACCTTACGATGCCTCAAAGTTTCTGAGATATGCGTTCTTCATTGCGCTCACGAATCCCACGTTGAGGTTGAAAACTAATTAGAGATGCTTGAGTACTCGTCCGGCGTTCTTGCGATCGATTAGCAACGCGGGACGGTGGGCGCAATCGTCAAAATGTCCCGAGTTCTGTAGGGTATTGGTGCAGACGCTTTCTTTCTAGGCGGGGCACAATGCCAAAGGATTGGGGAGGGGGGGGGGGGGGGGTGATATGAAAGCGTCCACGATAGTATTCGTGACGGCTCTCGCATCTATTAAGTAGCATGGCGAAGGAAGCTTTGTCATTTCCACGGACCGGTTCAATACTGTGTGACCCAGGCTACGGTAGGCCATTCTCACAAACGCGTTTTCACCCCGCTCGCACGAGTGACTCTGTGCCTTACGGTAGAATATTTTCCGTAAGTTAAAACATTGTTGTGGCGCAGCGTACCTTAGCATTCCAATTGCGAATTACTATAGAAATATTTGAACAGCATCACCAAAGCACAATATGTCGCCAAGGAACGTGGGGGGGGGGGGGGCAGTCGCGCGAGTGACCCCAAGCCACTGCAAACAGAGGCCCCAGGAGGAGTGACCGCCCCACCGTAGCCTTCGTTGCGTGCACCAACGCGGGTGAGGCGCTCGGCCAACCGAATTGAAGCCACGCTTGCATGGTGCTGGAGTAGCTTGCTGAGCGAAGCGGGCCCCGGCACCTTCACTGTTCATGTTCTGCATATCGGTTTCACAAGAGAGTCGAGTAACTTGTTGTTTTTTTGTCAGCGAGGCCACCACTGAAACACCAATTGGCACACTAACTGCCTCGAGGGTGTAAAACCATATACGACACTGCGAGATATTGTCGTTCCCCTTTGGCTAGAGTTTACTCGTCGGCTCGAGATCAAAAAAGCCGCTTGTGACCTACAGTAGCTCACGCAGTGAGCTGTGAGCTTTGCGGCGTCTTCGCCATCTGACGCCAAACCTCGTGGGGACGGCGACGGTTGCCATAGTAGAGGGTAGAGCACTTGATGGCTACTCTTTTTTTAGGAATGACGGGACTCCTTGAATCAAAATCGGAGGAATGCCATTGGCGCTTTTCAATCTTACTTATGTTAGTACGTAGGCCATGGACTCCGGCTTATTCCTCGGTTTACGCATTTATTTTTCTCAAGGTCTTCGTTGTTTGAGCGAGCTATGGAGAGCGCTTCGAGTGATTGAGGGTCTCGGGAAAATAAAAGGCTATTTGTACCTCTACTGTAGAATGTGTATGGAGGGATATTGGGGGGGGGGGGGAGGTGGTCGTTGCAGGCCAGTGACGAAAACGTTTGCCCCTACCGATTAAAAATGCATACTGCGTACAATTTGAAGGGACACAAACCGCGGAAAATTCAAATTTCAAGCCTCGGAAACCCTTTGTTCCGGGATCATTGGGCATGTCCATCTCGCAGTGCTGAATAAGTTGTGGACCACAAGTATGATAGGGCAACCGTATGTTGGTATTCGGTGTATACAGGGCTCTTCGCGGGTCAGGGGGGCTTTTAAATGTCGCGGGTCCGGTCAGGACATCGTGTGTTGCGTCTTGTGCCGTTGAATACGTAAAATAGTGGATGGAAAGCATGTCTTCCCCGGGCATTTACAAATTTTCGTAACTGCAGTGACGGACCGACGGCTCGACGACCGAGGATTTTTTCTCTGCTCTCTCGCTGATGATGAGAAAACAAAAGTTGTTTCAACCATGATCATGAGTGTTGTTTACCTCCCAACTGCTGACGTCCTGACAAGCCCCTGACACTCGACCATGCTGGCGGGAAAGATGTTGAAACATCATGGGCTAGGGGCAGCATATAGAGATATCACCACCTCGAAAATATAGAGGAAACCATGGTAGAGAGATCATAAGATCATCGGACGAGGAATCCCGCTCTTGACGAAGGTGCTGGAAGAAACACGAGTGTTCCGGATAGGCAACAGAGCGGAGGTGGGTTGTGAGATGGAGCGGAATAGTGGGGGAAGTGGGCATCAAGCGGCTGGGCGGTAGGGATGGAGAGGACGGTGGGACGGAGTACCTAGCGACATGCAGTGGTTGCATTAATACTCGCTTTAGCAGCAGCAGCAGCAACAAAAATGGAGGATGAACATGGAGGAGAAGGTTTGCGTTGATTCGAAATGGATGAGCATGGATGACCTTAAAGGGACCACCTTTTGATAAGATAATGTGTTTGGGCACCAGACAAAAGGCTTTTCGGAGGAGACGACCTTTATCACGCCCGAGTAGGAAGTATTTGCCGTGGCAGATGGATGATCTGAACATTTGCGCAAAATGCGGTGGAGGTAGATCTGCAGTCGGTTATGTTTGGGAAAGTTGGTATACGCATTCAGAAGTTTTGCGTTGGGAGTTGAATTGCCGCTCGTCCTTGACAGTTAATAAGTTATGTTTGTGCTGGGTTTAGGTGCCTAATTATTTGCCGTTTTACCTGGCAATGTTGATGATACACCGAGGGGCTTGGCAACAGGGGGGCTGTTGAAGTTCATGGAGGTTGTTTCGATTCGGTTTGGCCTGAGAGTTGTCATAGGTTCCCCATGAAGCTTTTATATAAGAGGCTACACCATGTTCACGAGCAGGGGGGCTGTTGAGTGTGCTTGGAGGGTGTTACGTGTCGCACACAGTCTTGTGCGGAGGAATACGTATAACGGATGGAAGGCATGTTTTCCCCGGATATTTTCATATTTCCGTAGCTGCCTTGCGGAATCGAAGTGTCGACCACCGAGATGAACGTCTCCACCCTATTTTTTGCCCTCTCGCTGATGCCAATGCAACAAGAGTTCTTTCAACCAGTATCATGAGTGCTGCTTTCACCGCCGAATTGCCAATGACCTGACAAGCCTCTGATTCTCGATCATTGTGTTTCAAAATCTCCCGGGTCGAGCCGAGTCAAGAAGATTCGAAATATCGCGAGTCGGGTCGGACCAAGAGGTTTGGACACCTGGCCGGTCGGGCCGGGTTGGGTCCAGAGGTTTGGTGATCTCGCGGGTCGGGGAAGGTAGGGTCAATCAGGTTAGAGATCGCGCGGATCGAGTCGGGTCGGGTAGGGTACGGTAAACCGGCTTAGAAGTCTCGCGGGCCGAGTCGGGTTATGAACCGCAGGTTATTTAGGGCTGACAGGCGGGTCGAGCCCGTGGATCCCGCCTGCGGACTCCCCTTTTTCAGACCCACAGGTGGCTGCCGGAGGGCCCTTGTCGGGCCGTCGCTTCGCGGGCCGGACCCGCGGATCTCACCCGCGGGTCCGAAAATGACGCCACACTTGCCGCTTCCTGCACGAACGCCTCTTTCGTGAAGATACCCTCATCGTATCTTATCACACAGCGTGCAGACCAGTCATACATACGAGACAGTAACTTCTCGTATCAAGAATTAGGTGTTACTATTACCCGAATCCCGTGTGGGATGAATCCATATTTTTATCAATCAGGAATATCATCATCTATCCATGTCCAGAAAAACGAAAAACAAGCCGGACGCATCCCTGCAGGGTTTCAACAATAAAAACGACACACAGACATGCATATGGCAGCAGAATAAGCATCCATGTACGACGTACGTACACAGTAAATACCAGGTAAGAAATGCCCTACCAATACGAAATATGACCCACAGCGTAAAACGTTATGAGCACTGACTCGTCGAAGCAGCAGCCCCGGCCGCAGATCCCGACACCTCATGGCAGATCCACCGCCCCGGTTGTGGGCTACCTGCCGGGGGCGGTCGGCTAGTCTGTTTCCCGGGGCCGGAGAGTGCATCTAGCTAGCCCGCCAGTCGGGGTGGAAGAACACGAAGCCATCGGGTGAGACGACACTGAGCTACATAGTCACGCGAAACTAAGTAGCTCAGTGGCCAGTGCTTATACAACCGAAACACAATCTGTTTCAGTGCTCGTTAATTCATTGTCACCGACTTCGTAAGAGGATCTCCGGCGCTCTCACCTCGCGCCACGTGATGTAAGTGTCTAGGAATACTAAAAACGTCGGGCTTTTTTCCCGATGATACTTGTGCGAACCCACGCACGTAAGCCTCAGAAGCGGACAGTGTTATATAAATGTTAGCAATTAGCCAGCATGAGTCAATGTTCAGTAGCACTGCACTTGTACGTCGTAGATCATCGTAGATCTGTTATGTGTCGGTTGGTATGTAACGTGCGTATGAATATGCGGAGGAATTACTTCTGTAGGATTCTCTGTTGCCTTGACGAGTAGCTCACCCTCTCGTGTGGCCTTGATATCCAGGTGGCCCACTCTCTCGTGTGCATCTTTCCGGATTGTCTAGCATAGTAGCCATCCTGGTCATCTCCAGTAACCAGCCAACTTTTGGACTCAGGCATAGTCTGCGGTTTATCTGTGTGTGTTGGCTACATAAGCGCCAGTGTTTACAACATCTTGATATCTTCTCCTCAACACGGAAGCACTCGAGTCTTCCAGGCTATCCACTGCACAGTGTCACCCGGGGACACAGCCTCTCTGCCACCGTGCTGGAGTATACCACAATATCCATAATAGGTTATTATAGCCTCGTGTGTGTGAGTGGAGGCCTGCTACGGCTGCGTCTGGAGGCCCGCGACGGCTGCAACACCTTCCACTGCCGCCGAGGACTGCTTCCAGATTTTACTTTTCGGCGGGGGGCTACTACTGCTGCTGGAGTCAGCCTTCTTTTGGAGGCCACACTGAGTCAACCCGCTCACTTATTGGGCCCGGACTGATCACCTGGGCTCTCGGCTGCACATTCGGTACGCAACTGTCTGTGTAAAGCATTCGGGGGCGCAATTCCTAGGCGCTGACTCCGGTCGGTGAATAGAGTTGTGCAGGTTGTTGGTTCTGCGCGCGGAGTTCCTTTATTTCTTATACTCGGTTCCGCGTGTTTGCAACTGACTTCCGAATACGAAATCGCCTGCGCTTAGACTCTTCGAGAGGCGTAGTCTGTCCAAGACACCTTCCACACACCTTGTTGCCGGCGTGGTCGCGTGTGTAGGTTGAGGATACGACTGCTAGCTGGTAGCCGGCCGCTGCTACAGCTATTCACACGTGCTAGCTCACGTAAAGTTTGCGCTGAAAGACGCGTATCACTACGCAGTGCACCACGCTGTGTACCTGCAGGACCAGGTAAGTGGCCGGCGCTGACTACTCGCCACATCACCGCAGCCTCGTCAACCGAGGTTGGTCACAGCTGTGCTCACGGGAGCGCAGTCGTCCGAGCGGGGAGCTTGCGAGCTTCCGGCGACTCGGATTGCCAGCTACGGCTCTGCGACCTACCTTTCACCCTACCTCTGTGTAGAGCTTCCCCACCCATGCCAGGCGCACCGCCCCGTCTCAGGTGATCGGGGCGTCTTGCGGGTGCAGCGCTTTTCATCACACTAATCGCGCGTCTCTGTCTTGAGCTATGGCGTGCTCATCAAGCTCTACTTCTGGGCTCCACCGTTTACTAGATTTCATTGGACAATGCTCTGGGTCTACCTTTCGCTTGTGGAAGGAGAGCTTCGAGCACGTGATCAACATCCATGCGGCGGAGCTTCTCACGGTCTTACGCGGATCGGCCCGGCCAGACCCTACTCTGACCGTCGTTAACGCTTGAGACAAGACCCACAGCCGCCTCTACTCCCTCCTGTTGTTCGTGACTACCGGCTCGGCGCGGATCACCGTTCAGGCTCACCAAAAGGCGGGCACTAACGCCGAAGGCAACGGACAGTTGGCTTGGGCGGCTCTGAACGCGCGGTTCGACACCCACACCAAGAAAGATCGGCGTGATTGCCACAAGGAGCTTTGCGCTCTCACGCACGTTGCGGGTGGTGATCCTGTTGACTTCTCCTCCAAGGGATGCGAGCTCAAGCTCCGCCTCGAGACTCTGGGGGAGAAAGTATCAGACGAAGTCTACCTGGATATCATGCTCTCGGGCCTGACGTCTGCCCCGGATTTCCACTTTATCCGGGAGATGCACTACCGAAACGAATTTACATCGGTCGACCGTCTTCAGGGCACGGCCAACCGCTTCTTTGTGGACCAGCAGTCTCGCAAGGCGGCGGGGCCTGCGGTCTCGGGCAGGGGAGCCGCGATGGTTGCGTCCAGCAGCGACCAGTGCCACCGCTGCAAGGTGTTTGGACATTTCCAGCGAGACTGTTCAAAGTCTGCGCAGCCGTCCCGACCGACGAAAGGGGAGAAGCCAGGCAAGAAGCGCAGAAGTGGGGGGAGTGGGCAGTCCAAGTGGTGCTCCTTTCACCGCACGAAGACGCCCAGCGATGCTGAGTGCAAGGCTCAGCAAGACAACCGAAACAAGGAAAAGCAAGAGGAGCTTCGAGGGTTGGCTGCGAACCTGGCCCTGCTTCAGGCAGCCGCTCCGGCCAATTTCTCCCACCTCGGGAGCGCCCACTTGGCGCAGCCGTTTTAGGCGGCGGCGCCCCAGGCGTCTCAAGCCCCTTCGGAACCTACTACGTTCGGGTTCTTCTTCAATGCTCTCGGCGCCTCTGCAGCTCCCGCCGCCTTACCGGCGGCTTCCGCGTATGCCTCATCCGCGTCGTCTGCGCGGGACCACCACTTGCCTTATCGATTACACCGGCGACGTGCAGGACTTCAATGCGTGCCCTCTTGGTAAGAGCTCTCAACAGCCGCACCCAAAGCACGCCGTTTACGGCGTTTCATGCGCCTTTCAGATCGTATTCATCGATACCCTTGGTCCCTTTACGCCTACCGCGTTGGGCGGCTCAAATACGTCGCCAAGTTTGTCGACCAACACACCAAGTGGAAGGAGGTCGTCCTCATGAACGATAAGACTTGCTCGACTGACGCCCTCGAGTTGTTCAACAAGGGGATCGTCATCCCCCGCAGCGTGCGCATCCACGTGCTTCGTGCGAACCGAGTATACGACCGCGGCCTACCGACAATACTGCCTGGACATCGGCATTCAGCTACAATTTGCATCGCCGACCCCCCCCCAGCAGATCAGAGCGAATGAGCGTGCAGGCAGGACGATCATGACCATCGTGCGTTGCATGGTCGCTGATTCTACGCTGCCGGGCCTTCTTTGGGGAGAACTGATGCACACGGCGGTCTACCTGAGCAACCGGACTCCTCATGCAACCTTGCACAACGGGACGCCGTACAAGGTGCTCTACGGCAAGGACGCGCACCTTGGACACCTTCGGGTGGTCGGGGCACGGGCGTTTGTGCATGAAGAGACGCACACCAAGAAGTTGGAAAGCCGCACGTGGGAAGGACGGTTGGTGGGCTACAGCCTGGACAGCAAGTCCTACCGTCTCTACAACGCTCAGACGAGACCGGTGCGGGAAAGTTACAACATTACCTTCATTGAAACGACTCCCGCGCCGCCTTCGTTGGACGAGCGTGGTTTTGACGACGGGGGGTTCACTTACGCCAACCAGAACGACATGATCCGAGATGTGCGCAACTACACCACCAACCACTCGGTCGATGCGCTTTCTCCTAATCATGCCGTCGAGGACCCGTCTGTTCTCGAGCTTCTCGAGGACATCTCCACCGTCAACAAACCGTGACCTTGGGCTCAGATTCGCTGACCCTTCTCCTGCCGCCGAGGATGCGCCTGCGGACGACAGCCGTGCCTCGCCGGGAGGAGTCAGCCCTCCTGAGTCGGGTAACGGTGCACCTTCACCTGCCGCATCACCTTCCGGTCCTGCTCCGGCCGGTTCATCATCTGGTCCTGCGTCGCCGCCTGGAACGTCGGGTACTGGTTCTGCTCCAGATGGTGCTGCATCGCGGGGTCGTTCCGCGTGTGGGCGTGGTTCATCTCGCGGTGGGCGTGACACCCGCGGTGGCTCTTCGCGTGGTACATATGCGCGGGGAGGGATCGCGACGCGTGGTGGTCGCGGCTCCATGTCAGCCCCTCCTGACACCAGGATTTCCCGGGCGATATCGCGCGTGCCCAACCAGAAGACCCTCAGCGAGCTTCCTCGGCTTTCGTACGCGTTTCCCGCGATGGGGGAGTTTCCTGACGTCGCGGACAGGGACGCCACATTGGGATTCACGGAATACATATACGCCGTAGGGGCAGTGCAACCAGACGTTCCTCGCACCATCCAGGAAGCACGGGCCTCACCGGACGCAGCGAAGTGCAACGCAGCTGCCGAACGCCAGATGAAAAGCCTGAACGACCGCAAGGTCTACAAACTCGTCCCGCGCCCAGCCGTCCCTCCTGGAAGGAAGCGCATCTAGTCCAAGTGGGTGATCAAACGCAAGGCCGACGGCTCCTTCAAGGGACGTGTCGTGGCCCAGGGCTGGAACCAAGTTCCCGGATTCGACTGCGGCAGCACCTACGCTCCGGTGTGCGGATCCAGATTGTGCGAATGGTGGCGTGCATCACCGTGGAGTTCAACCTCATCTTCGACCAGATGGATGTTTCTACCGCTTTCCTCCACGCGGATATCCAAGAATATATGTTCGTTAAAAAACCACCCGGTTTCGAGGTCAAGGACATGGTAATGCAGGTGAAGAAGAGCCTCTACGGACTTGCTCAAAGCCCAGGCAACTGGTTCAACATCATCGACCCCGTGCTTGTCGAGATTGGCTTCGTCGCACTCAAGTCAGACCCGTGCGTGTAATTTTACGATCACAACGGGGCCGAGATCTACCTCACTCTCTACATCGATGACCTTCTACTGGCCTGAACGACTCTAACGCCATTTCGATGATGAAAGGGAAGTTGCAAACGCATTTCAAAATGACCGACATGGGGGAAGCATCTCTCGTACTCGGAATGGAAATCAAGAAGGATCGCGAGGCAGGTACCTTGACTATTTCCCAAGAGGCATACTGCAAATCGATCCTTGAACGGTTCGGGATGTCGGACTGCAAGCCGACTAGTACACCTGGTTACGGCTCCGAAATCTCGAACAACCAGCCCGAAGACACACTTCTCAACGAGGAGACGCGCAAGTACCAAGGGATCGTCGGATCGCTCATGTACTTTGCGCAGGTGCTGAGGTATGGAATCTTGTACGCGACAGGCCAACTGGCTCGCCCGATGATGAAACCCAGCAAGGTGAACATGGTGGCGGCAAAGCATACTCTTCGCTATCTAGAAGAAACGACCAACTTCAGCATCACCTACAAGAAATGTGGTTTTAAGCTCGCGACCTTCTCGGACTCGAACTGGGCAAACAACCCTGACAACGGGAAGTCGACCTCAAGCTACGTGACGATGCTGGCAAACGCTCCGATGAGCTTCAGGTCGGGGCTGCAAGGTCTGACTGCGATGTCCACCATGGAAGCCGAGCTGGTCGCATCCACCCTGGCGATGAAGGAAGCAGTGCTTTGCTCAAACATGCTGACGGAGCTTGGATTCGGGAAGGAGTTTGCACAAATGCCTGTGTACTGCGACAACACGGCTACCCTACATGCATTGGGGAACCGGTCCTTCAGCTTGAGGACCAAGCCCATCGCATTGCGCTTCTTCTTTATGCGAGAACTAGTAACGGAGGGGAGGATCTCCATCCATGACGTCCCGACGGAGGAAAGCCTCGCCGACATCGGTACAAAGCACTTCAACAAGCACAGGTTCAAGCACCTTATGGACCTCATCAACAAGTTCGACATCAACAAGTTCACCACCGTAGAATTTAGCTGAAAACAAGAAAATTGTTTGTTTGACTCTGTCTGTTCGGAATTAGCTTACACTTTTGATTTCTTTCGTAAAATTGAAGATTGTAGTTGGTTGTGTAGAAAACAATGAATATCATCATTTGGTTGAAACACGCACGACACGCATTTGTTTGCTCAAATTGTTCATCATTAGTTTTGGTACAATTCAGAGCAACTTTCATTGAGGAGGAGTGTTATAGAACTGTTAGCACATAGCCAGTATGAGTCAATGTTCAGTAGCACTGCACTTGTACGTCGTCGATCATCGTAGATCTGTTATGTGTCGGTTGGTATGTAACGTGCGTATGAATATGCGGAGGAATTACTTCTGTAGGATTCTCTGTTGCCTTGACGAGTAGCTCACCCTCTCGTGTGGCCTTGACATCCAGGTAGCCCACTCTCTCGTGTGGATCCTTCCGGATTGTGTAACATCGTAGCCATCCTGGTCATCTCCAGTAACGAGCCAACCTCAGGACTCCGGCATAATCTGCGGTTGATATGTGTGTGTTGGCCACATAAGCGCCAGTGTTTACAACATCTTGATATTTTCTCCTCAACACGGAAGCACTCGAGTCTTCCAGGCCATCCACTGCACAGTGTCACCAACCCGACTAGCGTCGGAGACACAGCCTCTCTGCCACCGTGCTGGGGTATACCACATTATCCATAATAGACAGCCTATCCACAAGACCACGCAGTCACGTCACTAAGCGGTCTACCAGTTGTAGTAGATAGTGCTGCGATATAACTAACACTCGTGTGTCGTGGGGGTTCGAATCCCACCGCGACGTCATATGAATGCTTTGTTTCGGAGCGTGCTCGTTGGAGACTTTGTTTAATGGCTGTGTGGCAGTTTCTTCATAGGCAATGACAAATTTATGTGAGGAGAGAGCCCCAGAAATCCATGTGATGAAAATACGGTGAACGTAAATTGATGAACTCGAAAACATATGTTTAGTTGATTATACAACACTGCCCACTGAGCTAAAAGCTTAGACTAGTCACTTGGCCAAGCAGGTTAAAGGTTAGTGCTATGTAACTAATACAGTGGGACAAGTTAGTGTTTTTCCCCTTCCGGGGTTGTCAAGCGACAGCACCACTCTTTCAGCCGCTCTGTCGGTGGTTCTTAGTCCAGAAAATCTTACTCTCTTTGCAAGTTTTTGTCGCATAGACTGCTCTCTACTCTTGCCTCCAAGTCCCAGTGCTCGTATTCGACCAATGTCTCCTTGGCAGCAGCACTGTAATGACACCTCCGAATCTCCTCCCCACAAATCACAAATGTGAAATGACTTGCGAGATGCAGCATCGGGACACGGTCGTGTCGTTCAGGGTTCCGCTATTTCTCTGGAGCAACAAGGCTGATATCCTCAAGATATGCCTGAAAAAGGAGTCCCCGCCACTAAACACCTGAGTGCCCTCCTAATGGGTAGCTGAGTTGGTAGACACCTGCTATACGGATACCAAGTGGCTACATACGGGATAAACCATAACACGTGAGTGCCATTTGTGTTGGGCGTTCATCACGAAGATACGCTTACGTTGCCAATCTGTTCTCAGCCTCTCACACGTAGGCTTTCAGCCCTACACAGAATTGAGCACAAAAGGTTTGATAACCTTAAATATACAAAGCATAGATCTCACATGCACTGAGTGTTGAATAATCCCCCGATTGTGGCCGTTTTCTTACAAATCCTGTGACAATATACATCTCTACGCTACAAACCTTGAACGAAATGGGTCTCTAAAATACCCCCACCCCGGGAGTTTGACGTCTTTTGGCACAAATTGTGTATGAAATACCTCACTCGCTGCAAGGCTTGGTCGAATTTCTAGATGACATTCGAGTTTTGTGGCATTGCGCGAGGTGAATAATCAACACCATACGTAAATAAAGCGGGTGATTGTATCGCTCACCACCTAAGTGTACATGAGGTCAGGCACCTACGAGGCAATAGAATATTATTCCCAAATCTGTTTCCGGAGGTTTTGTTCCGCACAAAAAACTGCGCACACAAGATGCAATATGGATGTCGGAGATCACCTCAGCATTGGTTCTATGTAGGATACGCAGCTTAGCCTGCGCTGAACACATTTTCGTCGATCCTAACTTGGTGCCCGAAGCATTTGCCAATACAATAAAACAGCTAGAGCTCCCGTACCGCAACGTATGAGTGCGCGATAGATCTAAGTCCTATGTCCACGTACGATGAACGATTTACCGCATCCCCTCCACAGTCCCCAAACCTTTATTTTCATTCCGCTTTCCCCACAAAAAAAATGGCATACGTACGATATTTCGTCACTGAAGTGTCTTTGGTTCATTCAACCACTGCAGGGTGCCCACATTTTCTGCAATGTCCTTGATGCTGCAAATACCACGTCTACACCAACCACGCCCGAAAGCTGGCCAAGCTCTCATCTTACTTGAAACACGTAACAGACTCCCTTGATCCAAGGTCGCTCGTAAACACATCGGATATTCTTTGTCTGAGATGTACCAGGCATACTCATAGCTCTAAAATGATTACAGTATCGTACCACCAGTCTACATGGTACAATCCAAATGTGGCGTTAGACGCAACTTGTTTGGGATCTTGAAGCATCGAAGATCCAAGGGTGACCCAGAACACACGTGCTACAGTGGTATATAACGAAGTGGCACGATCCAAGCGTGACATATAGCACGCGTATCCTAGGACCCAACGGTGGGCGTGACATTTGACACGTACCTTAGGACTCAACGGCACCGCAAGATCTACGGACAGGGGCGGCACACTCGGACTGAAACGTTTCCTAAATTGATTGGTCGGGCTCCTGAACCCACCTCTGACTCATCCCACGGCAGGGGTTGCAAATGGATGATTGCGCCAAAACGTCCCTGGGCGATTGAGTTCCTCTTGTGAGGAACTGCCGGTCAATGAAGCATTTTGGACTTAGGCATAGTAATAGAAGCTTGGTCGGGTTGTGCGACCGAATGCCTTCGAAGTCATTTTTCGGGTGAAAATTGAATTCCTCATGTGACGAGCTATGGGACTGATGCTGCAATCCTACCGTCGTATGGCTCCTCAACCTAATATCGCCGGAATGCCATTCTTGTTTTGCGGGATGATGTGTTTGTACAACACAAGACCATGGAATTTGCAGATCAGGTCATCACACTTTGCGGTTCTGAAAATCGTTTTATTTGGGTGAGGTTATAGAGCTCAACGAGGTGCAGTATGCAGTAAGTATCTTGACACGGAAAAGAGTGCACCTCTCCCGTGGCTTGTATGATTGCAAGGTCTACGAGGTGCGGTACGCGCATTGGCTTAGCGTCGAACGCGACCCCGTATTATTCCATGGCGACGGAAACCACAAACCTATCTTCTTAGCGTTCAACTGGATCGTACACGCCAAGAGTGACTAGCGACGCCAAGTGTTATGTGCCTTTTCACTCTCGGGGTATGATTTATCACCGTAGGGATGAACAATCTTTGGCCGTACAATCAGCTTGCCGCTGAAATGGTCGTCGTCCATGAAAATAGTGAGTGGTACCTGAGCGGTCTACTACTACATCTCCCTGTACCGACTGCACCACTGTGTTCGTTGTCACGGTTAGAGTTACAACAGTGTTTGTGGACGGGAGCGTAGTCACGCCCAGCGAAGATGCTGTGTGTCGCCGAGCATGGCAGCTCGCCGAGCAACACGTACTCGTCAAAAAAACATCGCATGCCCGTGTTCGGGTTACCAGCGCGTTCCATCCACCCCCGTTGCGGTCGTTAATGTGTCGAATGACCTGACGTAGCGTAGCGTACAGTTCCAGAAGTTATTGGAATAGTATTATCCTGTACAGGACGGGATCTAAGAGAGGGTGGAGGGGCACGGTAAGAGGGAGACCGTAATCACTTCGCGATGGTG
This sequence comes from Undaria pinnatifida, assembly GCA_012845835.1. Classification (NCBI taxonomy): domain Eukaryota; class Phaeophyceae; order Laminariales; family Alariaceae; genus Undaria; species Undaria pinnatifida. The sequence continues at coordinate 6,211,338 of JABAKD010000023.1, read as the reverse complement.
CCCTCTTCATCATAGTCTTTGGTATTGTGGTGAGAGCGTAGTCGAAGGCTTTTTCGATGGCGTCGTGGTAATCGGGTTGAAATCCGGCCACGTCGGCTAAGATCCAAATACCCATTAAAGAAATCGACAGCTCGCACCACCCTCAAACGCACCCGTGCAACAGTAGAAAGGCGCCAACTGTTTCTCGGCCCCATCGATTGTAATCGTTACTTCGACACAATTTCAAAAGGTGCACGTCGACAAGCTAATCCACGGTGTCGGTGTGTATGTAACAAAAAACACGAAATGCTTTGAAAGTACAACAACGACGGATTGTTGTCTGGACACGTGCTACGACAGGGGATTAAGGTATACCACTTTTTGGCTAAAATAGTTTCTGACTGATGAGAGCTTCTCAACCATTAAATCATGAGAATGGCGTTCATTAGTTGACATGTTAATTTGTTTGCATACCTAGGCCATGGGTTTTGGTCGTCAGGTTCGTTTTTTTCAGCTTCTCAAAATCTTTTTTTGGTGTGAGATTGGGAGCTCCTCAAGCGGTTAAGAGCCTCACAAATATATTTGGTGCACTCCTATACCGTAGCGTGCGTCAACAACTACCGGTGGAATCCCCCCTCTTCTTGTGGTGCACTGCACGGTTGTGGGCGTATTTCTCTGCCAACGGTTTTGTCGTCAAAATGTGCTACATGAGAACACTCTTTGGATGAGGTACAGCACCTGCCAAGTGAGATAGAGGTCTCATGACCTGCACGGGGGTTACGCGTTCCTCCACAACACGCGCTTCAGCAGTGCCGTGTGAGCACTACCGGTTTCGCGCTGAATAGGCAGCCTCATAAACATTTTAGTACATCCCCACCGACGCGTGTGCCTCGTGACGCGTGCTACGATAGAGGTGCAACACGTGATTTCTGAGTTCCTGTCATTGGGAACTTAGTTAAGACTTCTCGATCCCAAAAACTGTTTTCGAGAAAATTAAAAACGGTTACGGGATGAAAACTCCCATGGCCTAGGTACACAACAAGAATCATGCAAAAAATGGCGAGTCATCCCGCGGTAGGGGTTTCAGTTTTTGCGCCAAAAAGTCCCTGGGCGATTAGTTTCTTGACGTGAGGAACTGCCGGTCAACGATGCATTTCGACGAGTACATTATATTAAAGCCCTAAGGCATAGAAACTTGGTCGGGTTGTAGGAACGAATACCCTCGAAATTATTTTTCGGGTGATATATTGAGTTCCTCATGTGAGGAGCTCAGGGACTGATGCTGCAACCCCTACCTTTGGATGAGTCCCCCCATTCCCGACGATTTTGGGTCAAGGAGCCCCGTCATCCAGAAAAAGTCCCCGTCATCCAGAAAACATTTCAGACGAAAAGTGATACCTCTATCGTAGCACGTGCCCGATAAGCTACTTGCATTTAGGATTTTAAATCGTAATTTGATCTGTGGGGGGAGAAAAAACGAGAAAATAATAACTTGGTTAATGTAGGGTCATGGCCCAGTTTGAGAGGAAATAAAAGCATGGTAGTAGAATCCCATATAAAAAGATTGAACAATCGACCAGCCTGCCAGGACACCAACACATCGAGGCACATATCATCTTCCACAGGGCACCCCGGACACACCAGACGGCATCCACAACACCCAAGCACCCTCCCGAAGAGGCTGCCAGGTTTCTGGTGGGCGATCTGCGGTATTGCCCACGACAGACAGGCTGACGCGTCATCAAGAGTGCCCGAAGCGGCGCAAATTTAACTCTTTGCTACGAACACGTAGCAGCCAGCGAGCAATTTTCGAAATCAGAAGGCTCTTCTCACGTTCTTTGGAGACCGACGAGCTGTGGCCCACACACGAACGCAACGCGCCACAAGTGCTCCACCCACGCCAACGCCACAGGTGCGGAAGGCTCAACCGGCCCCATCCCTGGCCCGCAGCAACGCCTGTTTGCAGCCTACCAACAACAGCAGTAGTAGTGTGGCCTTTCGGCGTTTTTGAATATTTCAAGCAGTGTTGTGCTCAATAATCAAAAAGCCACACCGGTACATGAAAACCCGCGAACAGTGTGAGATATAAAAGCTCGGAGATCGGAAGACAGGAGGACGATACCATGCAAGGCATACCATAGACACGGTGGTGCGCATTTCTTCACCCTGGAGCAGCTCGTCTCTACCCCTGAGGCAGCCGGTCTCCACTCTTGAAGAAGCCGGTGGTCTCCAACGTTTTGAATCTCGAGTTTCCTCCTTTGGAACCCTCCTTGTGTCCCTCTTGCGCGGCCGTTTCCCATGTCACACCATCGGTGTATCGGCCACTTCCGGTCTTGCAAGGAGGACGGCACAGATGCAACGGTTGGTCTTCGGCTAGACGATCCAGCCAGATGTTTGTGGCTCGCGAGACGTCGCCCGGATGACCAGGAGTGGTCAAGGAAACACTCGAGAGTTTCATCCCTTATTGATGTTACACACAAGATCGACAAAATCGGCAACACAGGTCTTCTACTGCTGCTGTACATCATAACGTGGTAATCGATGACCCGTCCTAGGTGTGCGCACCCTTCAAAATAGTTTCATATTGTTTTTAGTCTCTGTCCCGTCTCCCCCTCCTCTGGCATGAAACCCAATCCGCCCACATTCTCCACATACATCAAACATCATTGTCATCCAGAGCCTTAAAACCGTTTTGTTTTGTTCCCAGCAGTTGAGCACATCATCAACAGCAGTTGAGCACATTATCAACAGCAGTTGACCACGTCATCAACGCACGAGAAAGAGTGACAGAAAATCGTGCCGCAGTAACCCACACAGCAGCAGCAGCACAGCAGCCTGTACGCGGTCGGTAGTCAGCGTCGAGGGTAGGAACCGGTTGCTGGGCTCCCTGCCGTGTGTACTGATACCCTGCCGTGATTTTTGCTGCGGTGCAAATTTCCGTTCTGCAACAATAATACCTCTTGTTCGTACTCCTAGACTAAACTTCCCTGAGTCATGAAGAATATACTACAGCACAGTCGGCAGCATGACCAGAAGATGTTTGTTATGTGTGTTGAGTACACACGGCGTCCGTGCTCATTATTCATCCTAGAGACATACATACAAAGTATGTGTGAGACAGGGTGAACAACAATCTCAACAATAAGGAATCAACATAGTTTAATGAAGCAAGTGAAATGCCGGCGTACCGGGCACGACAGCAAAACAAAACGAGCGAGACCATAATATAAGGAAAACATTAAAGCTAAAAATGAAAACGCCAGGGAGGGGCTCTGAAGAACGAGAGATGCAAAAAAGCCAGAACGGCTGCAAGAGAAACAACCTACCTGCTGGTGAAGGGAAACAGCTAACTGTTGCACGGACGAAACATCAGGAAAAAGAGGAAGATACCGGCCTAAGGCCGGCGGGGAGGGAAAACAAGGAAACAAAGAGAGAAAAAAGGCAACAGCTAAAAACGAACAAAGCGAGCGAGACAACAAGTAAATGGCATTACTGCCGCGTTCGCGCTTCCCCCTTTGATCTCGATGAATACACACAAGGGAAAACATTACCGCTCTCTGTATTGTTTAGGGACGCTATACCATAGTACTTGAACACGCTCCACAAAATAGTCAAACCGGTAGCTTGCCACACCATGTACCATTTCGATTCGCCGTTCGTCCACAGCTGTATCGGTACCCCCCCCCCCCCGTCCTCTCCCTCCAGTTTACCCTTGTTGCTGTTTTTGGTGTCCACTGTTGCGTGGATTAGCCAGCTCTATCCGCCTCGGTCCTGTGCCATTTCGCCATGAAGCGGCCCGCCGCGCCAACGACCCGCCGGTACCAGTTTGCACTCCTCTTAGCCGCGCTCGACCATAGCGCACTCTTTACTCCTAACAGCAAAGCGGGGTTGTCCGTTGAATGTTTTGATATCGTCTGCTGCTGCTACAGCTTGGGCCCAGTTCATTTCTGGTCGGCCTGGTCCCGGGTTTTCCCCACATTAACCATCGTCCCGAACATCACCCGATGAGTCAGCCGCTCAGTTGTCGTCCTTTGTACGGCTCCCGAAAAGAGGAGGTGGATTTTGCGTGGTCGTCTCAACGCTTTCACATTGTGTTGAGGGTCTTGGTGGTCGATATATGGTGGTCGGTGCGTTGTCGGCGCTGGGAGCCGAAATCAGTTAGCAGGAGGTGTTAGTGTGCCGTTAATAGGTCAGGAAAGCGCCCCTGGCAGAGATCCCGAGCCACACGCCGTACAGCAGGGTGTCAATCACCTCGGTCCTTAGCAGGCGCACCTTTAGCATGAAGGAAGCATCTTCCATATCGTACAGCTCACGCCTGAAACGATCGTAGAATGTCCCTCTTAAAACGATCGTAGCATGTCCACGCGAGTCGGATCCGTCGTTCATTTATGGCATAATGTCGGCGCTTTCGTTGATAAGACGGCGCCCAGGCACAGCAAATGCATCGTCTGCAAATATACCTCTGGCCCGCCGCTTCGATAACAAGCGGTGGGGCCGGGAGAACCTTGTTGAGTGTGCGGGGCAGCGTTGTCTCCTTTTTCGTTTCGCACACGGTGAGGCCTGCTGATTCGAAAACGGTCACAATGACAGTCATCTTCGCAAGGTCTTCCATTGATTTACAAACATCGCCTGCATCGTCGGCGTACAGCATACCACAGACTGGCCTCCGTACATGTGCCAGTGGTTCAACGTCCAACCCGCCCTCCCCGAAGTCCTCCTCGAGGTGCACCAAGTCCTCAAAAAATCTGGGTCCTCACTGCACATTAGCGGAACGGAATGTATCGCTGTGCGGCGAAAAATACATTGCAAAGAAGCGGCGACAGTAGACATCCTTGCCACAATCCCTGAGTGACGTCATGCCATTCATAGTGTTCGCCGTCATCCATACGCGCGCGAGCTCGCATGCTTTCGTGGAACTGGCCAAAATCGGAAAATATTTTCTCGGATACGCATTCCAACAACACACTCAAGATTACGGCATATATTTTTTGTCATAAATATCATGATCAATCAGCAGGCTCGGCGTTAGGGTTAGGGTTAGGGTTAGGGTTAGAAAGGAACGCACCGGCGGCATTTCGGCAGTCTACGTCACCATGCCGAAGACCGGACATTTTTTTAGAAAAAGGAAGGTGTCTGCCAGGGACCTCAAAGTTGCCAGGTTGACCCAGTATATGTACTGTGTCGGTGACGGACCGAGGTCGCTCTTGGACCTCGTCAAGAGGGTTCACGGAACGACGTTCCCCTCCAAAGGAGGAGTGTGGAGAAGAGTTGATACAGAACGAGTTCGTGCCAAGAGAAAATTTTGCTTTTCGGGAAGGTTGGGGCTCGCCCCTGTGCGATTAATGTCTTCGCACACATTGAGTACTTTGTTGAGCTATGACAGTTATACACAGGGTTACTCGCACGCGTGGCCTACAATATGCTGTATACGCATGGCAGCTTTCCCCGGGCTTGGGGTTCGATGCTATGAGGCCGCGATTAGTATTGACAAGCTGGGGGCTTTGCGGTTAGTAATAAGCACATCAAGTGCTTGATTAAGATCTTTTTCTTCTGCGTTTTTTTCTACACAGACCAAAGCCATTCGCCAGGGTGGCGTATCAGATTATCCTCCAGCCTTGTAGAGGTCCCTCTCGCAAGTTAAGCACCCTCGAAGGCAAACTCGTACAAATTCGTCGAGACTTTCCTTGTGCACACATTAACTAGCGGCATTTTTGATCGAGGGTTGATAACTTCACGGTCTCGCGGTTTCAGGGTCAAGTTTGGAAAGAGTGTGATGGCTAAACCCTGTGCGCGATAAAAGTTGATAGCGAGAACCGTCGAACATATTTATTTCTTTTTGGGTCTACGCAGAATTCAAAATTGATACTTGTAGCAAGAACGGAGGGATGGGACGAAGGCCTTTTCCAATGCCCAGCCGAGGAAGCTTGAAGGTACAAGCGATAATTCCGGACGAGTGACCATTCCGGAATTGTGAAGGTAGAAGGGTTACTCGCACAACAAGTGGCTTGTTACTCGCAGCACGAGTGGCTTGTCCGAGTGTCTTGAAAGTAGTTGTTACTTTCCCACAAGTGGCTTGTCAAGAAGATGTTACTCACTCGAGTGGCTTGTCCAAGCGAGATTTAAAATATAAGTGTTACTCGTACGAGTGTCCAGAAGTTGTTACTCTCGCACGAGTGGCTTTTCCGGAGGATAGAAAGCATTGAGTGTTACTCGCACGAGTGGCTTGTCCGGAAGCTGTTACTCGCACGAGTGGCTTGTCCGGAAGCTGTTACTCGCACCAGTGGCTTGTCCGGAAGATTGTTAGTGCAGGTGTTGCTCGCAAACGTGGCTTGTCCGAGTGGCTTGTTTCTTCCACAAGTGGCTTGTCCGGAAGATTGGAGGTAGACGTGTTGATCGCACGAGTTGCTTGGCCGGCAGATTGAAGGTAGAGTGTTACTCGCACGAGTGGCTTGTCAGGAATATTGGAAGTAGAAGTCTTACTTGCACGAGTGAGTGGCTTGTCAGGGACATTGGAAGTAGAAGTCTTACTTGCACGAGTGGCTTGTCCAGAAGCCTGAAAGTAGGAATGTTACTCGCACGAGTTGCTTTTTCGGAAGATCGAAAAGAGTAGAAGTTCTACTCGCAAGAGTGGCTTGCCCAGAAGCTGTTACTCACACGAGTGGCTTGTCCGGAAGATTGAAGGTAGAAGTGTTCCTCGCGCGAGTTGTCCGGAAGATTGAAAGTAGAGCTGTTACTAGCACGGTTGGCTTGTTCGAGTGGCTTGTTGATCGCACGAGTTTTTTGCTTGTCCGGAAGATTGAAGGTAGAAGCACCTTCTTCCGCGGGTGTGCGTCGTTTGACGATGAAGGGAATCTGCGGCGGTGGCGGTGACCGGCTTGTTCTGCGGGGCGTTGCCCATGTTCGCCTTACGGCCGATTGGACAGCCCCCCCTGCGACACCAGCACCGTCGCCGAACCCGAATGCAAGTGCCGCTTACAACGATTACCCCGACTTCTTCGCCCCCGAAGCATCTTGCCACGTGGTGGGCTCGCTAGGTAAGTAAGGCCTTATCCCGTCCTAGGAAGAAATTGAGCTGAGTTGTCTGACGCCCTGCCCGCATTTGGCGTTCCTCATTTTCTTGCTGACGCTTGTATTATTCGCCAAACAAACCAAACTTTTTCGGGTTTTTTTTGTTTAGATGATGCGGACTCGGACGAGGGCGAAGAGGACGGTGGCGACGGGTATGACTTTGATGTTGGTCACGACCGCGCTTACGGCCTAAGAGCCGGAGACGAGATCGGTGGCAATGTCGACCAGGACGACGTGAGTGCTGTAGAGGTGGCAATTACGTTTTGTTTGTTTCTGAAATCTGCTCGGCGTCAACGTGCGCTTTGTATACGATTTTTTTTATGTTCGGGTGTTCTCAATTCATGTTGATTGTTGCCAACTGTATCAGGGGGAGGGCCCAAACATGCTCAAGGGTCGCCTGGATACCTTCCACGCGCTTCCACGTATCTCCCGCCGGGTGAAGAAGAGTCGCGACGCCTACAAGCCCTCCATGGCTTGGTTGAAAGATGCTTGCTATATCGTTAATCTGGAAGACATCAAGGAGGCGAGTGGTTTTGACGTCACCTGTGTCGTAGTTCGGATCAGTGATATGGAGAGACTTTAGCTGTCGTCGAAAACAATGCATGCACTGGGTCATGTGTCGGGACCATTACGCTCCTGCCGATCTCGCTTCTAAGTGCAGGTAGAAAGTGCTCTTCAAGCGCAAAAAATGGCATCGGAGTAGGTGGCAGAGTATATAGAGATGAACTGACGTGTTTCTTGCGGAATTTTCGGCGGCTGGCACCCGAGCGGACACGATTGTTTACTCGTTTTGATTCAATGATTGATCGGTTCTGCGACGTGATCGATGCGAAATGGGGATGAACTCTCCTGCCCCCGAAAGCACTGGAGGTCGTGGAGCTGCTCCGCAAGCACATCGAAGTTGGTTGTCTAAGCAAGCCTGACGGCGTGCCGCTGTACTACGCAACAGGGAAAAGTAAAGCGGGGATCACCACTCGTCGCTGTGTCAGAAATTCCAGCAGTACAGGGGCTTGGTGTGTGTGTTTTGCGTGACTTTCCTATCACTAGCAGGTACAGCAACCACTTCCACCCATAACATTGGCCTCACGGCATAACCCGATGCTCATAGTATTTGCCGTCAAGTATACCGCACGGTTTCGTTTGTTGCAATGTTTGTAACATGTTAAGTTTTTTCCTCGGCTTGGTCAACCAGGTAATTCGTGTTATGATGGACCTGACGTACTATACCTGTTCAATATGTTTTCCGCTTGCTGTAACTGTTTGTCCTTTTTTAAAAGGTTTTCATCGTTACCTCCGCAGGCTACTATTGTGCTTCTCCTGCGCTGGCCCACTCGATTCTGCCGGAGTTCAATTATCGCTGGAATATTGGCATGGCTGCGAAGAACCGCGGCCTGCCGAAGTAGATTGGAGCATGCTACGAACAGTTTGAGTTTGAGATTATCTGAAGCGACACGGCCAGCTGGTCACCGGATAGCCCGATGTTTTTTGGGTGGGTCCCTGCTCTTGATGTGGCAGACACTGGTGAAAGAAGCGACCTTTCTCAGAGATTGTGGGGACCTGAAGCTCGGGGTGAGGTTCCGGTTGATCTTGTCGACCTCCCAACAACTTCAGAATCACTATGATGAAATCAAAGGGCACGCCCACGTTAAGAATACGATGATCTCTATTAGTCAACGGCATGCTGCATTGCTTGCTAGGTTGCAGGAAGCTGACGGGGGCGCGATGATTGCGGGTGTTGTCGCTAGCGCTGTTTCCCCTGCTGTTTCGCAAAGTTCGTATGGGGCAGGTATTATTGTTGGCGTTCGTGGCGGCAGTGAAAGGGGGGGGCGCATCAGCAGGTGCAGGCGTGTCGGCGTCAGCTGCAGAGATGTTGAATTTTGGCGCCGGCGGGGATGAGGCTGGGTAGTTTGGCGCCGCCAACCGACGCCCAAGAAGCCTAAGGGCCCACTCCGGGACCCTCAGATTTTCTTTCACCGCGGCCACAGTCGACAAGAAGGCGCGTACCAGGAGGCTCACCCTGCCCCCGCGTGGGAGGGAGGGGCAGCCCCAATGCAATGTGCCGCCAGAAAAAGCACGGGCCCGAGGCCTGCAGAACCGGGAAAAAACTAGATCAGACCGAAAACGGTGGTGGTCATGGTGTGAATGTGAAAAGTGCACCCCGGCCCTTCTTCTTGGTGTTGTAGGTTAGCGTCGGCAGTGTCGGGTCAAGTTTGCCTTTCGTTAATTCACAAAAAATACAGGCCGTACGAGTAAATTATGTTTTTGCTTCGCTTGCGAGCCGGCCGTTTCGTTTTGTGTGGCCCTTGGTTTGGTTGTTTCATCTCGGGGGGGGGGCGGTCAACAGCGATACTACCACCGTTGTCGACAAAATTGTGAGCCCTTCTTGTTTTTTTTTCCTTTCCCATGTTTCCCTTTTTTTCCATCCCTGGGGAGAGGGAAAGAAGAAGGGGTGGGGGGTGGGGGGGGGTTACCTGGCACCTAGTCGTAGCTATCCCCCACCCCCCTGATATTCGTCTTCCTTCGCCTGGCATGATGGGGGTGCTGGATGTCGCCGGGCGGCAAAAACGGTTCAGTGCCAAGACATGCACCACACGAACAGTGTCTACGTTGAAAGAAGGAAGATTTTTCGAAAGCATCGCCAATCTTTTGGTTGAACTGGACTTACATGGGTCCTATCATTTGTGGTGTTTGTTTCGTCTATTTTACCAAAAACCTGTGATTATTTCAGCTAACCATATAGATCCATATCCTCACCGGTCGCCCCGGTGGCGTATCAGGTTATCCTCGAGCCTGGTATAGGTCAGTTTCGTGAGTTCGAGCCCCGCCGAGTGCATATTCGTATAAATTCGTTGGGACTTTTTCTTGTGCACAAATTGACTTGCGGAAAGCGCGAGAGCGTGAGTCAGCAACATTCGATGAACAATCGACGAGCAGTGGGATTGCTGAACCCTATGCGCGATAAAAATTGAAGGCAAGAACCGGGGAGGAGAAGGGATGACACCTGTGACCACGGCTTGTCCAGAAGCTGGAAAGTGAAAGTGTGCTAAAAAAAAAAAAAAAAAAAAAAAAAAAAAATATCCTACTCCAAGATCTACCCACGACTGCGAGCGAATATCGACTCCAATATCAGGTACTCGTATGTAGGAGTCTTGGCCTCTCCCTTCGATCTAATCCGAACCTAAAATCTCAATTTACGTTATGAGCTTTTTACTTGTCTTTATCAAATTGTCAATTGACTGATGACCTTTTACCACGTTGTGAACAGTGAGGTCGCTGGGTCGATTCTCACCGTCTTCCCAGAAAAGAAAAACAGGGATTTTCTCACGTTCCAAGAACCTGTAAAACTCAACCACTTTGAAAAAACGATGAGAAAATGTATAGGATCGTTGCAAGTCACTCCAATACCGAAAAAATCGCATTGGGTACTGGGCATCTCATCGGAGTTCATGACATAACCTGCTGGGATGTATTTCAGGTTTAGTCAGGGGGAGAATGTGGTGGGAAAACGAGTTTCCCCATCCGTCGGAGGATGAAAAAAAAAAAAAAAAAAAGAGTTCAGAAGGAAACAACTCGAGTAGCATTTGTTGTGCAACACCTTGAGTCTACATCCTAATATTGGAAAACTTACTCGTTTCACAACTGGAGGGGAAGTGATAGTACGATCCCTCGAGGGTACAACCTCCGTCGACGGCGGCGGAAGAATCCCGAGGCCAAGCAGGAGGTAAGAAATTGGGCGTACTTGCGTCTCGAAAGTCTTGGGCCCACAGGCGTTGTGCTTCGTAGTTGGCCTCGCGTGAGTTTCGCGTTGTTGTGCGAACTGATATACTCTAATCACGGCGGGTACTAATAATATTTAAAATCGGGGTATCTTCGTGTGACATAACACACGTGATATCTGTAGGATAGGTATTTCAGTAGATGATGCTGTTACTATTATTACTCTATCTGACGCATGTGATATCTGTAGGTATTTCAGTAGATGCTGCTGTTACTACTCTTATCTGGTTGGCGTTGTTGTTGTACAGTTCCAGTAACTTCCGTGCGATTGCTGGCGCTCTGCTGCTCTGTACCCGGTGTTCGTTGTTTTTCTTATGATTGAAGGTGCTTGGTATAATAGGTGGGGCGAGTGCTTATATGAATGAACACCTCAAAGTCCGTTTTGGATCTCCGGTTGAGCGACCAAGAAAGATGACAAATTACTACGCTTTCCCGCCTAAAACGCACGATACGAAGAAGGCGCACGAGTGAAAAAGTCCAATGTGCAAACTGAACTCACGTGGCCGCTGGGTATCCACTCAACTACAGCATAGACTTCCCCCGTTCCCACAACTAACCAACTCGCGGCTACAAAGTACAGCGGTTTGGCTACCTTCACCGTGCGAACCGCACGGTAATCGCGAGGACAGACGAACGCGCCTGCTGTCTGGAGTGCTGTCGGAGTGACGACCCGTGGAGATGCAGTGAAATAAGAGCAATCGAAGCAAAGACCATGATACAAATATCAATGATCGCCCCGCCTTCCCGAGTTGTTTTGATAGGTTGCAGCGCAGCTACTACGCCCGTGCCTGAAAATTGAAAATTCCGGGGGGTCGGCCCCCATGAGGGGTTGACAACTTACTCTACCAACTCTACAAAAATCAGTGACGTAGTAAGTAACATGTTGTACTACTGCCTCGTACGTAAAAAAACCCTGAAAAAAAGACTATTGCTGCTCCCGTGATGATGGTGTGCGTGCGGATCGTGGGTATCCGTGTACCATCCTCCTGCTGTGGTTGTCCATGGCCGCCTCATGGCCTTAGCTCACTCGGCCCGCTCCTTCGCACTTGCCCTTGTTGACACTCAATTCCAATCGGTTCCCCTTCTCCCCCATCCCCCAAAAACAAAATGCTCCACGCAGCTTGCGGTGCTGATCTGAAAAACACAAATATTCTCGTTCAGGGACAGTTCAATCCGTCTCTTCCCCGCCCGTCGACGGCCAGTCGCCCTCCTCCTTCGCCATAGTACCCTATGAGGTACCGGAGGGGTTTATCTATCCATTACGATGTACCAGGGATAGACTACGTATGTAAAAGTTAAAAATTTCAGCTGTGAGTACGACCGATTGAAGGGTTGAAACTCAAACTTTGCAAGCTAGCTGCTGCGTGGTACATCCATATTTCATTAGACTATTGCACAGAGTAGTTATATGTACGAGATCAGATATTATAAAAAATAAAATGCAGTCCGGCTGTGAGATCGAATATGTTGTCGGCACTCATCTTTGCAAGCTGTGTGTGATACTCCGATCGCGCGTATTACGGGTTGTGTGTCCTCCTATAGGAGGTGTTTGTTACGGGTACAAGCCGAGTGCTGCTATTGATAGCGTGAATACATGCTGCTATTAAAATTTCAACCAATGAACACCTCGGACAGATCGTGATCTAGATCATCCATTAATCTGTCTATTGCATAGAACAGAAAAAGCTTACTATATACCTGGTAGTCTATGCCTGGTACGCGTTGCTCTTATCTGCAGTGAGAAATAGGTAGACTAGCTTTTTAGAATCGGCAGAAAAGTACCCAGTGCACTTTGTAGTAGCTTAAAAATAAAGTTGCGTTTTTGATGCCCACCCGATCATTAGCAAATTAAAACTATAATTTCTAATTTCGGTGATAAATAATACTCGAGTAGAAATTTAAGTCTCACACATTTTACACACATTCGAAAACTTGCACGTCCCTCCTTTACGTGTCCGACGCCATGTTTCACGTCCCAAATTGGCAGAATGTGTGTGTTCTGCATATTAAGCTGACATTTTCACCCATCTACATCGAGCTCTCAAACAGTGTCCGTTCCGATGGCTCCTGTCTATAGAGAGAGGAGCTCTGTGGTCTCAAACTGTGAGACTGAAATACGTACGCATTGCAAGTGCAGCTATGTGGCTGTGCCATGCAATGAACCGCAGTGAACAGTCGGCCGAAAAGAAATGCAAGTCAGCGCACCAGACTACTTGCAACGAGAAAGAAAGAAAAGGGAGGGGAGGGAGATGCAAAAAAGACGGAAGAAGACAAAAAAAACGCTCGGATCGGTATCAATCTCAATCAAGATGTCTCTCTCGCTAGGGCACATCCCGCAACCAACATGCCTATATTTGTACTACGTAGCAATCGTCGGAATTTTGTCAATGGGAGCTGTCTGCTCGCTTCTTGCAGAGGAAGAATACCTTCTTCCTTGGGAAACTTCTTGGGGAACGTCTTTGTGAGTATAAGATAAAAAAGATACAATAGCTGTCGCTAAAACGAGCGACAGCTGATAGATATCACTGTCGTCAGACGTGTGCGTCCACGGGCCATTGGTTGGTGTGTTTGCGAGGGGCACCACAGGTGGAATAGAGCCGATGTGACGTTTGTTAGTATTGCAATTGATGTGGTCATTAGTTGGCCGCGACGGCGTTGAAGACGCCCATGCCTGTGTACCTACCCCGCGTGCTTTGTGCTAAGTCCACCAGCGTAACCTCTTCCCGCAACCTAGCCTTCATGGTGTCGGAGTTTTCAAGCTTGCCTATCCTGTCGAAATTCATTGGCTCTACCATGAGGTCCGCTAGTCTTTTAGCCCTACTGAGACAGACGAGAGTACGCCCCGTGCTGGCCCCCTTCGCCCCAAGTCTATGACGGCCTTCTCTAACGTGCGCCCCTGTGATTTGTGCATAGTGATGGCCCAGCAGAGCCTCAACGGCAGTTGCGTCCTGACCTGCGTTCCCCCGTCCTGTCAAGTAGTGTCTACGGGAGAAATCGGCACACACCCTCTATATCTCTCCGTAGACGACCATTCCCCCCCTGAGTACCCTCTGAACTTGACGACAACGTAAAGGGGGAGCTTCGGCGGGGGCGCGTCGTCTGCAAACACCAACTCCACGACTTGGCCTCGAATGCCGTTCACGAGTCCAACTTGTTGGTACAAGTTCTTCGTGAGCATGACCTTCCGCCGTGTCTGCTGTCGCCCTTCTGGCGTTGGCGCACGGACCGAGTTTGGGTCAATCACCCCCAACGGACGTCTCTTCATGATGACCTACTCTCACCACGAGACAGCAGTAGATACACTCAGCGGACACACCCCAAGCGGGCACACACTCTCCACGCCCGCTCTCCGCTGGCCACTATTGTCGCCCGCTGCGCCCGTTGTCTGTGTGCTGCTCTCTGTGTCAGCGCTGTGTGCCGGCTGTGTGAGCGGTGAGTGCTGCTGTTTTTGCCCGTGTGGTCTGCCGTGTGTGTTTTTTGTTGCTCCGTGGTGGTCTGCCTACACCTGCAGTCTAAAATCGAATGACTCCACACTAAAATCCAGTTTAGTCAAAGACACGCACGCAAACTATTTTTTTTTCATGGCGAGCCTATATTGCAAGGCCCGGGTGTAGATTGGAAACTCGCTTCGCTCGAATATAAATACACTCCAGCTGCTGTTAGATCGAAGATTTTGTCGAAACTTATCTTCGCAAGCTGTGTGTGATGCTCCGATCGCGTGTATTACGGGTTGTGTGTCCAATAGGTCGGTGACTCCCCTTGGAACTATCAGGGTCAACAGGGTGATGTTAGGCAGTCTGTGCGCGGAAACTATAATAATACCCGTTGTTGAGGGGGACAAAATCTGACAGCTGTGGAAGGAAATGCATCAGTTTATCAAGTGTATCCTGTAAGTCGTATAACCGGTGAGGGGAAGGCGGAGTTTTTCAGGGCGTGGGGGCATGGGTTTAAAGAACATGGGGGGGCGGGGGCAGCTCAAAATGTGCGTGGAAACTATAAATTAGGGGGTAGGTGGGTGCGGCAAAAAATAATGTAACAGCTTTAGGTCGCATAGATGTAGGGGTTTGCTATACGCGTGGTGCTAGTTCCAAGCGATGGTGCGGGTGGTGGGAATGGAGGGGGCGTTTGGGGGGAGAGGGGGGGGGGGGGGTTGGATCAGCGGCATGGATGTGCAACAGTCGAATAGATCTTGACTGCCCTGTAGTTTTTTCGCCACTGCGCGAGTCACCGTAAGCTAGGTACCCTAGGGGTGCAGCACATTCTGAGAAATTTCCGAGCTCCTAGCATGAGAAAGCTCAATATCTCCCCCCAAACATGGCTTCGAGGGCATTCGTTCGCGCGCTGCCCGGACGAAAATAGTTCTATGCGCTTGTCCTGAAACGAAAATGCTCGTAAAATTGTCATACTACTAAGCGATGCCTCCGCGTTTAAAAGTTCTGTAGGGTTTGTGGATTCCGGATAAGGGTATGGGGGTCTTACAAAACTTCCAGAAGTTTCTGGTACGGGTATGGAAGTGTTACAGAAACTTCCAGAAGTTCCGGGTATTGTGGCACAGGCATACAGAACTCACAGAAGCTCCGGGCGGGTACAAAGCATGATGTACCCGTACCCCGGGTATTGTGGCACGGATCTTACAGAACTCACAGACACTCCAGGTACGGGTATGAAAGTCTTGCAAAACTTCTAGAACTTCGGGGTATTTTGGCACGGGCGTACAGAACTTCCACAAGTTCCGGGCAAGTATAAACATGCTGTACCCATACCCCGGGTCTTTTTGGCACCGGCGTACAGAACGTCTAGAAGTTCCGGGCACGGGTATCAGTGTCTTACATAAGTTACAGAAGCTCTTTGTAGGGTAATACCCGGGGTAAATAAAACCCCCGGGTATGGTTTTGTGTATACCGTACAGACAGAACGAAAATAAAAAGTTCGGGTACGGGTATGAATGTCGTACAGAACTCACAGACGTTCCGGGTACGGGTACAAGCTGGGCCGGCCTAGAAACCCAAAGTCCGTCAGCCGGGTATACCTTTTGAACGACAGTGACCCACTGCAAACTGAGCATATCCTCGTAATCTGCTAGATGCGGTGGTCATTTTAAGCCCTCCAGCTTGAGAATCTGCGAAGTTGGCGCCGAAAAAATTGTTTGCCACTCACTTTTCCTAGTTTGAGCATTTTTTTTCATGATCTGTTCGTGTTGCTGTATAAAAATAGCTCGAAATACAAAGTGGATGGAATTGGCTTAATTTTTCTGGGCATGTACATCTTGGGACGAGGAATAGGGACATATGCTTTTCATTTCATGGGTCACTTTCGTTCGAAAGTTATGGATGAATCCCTGAATTATATGTAAATTTGTATGCAGAGGCACTTCGGTGGAAACTTGGCCATGCACCTCTCAATTTTTGAAGTTAGGACCTGAAATTTTGACACGTGATTTGGACCGAGCCCACCAAAACAGTACTTGGCGAGCTTAATATAATAAGAAAAAAACTGCCGACATTCGCCAGCTAAATGTTTTCCATGATCATGAAATGGACAAAAAGTCAACGGATTTTTATTTTTTGCTTTGGGCTCGCCAAGTAGTGTCTCGGCGAGCCTGTTCTGAATCGCGTGTCAAACTTTCAGGTCCGAACTCGAAAAAGTGAGCGGAACACAGCGATATTTGTCTAATTTGAGCGTCTTGGCCGGCCTTGCTTGTAGGGTTGTACAGAACTCGCAGAAGCCCCGGGTACGGGTAATTCCCACAGGTAAATACCCTCCTCAAAAGGGTCGAAAAAACAACAAAATGTCTGGTCAAAAAAGACGCAATTGTCAACGCACTTCCAATTACTGCGATTGGCATACTGCATAATACACCGATGCGCTCATAGGAAATAGCACATACGTCAACTATTAAACTACTGTTCTTCCGTAACACAGATTATACCACAGCGTACCCCGGCTGTGGCGCCTGAAACAAAATAATGGCGGTCGCGCAAGCCGAATTTTTCCACTCTAGCTCGATACGCCAAGTGCCACGACAAAGAAGAAGCAAAGCCACCGAAACACAGAGAGAATAGTTCCAAGACTTCGATGATCTGAAGCCAGATCTGCATTATTCCGATCGGAAAGTTAACATTTGACAAAACGCAACACGTGGTTTCCCGATAGGAGGAAAAAAATCGATAATATGTCAAACTAATCGAATCGAATTCAATTCGATTCATGGAAAATATTTATTTCGATTCAAAAGGCTACTTCGTTAATACGTTAACACGTGCCCTTAGAAACGGAAGAAACATCAACAGCAGGTGCTCTCATCGTGTGATACGTACTGCTTGCTGTGTTCGGTGTTCGGTTTGTGTGACTGACAAAACATGACGACATCCTAAAGAATGCATACCTTGGTAATACACTTTTCGGATTACACCTGAATGAATACAGGGATTCCCGGGTATTGTAACGAAGCTATACCCGTTCCCCGGGTATTGTGCCACAGTCTTACAGGAGTCACAGAATTTCCGGGTAAGGGTATGAGGATCTTTCAGAACTTCCAGAACTTCCGGGTACGGGTACGGATGTCTTACAGAACTTACAGAAGTTCCGGGTATTGTGGCACAGGCGTACAAAGCACACGGAAGGTCCGAGGGGGTGCAAGAAGACATGCTGTACCAGTACTCCTGGTATTGCGGCCACGGGCGTGCAGAACTTCCAGAAGTTCCGGGTACAGGTATGAATGTCGTACAGAACTTACAGAAGTTCTGGGTACGGGTATGAATGCCGTACAGAACTTACAGAAGTTCTTTGTAGGGCAATACCCGCCTCTGGGTACGGTTTGTACGTACCCACACAACCTTGGATACTTCCACCCTGGAGGAGTTCAACCGGCCAGGTATACCTTTTTTTGGCTTAAAAAGTTCAACCCCTACGGTGGGATGACTCGCGCACAAGTCTGTAGATATGACAAAAGGCCGTTTCATGCTCCGTTCCAAAGGCGACATTACAATTTTTTCCTGCCCCCGAATCTCGTTCTCCTCGAGGCACGTTAACAAGTATTGTACGTTTGAGTATGTGCGTGTGGGTAGACCATCGGCGATCATTCCAACGTACTCTTCACGACAAAACCCGCTCCACACGCGCAGGAAAACCCTACACCAATGACGCTGCACGGAACACAGTAATAGGCCGTCCTTTAAATTTTGGGAGGATGACGCCAATCAATGTCTTTGGAGCCCCTTGATAGCGTGACATTGTGGTAAGTTATGTAGTGATCTAACTTTCAGGAATCCGGACTTCAAATAGGATCGCTTTTTTTTCATTGTCCAATAATAATTGATGTGTCAGGATTCCTGGCATAAGTCAACGCGATTGTGGTTGTTGGTGAAAACGTGACCTTGTAGGTTCATATTCTTTTTGATGTCAGGAATCGTGACATTTGGTCCCGACTCGTGATTTATTTAGCCACTCGCTTGCGCTCGCGAGCCGTCTCAAGGTAGGGGTGCAGCAGCAGATTCTAAAAAAAATCTGAGCTCCTAAACTTGAGGGGCTGGCTCAATATCTCCCCCCCGAAACAGGACTTCGAAGGCGTTCGTTTGGCGCAACCAGACTCCAAGCTTCGATGCCGTATGTCCCGAAACAAGCGAAACTCGCGAAAAATTTTCGACTCTACCGGTGGCAGTTCCTCGCGTGGGCAGCTCAACCGGCAAGGTATACCTTTTTTTGGCGAAAAAAGGGGTAACCCCTACCGTGGAATGACTCGTTTCGTTAGGAACGACCCTCAACCCCCCCACCCCCCTGAATCGCACCACACGGCACGTCTGAGGCGACATCACCACTAAAAATCACTTTTTTTTTCATTTAGGTATGTTTCGCCCAAAAACGGTTTCGCCCGCCGTTTTGCGTGTGTTGCAGTTTGTCGGACACCTCACCTCTATAACGACACGCCCTTTTGTTTTCCTGTGTGCCGCTATTTTTACAGACACGAGGTCCACTGAACGTGCGTAGCAAAGCCACAGGCAACAACAATCTGCCGCCTGCTAAGGTCGATTGGTGCTTCGACGCCAATGAGAGGTGCGTTCTGTGAAATGTGCGCGTGGTGCGCGTCGCATATCAGGACCCAGGCTTCGGTTGGGGGATCATTTGCAGGACACCTTCTTGCAGTGACCCTCGGGGACACTCGCGCGCGAATAGCCCCCCTGTTCCATTGTGTTATTCAGCTGTTCGTGTGGTCTGGCTGCGTTCTGCCTCTCTACGCGCCGTTGGCGCTCGTTTCATGTATTTCTGGCGTATTTCCTCCACTCAAGAGTATCTAAAGGGTTTCGTGTGGGACCACGGACTTGAAATTCCGCGATATAGAGTGAGACCGACCGAAGCTCGAACCGACCAATGCTGAAACCGACAAATATGCTAAAACCGACCAATATGCTGAAACCGACCAATATGCTGAAACCGATCAATATGCTGAAACCGACCAATGCTGATTAACCGACCAATGCTGAGAAACCTACCAAATGCTGAAACCGACCAAAGCTGAAACCGGCCAATGCTGAATACGGACTAATGCTGAAACCGACCAGTTCTGAAACCGACCAATGCTGTTACCGACCAGTGCTGAGAAACCGACCAAAGGCTGAAACCGACCAATGCTGCAACCGACCAATGTTGAATACCGACCAATGCTGAAACCCACCAATGCTGAATACCGACCAATGCTGAAACCCACCAATGCTGGGAAACCGACCAAATGCTGAAACCGACCAATGCTGAAACCGACAAATTATGAATACCGACCCAATGCTGAAACCGACCAAGATGCTGAAACCGACCAATGCTAAGAAACCGACCAAAATGCTGAAAGCGACAAATGCCACAGTGGGGGAGGTACGCCTATTTCCATTGCCGTGTTCTGGCCACTCACTATTAATAGCGACTCTAACATCATCCTCGCAAAAGTTTGTTTTCACTCGCGGCCGCAAAATAAACGACAATCCGAGGGCAGTGCTGACCTTCCCGGACCAATGCTACGGTAGAGGGGGGTGGATTACTCCCTTTTGACCACTTTTTTTCCAGTGGCCTGTGTCACTCGCGCGAGGGACCCCTCAGTACCTTGCGGTCACAGGCTTTCGTGCTGTTTGACATTCTCGATGTTAACACGAAAAGGGATGGTTAGCTGCGCTGCACCAAAAAAATCGCCGCACGTGTTAATGTCAGTGACATACAGAGTCACTCGCGCCAGTATGATACCTCAGACCCGGTACTGAAAAATGTTCATCGTAACTACGTAAAATAGAGCACCAGATACGTAGCTACTCGTACGAGTGGCTCTGAGTCGCTGAAAACGGAGGTTCTAAAGGTGACACTCCTCCTGCTGTATGTAGCCTTCATCCTATCAACCACCAACAACGACAACTACAGAGAATGGTGGACTTAGCTGCAGGGGCACGACACCAAGGATACAAATAAATGCAGCTCATTTTAAACAGCGCCCGGCACTATATTTTTTTGTTGTGGAACTACTGTATATGCAAGTATGCTTTTTTTTATTATTATTATTTTCCGGCGGATGGGAAGAATTAAAGCTTTAGCTCACCACACTTCCACGTATTTTCATACGCGTCGTGTGTCGATTCAACTCAGCTGCTTTCGCAGCCCAACGCTAGCTGGCGCACCCTTCGAGTCCCTTTGTAGGTATAGCGTAAGCTGTAGTTTTTCGTGAGAGCGGCCCCCATTTTGTTTACCTGTTACACGCTAACCTTAAGATGGTATCCTTTTCGGGCTGCTGGGCGGTCTAAGGTGCCTGAGCAGAACTTCTCACAGAGTTTCCCACCTGAAAGCTCGCCCTTTTTCGCACGTTGAAACTGCCTTGTCTTTTTTGTGTGTTTTGCTTACGAAATTTCATCATACCAACTCCCAGCTGATCTGAGCTGAGCTCTCACAACAGAGCAACGCCGTACGGTGACGTTCGGTGCCGTGCCCCGTCGTGTCGTGCGGTACTCTATGCTGTGGTACTGTGCCATGCGGTGCTGTTCTGAGTGCTGTGCTGTACTTACTCCTATCGTGCAAGGTCTCATTTGACGGAATATCATACAGCGGGGGTATCGACGCACACCACACCAGGTTTGGACGCATACTGCAGTGTTGAGTCCCCCAAAATGAATTCCAAGCTCAGCTCAGTCAGCTGTGTATGGCTCAGCAATGCGTAGCGCAGCGCCTTGGGGTGCCGTGCTGTGCTGTGCTGTGCGGTGCCGTGCCTTACCCTGCGGGGCGGTATTGTACCGTGCTGCGCTGTGCTTCTTTCAAAAATAGTCATGCGAAGCATCAGGTAGCAGGTACAGAAAACACGAGTGTACTCGTTTTTTTTTTTCTTTTTTCATTTAGTGTCCTCCCTCTCGGTCTGGTTCATTTTTTTTTTGCGTAAAATACGCCCGCACTGCTGATCAGAACGTGACATCGCCAACAGGCACAGTGTACGGCACACGGTAATAAGCTCTGCACGAGTAGCTCTTGGCATTACCGAATGAATATTAATAGTTGCGGCATATCATGGGCCCCTCTTCTTTCGGCCCGCTTCACGTTCGGTCATATTCTTCCTTGCGCGAGCGTAGCGGGCGGCGTCAGCCGCCCGCGTAGCAGATCTCTTGTAAAAGGGCACCGTAAGGCCGTGGTTATCACCGCTGTAGTGCTGCTAAGGGCGCGACCCCAGGCGCATTCTTCGTAGTGCACAAGACGCGCACTACGATAGAGGTAGCACTTTTTGTCTGGAACGGTTGTCTGAATCACGAGGCTCCTTAGCCAAAAATCGTCGGAAAATACGCCCCATTTATTGTATTCCTCTAGGGCATGGCAATTTTTGTCCGGTTTCAGCAGCTTTTTTTTTCGTTCGGTCTTCTTAAGCTCCTAATTGAGGAACCTCAGAGAGAAAATGTTTCTCCTCAATCGTAACACGCGTCACAACCCACCACGCAACATCAGATTGCTTTTGTGCACAACCTTATCAGACCGTGGGTCGTTTGGCACAGCGTGCGACATGAAGCGGCTGACACCTTGAGAGAACCGGAATCGTTCATTCAGGCAACCTCTGACTTGAACTCACATGTTGTGTGCCAGTACCTCTCAACATCGGCTACATATGGGCACGTGTAGCACTTCGCCTGAAGAGTCGTTCTACGGTAGCCCCCCCGACCTTTCCTGGACGAAATCGCCGGTTTTGCAACCAAGCTCACGACCGTGTGTCCTGGAATACGGTGCCCCTTGCCACCCCGTCATCATCGTTCGATAATCCTTTGCCATCAAGAAAAAGTAGCAAGATTGTTTGTTTCATAGCATCCTCCATCGCGACGAGGCAGCCGTGAAATGTTCGTTAAAGAATAACGCTGGTTTGGGGGGGGGGCTATCGTTGAATCAATTTGAGGCGGTTTCGCTCTGCAACTCAAAGCCCTCGGAAATAGGCTACTTGTTTTGCACGATTCTCGTGGGATACCTAGGCCATGCGATTTTTCGACCCTCGGTAGCAGTTGTTTTTTTGTTTTTCAAGCCCGTGTTTTGGTTAAGAAGGGCATGTCTTCAGCTTTTGAAATGAGGAAACTTTAAGGAAAAAAACGTGGTATAAGATGCGTGCTACAGTAGAGGTTGCACCACGCTTTTTTCTTGGTACTACGCCTCGATTTAGGAGCTTAAGATATGTCCTTCACCCAAAACCTGATTTGGAGGAAAAAGCAAAACTGCTACCGGATCAAACATCCCATCACCTATGTATACCACGAGAATCGTGCAAAACAAATGGCCTATTACGGATGAGTTTGGGCTAAGGAGGCCCGTCATTCAGAAACCATTTCCGCCAAAAAACGGTGTACCTCTATCGTAGCACGCGCGTCTAAATGCGTTGGTACCGTGTTGGTGACCGCCCAGTCTGGGTTTTGTCATATTTCATGTTCAGCAAATAACTGGCACCCCTCACTCCCGGCCGCGTCGTGTAGGATAGGCACATGCTCCCAGTACTCTGAAGCTGCACTCTTGAGGAGCTCTTTGTCTCGCGCAAACCCCGATTTGGCACGCCAAAAAAAAAAAAAAAAAACTCCCCAAACAATGGACCATCCCATGGCCTACACGTGCGACGAGCACCCTAAAAAGTTCAAACGATTCGCCAGTTGTGCTGATTATTTCATCGCCTGAGGAGGCACAGGTCATTCTGCCTCTTTTTGGCGCACCCTAAGGGAAAGTTTTACCTGTATCGTAGGACGCTGATGTTACGTGACGTCGACGGCGTGCCCCAGAAAAAAAACAAAAATGGTGTGCGCGGTTCGCCTCCTGCGCACACCCGGGATCGCCGTCTCGCGCGAAACACATAGGATATGTGCCATACATGACGAACGTACTTGTGTAATTCTACCACAGCGCGAACATCTCATCGTCCATGAGCAGCAGCCAACTACGGTTATACGGGCATGGCAAACACCACGTTGACCTAACATATTCCACTTGCGGTTGGTTCGTTTCCCCAAGGACCACCAGTGTGCCGTTTTACACTGATGTTTGAGGGCTGAGGGAGCAACTTCGAGCTTGTGTTCGACAGGCTGCACCCAACAAAATGCTCGTTAAATAGTAGTTGAGCAATCGCATCTCACCATCCGGCTGGTATATCGATAGTTGCAGCTTGAAGCGTTTAAACCCTTTGGAAAAATACCCTTACTTCCACATTCTGCATGTACCTGTACGGTAGTGTACATCAAGTTCCCTGTCGGGATGTGGTTGACCAAAAGTCCCGGAAATGCATGTCGCAAGTGAAAAAGAGGAATGCCACTGCGTTTCTACGGGTGACACTAGGTGTGATAACCCGAACCTCTCCTGAAAACATGCAGAGCAATTTGGAGCCACCTCGTAAGTAACCGGGCAGACATAACACAGACCAGCCCGGCCTAAACGGGCTAACGCTCCAGCACATATCCGCGAAATGGCCTCAGCATGTTTTTGAATGGCTTTTGCACACAGGCTCTGTTCAGCGGGATCGTGAAGCTCTGGTTGACCTCTTCCGGGCGACTGGCGGCGACTGTTGGAGACGCCGCGATGGCTGGGCTTCACTCGACGCCATCGGCGGCTGGTTCGGCGTGACGACGAACGCCCAGGGCCGCGTGGTCCGCTTAAAGCTGCCATCGAACAACCTTTGCGGTAAGAACCACAGCTCGATGTGACTTGAATCGACAGGGGGTAGTATAAGGTAATCGATCCGTCGACGGTAGGTCTTACACTGGTGTGGTGTGGGAAGTGCGATGCGATGGTGAGGTGGCACTTTTTGGTATTTTGTTCGTTTTAAGGGCTTTTCACGGATCATTACCCGAACCACCGATCATGTCGGAAGGTTGTCTAAACGTATCGAGGGTTTGAGTGGGCTCGGGTCCGGTAGCGTTTCAAATTTCACCGGCCGGGCTGGGTCGGGTCGGGTCGGGTCGGATCGGGTCGGGTCGGGTCGGGTCGGGTCGGGTCGGGTCGGGTCGGGTCGGGTCGGGTCGGGTCGGGTCGGGTCGGGTCGGGTCGGGTCGGGTCGGGTCGGGTCGGCTTGGGTCGCCTCGGGTGGGGTCGCCTCAGGTCGGCTCGGGTCGGGTCTGGTCGGGTCGGGTCGGGTCGGGTCGGGTCGGGTCGGGTCGGGTCGGGTCGGGTCGGGTCGGGTCGGGTCGGGTCGGGTCGGGTCGGGTCGGGTCGGGTCGGGTCGGGTCGGGTCGGGTCGGGTCGGGTCGGGTCGGGTCGGGTCGGGTCGGGTCGGGTCGGGTCGGGTCGGGTCGGGTCGGGTCGGGTCGGGTCGGGTCGGGTCGGGTCGGGTCGGGTCGGATCGGGTCGGGTCGGGTCGGGTCGGGTCGGGTCGGGTCAGGTCGGGTCGGGTTGGGTCGGGTCTGTCGGGTCGGGTCGGGTCGGGTCGGGTCGGGTCGGGTCGGGTCGGGTCGGGTCGGGTCGGATCGGGTCGGGTCGGGTCGGGTCGAATCTGGTCGGGTCGGGTCGGATCCGGTCAAATTGGGCCGAGTTGGCTCGGGTCAAATTGGGCCGAGTTGGGTCGGGTCGGGTCGGGTCAAGAGTTTCCAAAACGTCGCGAGTCGGGACGGGTTACCTTGACCCCACCTGACCCGAGAATTTTTTTTGTTTTTTCTTTACAAGCGACTGACATCTTCGGCACGTCATGTTCTCATTTTTTACGTAGGTTGTGGGCTTGGCCATCGGGCGGCACCTGCTTTTTTCCCAAGTCAGTCAGTTGTGTTTTAGGCGGGGCAGGGGGGGGGGGGCATGAAAAATTCGTGTAACTATCCTAAAAGAAGAGAACGCTTTCACACCTTTCCATCCTATCACTCGTCATGGGTGTCATTTGTTGGGTACGTAATTTCGCACCCCGACACGTGGTGCTTTACCGAGGAATCCCACGAAATTGTGTGAGCTGTACGATACAATCGAGGTAAAATTGTTTTGGTCTCGTTTGGGATGTCGTCCCCGACCGTGAACGAGTCTCTGATTCCCGCTTTTTTCACCACACTGACCACGAGTCCTCTCACGCCAGAGGGGTGCAGGAGAAAGTTCTTGAAGCTTCCACCATGAGACGCGTGCTACGGTATAGATAGAGGTAGTAAGGTATACCGTTTTTTGGCTGAAATGGTTTCTGAATGACAGGGCTCCTTAAGCCCAAAATCATCGGAAACAGAGGCCATTTGTTTGCCTGATTCTCGTTCGATAACCTAGATCATGGGATGTTTTAACCGGAAGCAGTTCTATTTTTCTCCAAAGATGCGTGCTACGACAGAGGTGCACCCCTTTATTTTCAGAGGCTCCTCAATCTGGGAGGTTAAGACCTCTGCCTAAAACGGATCTGGAGAAAAAGCAAAACTGCTGACCGGACGAAACATCCCACGGCCTAGGTATAGGACGAGAATGACGCGAAAAAAATGACCTATTTCCGACGATGTTGGGTATAAGGAGCCCCGTCACTTAGACACTGTTTCAGACGAAAAGTGCTACCTCTATCGTAGCACGCGTCCAAAATCAGTTTTTGAGAGAGGTCTCAAGCTCCCAAAATGAGGGGTAGTGTTGAGAAAAAAAAGTGGTGCACGTCTATCGTAGCTCGGGTCATGAGGACCTAGCAATTTACCTCCCGAAACATTGCTTCGAAAGCATCTGTTCGCGCGACACCTGTTCAACGTTTGCACGCTCTTGTCCTAAAAGTATATGTATACTCGTAAAAACACATTAGATACTAACCGATAGTTTAGCACACCTGAGCAGCTCAACCGAGGTCACAAAGCACTTGGTGGCCCGAAGTTTTCTCCGTGAACTAACTTTACTTCTAGCCGCCAGTGGGTGGAGGCCTTCTGGTGAACCATATCCTGTCCCGCGCACTAATCAAGAGTGCGTGGCATTCGCTACTACTACTATTAATACAATAAAACGACCCCCTGGGTGTAGAAGGCGACGCAAGTATAAATGAGCGCTGCGGGGGCAACGAAGAGGGCCGGTGAGCCATCACACGCTATAATGGGGTTCAGTAAAAACATTTTGAAGCTCCCAACACAGGTTGAGCTCACTCTCTCACCCGAAAAAAAAACTTCAAAGGTATTCGCTCTCACAACCCGGGGCCAGGCTTCTATGCCTTAGTGCTAAAAAAACATGTATACTCGTGAAATTACTTGACTACAGTATACAACTGGTCGTTCCTCGCTTGGGAAGCTCAATCGGACACAAGCCCACCATTGGTTTAATCCAACGACTGACGCGTGCTACGATAGAGGTGCACCACTTTTTTTCTGAGGTTCCTCGATTCGGGAGCTTAAGAATCATTCCCGAAAACCGATTTGAAATAAACAAAGCTACTACCGGATGGAAAATCCCATGGCCTAGGTACACAACGAAAATTATGTGAAAAGAAAATAATAATAACCCAACAATTTTTGGGGTTACCGGCGGGCCCGTCATTGACTGATTCTTACTACGATAGCCCCCCCCAAAATCAGCGATGTTCTTTAACGAACATTTCGTTGCTGTTCAACACGAGAAAGGATGCTATGAAACGTATATCTTCACATATGTTCTTGTTCGAGAAGGACTATCGACCGATGACGTCTGGGTGGCAAGGAGCACCGTATTTCGGGAGATACGGCCGTGGTCTGGTTCAAAACCGGCGATTTCGTTAAGGAAAAGCTGGGGGGGGGGGGGCTACCGTACAATGACTCAACTCAGAAACCGTTTCAGACGAAAAGTGATACCTCTGTCGTAGCACGCTTCAACTGCAACCCCTGCCGCGGGATACCTCTGGTGCAGCAGTCTGAGGCATGTCACGGCGCCAATGCAGGGAGTGCTCGATGAAGTGGCCCCGAGCCGTATAAAGCAGTCGTGTTCACGGACGCCACCAGCAGTGGTCGCGCGCGGGTAAGGGGTCTGAACATCTTGAGCGTCATGCAGGTTTTGCTATTAGTATCGCGAGACCCTGTCTGGGCGCGTCGCGCAGGTGCCGGAGTGAAGGTGATGGGACGGGGAGGAGGCGTTCTTGTTACCGGCGGAAGGGGGGGAGGGCGGTAGCATGACTCGGCGTGTTGCCCACGAATACGTGGGTGTCGTTTCGGGTGCTGATGATGTTACCGGTGGACGTCGGGACGGCTTATTCTTGGGAATCACGGCTGCCAGTAGTTTGAAATATTGTCCTCTCTTTATAGTAGTCGCCGAGTAGACATTGTACTCTGGTTTCCCGTTAACGGAAAATGAATTGTAGAAGAGACCCCGTCTCAATCGGTTGCCGAAGGCAAACGTTGCTCTGTTTCTTTTTCCTGACGCAAAGCTTTGTCACGACTAGAGTTCGAGGGACGACGATCTTGGCTGATCGTAGGCGAGTGCACCTCCGAGAATGTAAGGCCAGTGGATAGTTCAGCATGACGGTGGTGGTGACACTGCGAATGGCCAGCCCGACGCGGGATACGATATAAGGGTGGCAATTTTCGCCTGAAACGGTTACTAAGTGACGGGGCTCCTTAACCCAAAATCGTCGGAAAAATGTTTTTTTTTTGGGAAGATTCCCGTTGTATACCTAGGCCATGGGAGGTTTCGTCCAGTAAGTAGCACTTTTATTTTCTCTCCAAAATCAGTTTTTGCCTTGAAGAGGCCTTAAGCTCCCAAATTGAGGAAACCTCAGAAAAAAAGTGGTGCACCTCTATCATAACACGCGTCGCCCGTAAGACCAAGAGAAAATGTGAACAAGTGCGGAAAGTCATCACAGCACAAGGGGGGCGTGTTGCGACCGCCGCGCAGGAGCATTTGTGCGGCATCGCACGCTCATCGAAGATTATATAACTCTTCTTATTTTGACTATTTTCTGCCATAGCTCGGCAAACGAAGAAGTCTGCCGCAACGTCCAAACCTCCTACCCCAAACAATCACGACGTGATACCATCACGCACGTGCGGCTTCGCACGTCTTACCATTCAATTTTATTTGTCGAAATTTCAATCGTGCCTTCCTTTAGGACAACCGTTTCAAGAAATTGGTTTAGAAATCCGAGCACGGAGGTTTCAGAACCCGGCAGGGCGTTTTGTATACATACGCGGGAGCCAGGGGAATGGGGTCGTTTTTCGCCAAGTGAGAACTACCCCGGTAGCCCTTTGCTGTGAGACACATTTAACGGCGGCTTGCTGTTTCTTCAGTGTGAGAGTGTAAATCTTGTGACAAATATCGAGCAAGGAGTTTCGATTTGTATATGACGCGCGTGGTACGATAGAGGTGCGCCACTTGTTTTTTTGAGGTTTCTTCACTTTAGCAGCTCAAGACCTCTTCGAAAACAATTTTGGAAAACAACAAACTGCTACCAGATGAAAAATCGCATGGCCTCTAGGAACACGATTTCGGGTTGAGGAGCCCCGTCATTCAGACTAACATTCCAGAGGGAAAGTGCTACCTGCGTCGTAGCATGTGCCACATCGCAGTTTCATCCCGAAACGTGGCCTCTTTTTCGGATAACTTGGTTTCGAAAATATTTCAAGAGGAAACGTAGGCGTATGGGAGGAGTTATATATATATATACATAGCTCTCCTGTAGTGCAATGACGGCCGCGGGACGTCACCAAATAAAACCGGTGCTGCGCTCGGTGTCTGAATCGAGCGGACGTGTGTAACAGTGCGTCCCGAACGGTGCTGCACCCGGTGTCTGAATCGAGCGGACGTGTGTGACAGTGCGTCCCGAACAGAATGGAGCTTTTTATGCAAGTGGCACGGGATGCACGCTACGGTAGAGGTAGCAGCACTTTTCGTCTGAGAAATTGGTTTCTGAATGACGGGGCTCCTTGAACCGAAATCGTCGGAAACAGACCATTATTTTTTTTCTTTTTGTCATGACTTCTCGTTGTGTACCTAGTAGGCCAAACGGGAGCTTTCATCCGGTATGTATAATAGTAACCGCTTTTTTTTCAGTTTCTACTAAATATTTTTTTCTTCTTTTTTTGGAGAGTTCTCAAGCTCCCAAGTTGGGAAATCCTCAGAAAAAACGTGGCGCGCACCTCCTACCTCAGTTGAGGAGCGCTCCACAGTGAGTATACCTCACCCACAAGCTGCTCTTGAGAAGCTCAAAAGTTCTCCTCGACGAGCACTCCAATGGCCTACACAGTAGGGTAAAAAAACAAGGCATGGCGCGTGCTACGTTAGAGATGACACCACTTTCTTAACACTACCCCTCACTTTCGTAGCTTGAGACATGTTCTTCTTAACCCAACAGCTGATTGGGGGAAAAAAAAATGAACTGCTCTGATGTCGACTGAAATATCCCATGGCGTAGGTATACAACGAGAATCGTGTAAAACTATTGGTAGATGGCCTAAATTTTCCGATGCTCGAGCTATGGAGCAAGGTCATTCAGAAACCATATCATATGAAACGTCCTCGCTTCATCTATCGTAGCGCGTGCCACATGTCACAGAAAAACAAAAACGAACGAATTTTCCATCGAATTTCGGGTTAAGGAGCCCCGTCATTTAAGGGGTGGGAAAAAGTCCAAAGTGTGCTACTTATGCCGTAACACGCGCCACACACTCGGCTTGATTTGATCGCGGCGGCAGCTTCTAATCTGAACCAGAGCCTCTTATTGCACCAGCAGCAGATTTGTCATCTTGGAGGAAATCATGTTTGGATTGCACTAAGTGTAAAGAGCCATCCCGCGGTAGGGGTGCACAGCATCAGAAAGTCCCTGAGCCTCTCACATGAGGCACTCAATATCTCACCCGCAAAATTACTTCGAAGGCGTTCGTTCGCACATCCCGACCAAGCTCATCACTTTGCCTTAGTCCTGAAAACATATGCATTCGTGAACATGCTTAACTAGCCGGTAGTTCCTCACATGAGGAGCTCAATTGGCCAGGGACTTTTTGGCGCCAAAACCATAACCCTTATCGTGGGATGACTCTAAATTGCGACTGTTTAAGGCATTTGTGGCCAAACGCGCTCGATTTGGTGGATCGCAACAGCGGTTTCGACTCAGCACGCGGTTTCCATGTTGCACCACGAAAGAAATACCTTTCAAAATGAAACTAGTTGTGAATAATAATTGCACGGTGTATGCGCGGCTGGTTAAAATATTCACCAACCACGCTCGACCTGATTGATCCCCACGGCAATTTCGAATCAGGACCGGAGCCCCCCCCCATGGCACCAGAAGCTAAAAATTACTTTTGAAGATTACCTTTGTTTGGATAGTTGGCACAGCGCTTGGCGGCCTCGTTTTTTTATTTCATGCACCCCTGGTTGTGTTCGCATCTCCTTCTCTGGCTGCAGGGCGCTTGCCGAAGGAGCTCGGTGGTCTTTCAGCCGTCGTCACCGTTGATTTGTCCGGCAACTACATCGACGGTACGTTAACGGAGATCACTACTGGTTGTGTAGCAGGGTAATCCCGCTGTTGGGGTTGCACTTTTGGGGGTTTAAAAAATGTATTTTTTTCTGGTTGAGCTCTCAAGTGTGGAACTATGGGGTTTGCATGAGAATTACAGGCGTAACGTTGTTCTAGAACTAACGCATAGGACGCGTGCTACGACAGGGATTGCATCACGTTTTTTCTGAGGTTCCTCAATTTGGGAGCTTAAGACCTAACCCAAAAAATGAGAATCAAGACCAAAAATACAAATTGCTACCGGATGAAACATCCTATGGCCTACAGTAGGTACACAACGAGAATCATGCAAAACAAAATGGGCAAATTCCGACGATTTTCGGTTAAGGAGCCCCATCGTTCGGAAACCATTTCAGATGAAAAGTGCTACCTCTATCGTAGCACGCGTCGTAGAGGAAGGCTGGTCGAAACAGCGCGAACGAGCGCCTTGGAAGCCATGTCTGGGCTGAGACGTGGAGACCCTGATGTCAGGAGCTCGGAAACTTCTGTTGTTGCAACCGTACGGTGGGATTGACACGGTGGTCGCAAAGAGCTCGTACCGGGTGCATTCGTTCTTGGAATCATACCCAACACCGTTTTCCAGCCTACAAACAAATAGATCCGTCGCGGCAAACAGAAGATATCGTCGTGGACGTTTCATTTTTTTCATGAGCGAGCGGTCCTGCTGGCAGCTTTACCTGACGTCGTAGATTTCTGGAGCAATCGTCGCTTCTTACGATCAGTGCGTTAACTGTTGCGATGTCGTGGTCCGTGTCATACTAAGATGTTATTCAGGGCCTAATCACGTTATAAGCGTTCCTCTACGGCCGCCAAGTAATGGAACGGCGTTCTCGCGCGTTACCAAACGACGCATGCTACGAGAGAGGTAGCACTTTTGGTCTGAAGAACGTGTTCTGAAAGACGGGGCTCCTTAACCCAAAATGGTCGGAAATGACGCGTGCTACGGTATAGAGGTAGTAAGGTATACCGTTTTTTGACGAAAATAGTTTCTGAATGACGGGGCTCCTTAACCCAAAATGGTCGGAAATGCCGCGTGCTACGGTATAGAGGTAGTAAGGTTTACCGTTTTTTGGCGAAAATAGTTTCTGAATGACGGGGCTCCTTAACCCAAAATGGTCGGAAATGCCGCGTGCTACGGTATAGAGGTAGTAAGGTATACCGTTTTTTGGCGAAAATGGTTTCTGAATGACGGGGGCTCCTTAACCCAAAATGGTCGGGAACAGGCCATGTCTTCGGGTGACTCTCGTTGTGTACATATGCCGTGGGGTTATTCACCCGGCAGCAGTTTATTTTTCTCCCAGTCAGTTTTTGGGAGAGGTCTTGAGCTCCTAAACTGAAAATCCACGGGGGAAAAAGTGGTGCGCGCCTCTTTCGTAGCACGCGTCAAACGTGATACCTGCCGGGGGGGGGCTGGGGTGGGGGGAGTTCCTTTTTTTTTCTTTCATGACTTCGAACGGCGGGTGGCGCGTGCTACGATAGAGGTGCACACCACCTTTTTTTTCTGAGGTTCCAGAATTTTGGGAGCTTAAGACCTCTGCCAACAACTGATTCTTGGAGAAAGAACAAAACTGCTACCGGATGAAAAATCCCATGGCCTGAACACACAACGAGAATCATGCCAATATAGTGGTCTATTTTCGACGATTTCGGGTTAAGGAGCCCCGCCATTCCGAAAACACTTGAGACGAAAAGTACTACCTCTATCGTAGCATTCGTCTCAAGGCCAAATTACGTTTAAGTGTTCCCCCACGGCCGCCAAGTAGTAGAATGGCGTTTTCGTGCGTTACCAAAAAGTGATACCTGCCGGGGTGGGCGGGGGGGGCGGGGGGGGGGGGGTTCCCTTTTTTTTCTTCCATGACTTCAAACGGCGGGTTCTTTCTCTCTTCCTATCGCTGCTGCAGGTCCAATCCCCAAGGAGTTTGGCCGTCTGGAGGCCCTCAAGACGCTGGACCTTTCCGAAAACCAGCTCACCGGTAAGTTCACGAGGTGCCTTTAGCTGCGGAAGTCGGACCGAGGTTTGTTCCTCTTTTGCCTGAAACGTTTGTCTCTGCTGCGCAAGGGTTATGGAACTTCGCTTTCACTGCAGATCGCTCACAACTAGCACAGAGTGACGTTGTACCTGCAGCGCAGACAAATACCAAGGGATATGTTTCTGGGCGATTTTTGTCGGGGGCAGCCCAGCACTTGCCGTTCCATTGTGCGTTGATCCGTCAATTCCGAACAGCAACTGAGGTATATCGACACACGACGCGTATGAAAATACGTGGAAGTGTGGTGAGCTAAAGCTTTATTTTTCCCCATCCGCCGGAGGATAAAAAAAAAAAAAAAAAAAAGAAAAAAAGCACGGTCGCGAAGGAACAACAAGGAGGTTTTCGCGCGAGCGACTCCGACCCACGGCAAGAAGAAAAAAAAAATTCAAAAACGACGAGAGTGCTACGATAGAGGTGCACCGCTTTTTTTCTCTCAGGGTTCCTCGATTTGGGAGCTTAGGACCTCTCCCAATAACTGACTTTGGAGACCCCATAATTCTGCTGTCGAACGAAAAATCCCATGACCTAGGTGCGCGACGAGGATGCTGATATAAATGAAAATATTTCCGACGATTTTGGGTAAACCGCTTCAGAGCCCGGAAACCCCTCCCCCTACTAATTCCAAAGTAGTTTTGTCCCCAAAATGGGTTTCCGGTTGTAAAGGCGTTTAAGGAGCCCCGTTATTCAGCAAAACAAAAAAAACAGATAAAAAGGTGATACCTCTATTATCGTACGTAGCGCGCGTCCCCCTACAACTGTGAGCCGATCGGGTCAGGATTCGCCGATAAGGCGGGGGCTGAGTAAGGCGGTGCCCCAATACACGGCGGTCGAACGATCGTTTGGCGCGACTGGGGAATTGCACTCATTGTACACCCGGAATCTATATGGCGGCTTTGCGCCAGCAAGGTGGTCCTATTGCTCTGCCACACGACCTCCTTCCTGG
Organism: Undaria pinnatifida; assembly: GCA_012845835.1. Lineage (NCBI taxonomy): Eukaryota > Phaeophyceae > Laminariales > Alariaceae > Undaria > Undaria pinnatifida. The sequence goes on along the minus strand of JABAKD010000023.1, from coordinate 6,177,671 downwards.
GGAGGGGGGGGGGGAGGCGGGGGGGGATACTGACTCAACAGGTGCAGTAGTTGAACGCAACAGGTACGAGGGAAATTGGCGCATGTGTGTCAATGATGCACCGACACTGGTCAGCAATGTTTCGGTTTTGTTCAGACGCGTGATGCGGTAGAGGTAGCACATTTTTTCGTCTAAAATGGCTTCTGAATGATGGGGCTCCTTAACCCAAAATCGTCGGAAATTGATCATTTTTGTTTTGCATGATTCTCGTACTATACGCTAGGCCATGGGATTCTTCATCCGGCAGCGGCTTTGTCCTTCTCCGAACCAGTTTTTGGAGAGGTCTTAAGCTCTCAAATTGAGGAAATCTCAGAAAAAAGTGGCGCGCGCTCCATCGTAGCATGCGTCTCAACTTGACAATGATGGCACCAGCAGCCGTTGTGTATATACTGTATTTCCCACCACTCATTTCTATCACTTTGTGGGATGTCTTCGGCATCAGTAGTATCGTGACGTACTCCTCTTTAACGTTTGTCGAAACCTCTCCCATTGTCGTTTGTAAACTATTTTTGTTCAAGTCTTTTGCCAAACTCGCGCTCGCTGGTTTGCGTGCATAGCCTGGATGATGCGGTTGCGCTGTTTTTTTTTCGACTTTCTCAAGTGTTTTCGATAGGTCGGTTTCACGAGGGTGTCTGTTGGCGTGGAATGGGTTTTTTCCACTGCTGCTCCAATAGCAAACTCTGTTCAAGTATCTTTGCGGGCGAGATACCCGAGCCAATCGCGCAAGCTTCCTATACTCTGGCTCTTGAAAAGGGGCTGCCTACCACAGCCGTGGTGTCTACTTGTTTTGGGATGGTAACCGGTAACGGTGGATATGTTTATGTCGTGGGATGAAGTACGCGTTGTAGATAACAGTATAACAATTTGCTGTGGATGTTCACCTTGACAACACCCGCCGGACAAAACGAGTGGCCGGTGTATCACGCAGCTTGCAAAAGATGAACATCGGCCCCAAATTCGTCGAACTCGCCTCTGACATGTTCATAAGTTATTTGTATAGTCTACAAGGGCTTCGCTCGCGGGCGGCTGGGCGCCGCCCGCTACGCTTGCGGAAGGAGGAATGGACATTCAGTAGAATGGCGGAAAAGAAGCACAAATGGCGCAACTGGCGACTTGAAAATGCCAAGAGGTCCATATATAGTACAACGGTACAGGATAGAGACGATTATGATTATGAGTTTGTTATTATCATCCATTCGCCCAGTCCATGATGGGCACGTCGGAGGACTTGCTTGGCATATCCTTCCACCTCTCAGGTAGCACCTAGGTCCTGTACACTTATTAATAGCTCTCTCTAAGTCGATCATCAATAATAAATTATCGCAGTGCATAAACACCAGGCACGCGCTTGTCAAGGATAGAGACAGGAAAACTACAACTTAAGATGTAAAGGAGCGCAGTGCCAAAAAAAACATGCTGGAAGCAGGAACTTGAACGCAAACACCACAAACATGTGAAGTACATTTGTATTCCTGAAGGACGAAGAGCACGCATTTAGGCATAGTTCTCAAAAAACGATGCTGGTACAATAAACCACAACTTAACGTTCTATAAAGAACGTGCTGTCAACATTGCTTCCGAAGGAGCATGCAGGCTTGCTTGGACTCTTCCTCCTCAGCGGAGGTACCCAGCACCTTGCACTCTTGTTTTTTGTCGATGATCTTGTGGATCTGTCCACAAGCGTTGAAGCATGGCGGGAGAACGTCGATAAGTATGTGTAAAAAAGTATTCGTACTTCTCTCCAGCAGACGTCGTAACCATCCAAATTATTGGAGCTCATTTCGTTGTTAGTAATTGTTGTGGTATTGTTGTACTTGCTCTTGGTACTTGGAAAAAGAGCCGCACTTCATAGACTATATCCGCACGCCACCCCTTAGTCTTGAGCAAGAGACATGGATGTCTCGACTCGTGACACACAGGACGCAAGATAAGAGTAGAACGTACCTCGATGTCGAACGCCCTCGTGGCACCGTGGGAATGGAATGCGGGATGTATATCGAGCAAGTAGTCGCCTGCCTTCTTCAGGAGGTCACCGACCTTGATGTCGCCGGTGCACTTCGTGTTTATGTCCTCGCCGACTTGGCGGCCCTCGGCGGCTGCTTCGCAGGGCTTCTGCAAACGACAACAACGGATGGGAATACCTTGCGTTCAGTGAATGTTCAAAATAGTAAGGCCACTTAGCTGTCGTCGATTTCCAAAGTTGGAAAGGAAGTCGTACAATTTAACACTGTTGTTGTAGTGAAAGCGGTCGTTTATGGGCAAAGCCCTGCCTGGTACCACAACGTTGCCAACACCTATGAAACCACCACTGGGACAGGAACGAACGGGATTCACAGTCGCAACTGGTAAGCGTAAGCCCCGGTATACTGCTATATAAGGCCTACCGGCGGAATACCGACAACGAAGGGTAAGAGACAGTACCTGCTGTATAGTATATATATTGTTCGGTACTACTCTATTACTGCTGCTATCAACACTATTACGACCGACGTGTACTGCGATTCCTGAAGAGGTTGCGCACCCTACTTGTACTCGTTAATACAAAGAGTTCATGTGGTTGTATGAAAAATGAGTAACAGTAGTAGTACACCGCGTCACTACATGAACAACTCGCTAACGCCAATCACGGGACTGCTCTCCAGCATCACCCAGGTTAACTTCAGCTTCTGTTTACTGCTATATCAACCTCCAGTGTGTACTGCGACTGGTGCTGAGGTATCATGCTGCTGTGTTATTATCACTGCATGGACCATTTTTACAACCCTGGCTGACCCCCGTGATGAGACTTGCCCGTTTTCATTGCGTCTTACATGTATAGATACCACGTAGTCGTAGTCGTACATCCAAAACGTGTGTTTATATCACAGCACAAAGCGTCACTGCATGGACCACTTGTTCAACCCCCGCTTACCCCGATGACGGGACTGCCCCGTACTCGTAGTCGTACATACATGAAGTGTGTTTGGCTGTACGCATGAAAAAGAAATCGCATCACACAGCGTCACTGCATATGTCTACTCGTAGACCTGAGTACTTGTACAATTCCCGCTTATACCCCGATGACGGGACTGCCCCGTACACGTACTCTTACATACATGCAAAAGTGTGTTTGTACGCATGAAAAAGAAATCACAGCACAACAACAGAAATGAAACTCACGTTTCGTCAAGCTCTCAGCTCCTTCGTTAGGGACGCCGATCGAAGGTGAATCACAGGTGTCCGCGTCACACCAGTCACACACACAAGGGTTGTCGCCGCTTCCCCAGTGCTTCTTGTTAAGGTTATGAAAAGCTTGGCACGTGGAAGGCTCGTCACTCCTGCAGGTGTCGCAGACAGCGTTCTGGGGACTCCTGTTTTTCCTATTCCGTGCGATGAGGAAGCCGTCACAACCCTTGCTCGGGCACGGCCAATCAGAATTGCCAGAAGAAGCTGAGTCCCGTTCTTGCCCGACCAGCTTCCACACGCCTGATCCTGAACCTCCACCACCCCCACTGTTGGCGGAGCCTCCTCCCGCACTAGCCTTGGTCCGCTTCGCAAATTTCAACTTCAAATTGTTATTGCCGATCCGGCAAATTTCAGATTCAAATTGTTTGCAGCCGTCAACGGCAAGTCCCTCTCAACAGCCAGCAATTGGCTAACTTCAAATAAAAGTACAAAAAAGAAGTTGCTGAAAAAGCAAAATAAAAATATCAGAGAGCAAGCAGTAAAGATCAGAGAATGAGAGCTAAAAAGTAAGTAAGAATGAGACTAGGGAAAGCAAGGAAGGCAAGGAACTTAAGGACGGTTCTTTTCCCCAGCAACTAATTTTCTTTTCGGCAATTACGGGCTGAGAAGGGCTGAGAGGGGGGAGGATATGCCGAGCGAGACGTCCGAGGGGGGCGAGGTCTAGGTATATAGTTTTATATTTTATCATTGCGCAGAATGATTGTAGACCGAAATCGCCCGTGACAAAAAATCCAGCGGTTGAACAGTAAGAAGGCGCGACCGCAGTATAACGTAACTTGCAAGGATGAGTATCGGTCCTCAAATTGATAGAATTCACAGCTGGTGCGTATGAAATGTCGTTGTTTTGTTAACATGTGCGGCCGGGGCTCTGGTTAGTCACTCTATCGCCTGCCACACGAGACAACGCTCAATGCTGTTGCACCTTGAACTTGGAATAGTCTGCAAAGTTATTATCCGGTGACACTAATAGAGTTCACAGCTGGTGCGTATGAAATGCCGTTGTTTTGTTAACATGTGCGGCCGAGGCTCTGGTTAGTCACTCTATCGCCTGCCACACGAGACAACGCTCAATGCTGTTGCACCTTGAACTTGGAATAGTCTGCAAAGTTATTATCCGGTGACACTTGTTGCAGAAGCCTTCATTACCTTGCTAACACTTTGCCCATTTTTCCCAGCACGGCCGAGTTAGCGTTTGACACAACTTGCACTGAGTGAATCGGGGTGTCTTTGTGTCTTCAGCAAGCACCCTCGTCATTCTCGTGCCTACACTGTTGTCTTTCCTATTGCGCGGAACTTGTTGGCCGGCTGATTCTACGAGTTTTTTCTTTTTCTTCCTTTTTTCTCACACTTTTACTTTCCAGCTTCTGGACAAGCCGTGGTCACAAGTGTCGTCCCTTCTCCCCCCCGGTTCTTGCCTTCGATTTTTTATCGCGCATAGGGTTCAGCAATCCCACTGCTCGTCGATTTTTCATCGAGTGTCGCTAACTCACGCTCTCGCGCTTTCCGCAATTCAATTTGTGCACAAAAAAAAGTCCCACCGAATTTAGTTGAGTATGCACTCGGCGGGGCACGAACTCACGAAACTGACCTATACCAGGCTCGAGGATAACCTGATTCGCCACCGGGGCGACCGAATAACTCGCCCAAACAACATCAACGATTTTCTTTCACGGACGTTTCACGGCCACTCGACATGAGTAAGGACGCCATGGAAAAAGTAGTTTCAGACATCTTCCTGTTTGGAACAAGGACTATCGAACGATGACGTCGGGGAAGCAAGGGGAGCCAAATTTCAGGAGATACGGCCGGAAGCCGGCGTGTCAAAACCAGCAATTTCGTTGAAGAAGAGTTCGGGAGGCCATCGTAGAACGACTTTTGACTCTGTAACCCCTTGCCTGTAACTGTTGCGCAGGAGGAATCCCCAAGGAGCTCGGCGATCTTGCGGGGTTCACGACCGTTGATCTTTCGTCGAACCAGCTCGCCGGTACGTTCGTGGGGTTTCTCTCAACTGCTGTACTTTAACGGGGAGCCCTAATCCCCTCATTTTGACCCAGGCTACGGTAGGGGGGTCCTTCTTGGGTCCGTGTTTTGCATTGGCTCGGGGTCACCCACGCGAGTACCCCCTTTGTTCCTCTGCGGTGTTAGCCTTTCTTGTAATGAAGACATGAACGAAATCCGTCCGCAATGGAGAATGGTTATCTTCGAACGCTGCCCCCCCCCCACAAAAAAAAACGCCTATAAACAACATTCTTGTCCGTGAGGTACTGAGTCATTCGTGCGAGTGGCTCAATTCCGGTAGTGAAAAATGGGGGGGCGTCCTCCCGACCGTAGCCTTGGTCTTTTCGCAGTGAGAAATTGGACCGACGTAAAAATCAATACGCCTCTGTCAAACATTCAGCACACGCGTCGCATGCCCGTCTTTGCGCCGAGACATAGTGTTTTGTTTAACGTTCACGGTGTTGACCACCATTGTACACTGCTTGTCGCAAATGCTTGTCAACAATTTACTGGTCTATGTTGGTTCACAGAAACAATATTGCAAATGTTTGACACCCTACCCGGTAAACTGGTATGAGGTGCTCGGTGTATTTCTTGGAGTGTTAATTTGTATTAGCACGTCTATTCATGTGAAAAGAGGGTAACGTGTTATTCAACAACACTAAGCGTTCCCCACATTATGGCGCTCTTCACCGATGTGGTGCCTCTCCAAATGTTTGTGATTAGTCGTTTCCCCAAGCAGAACCCCCGCGCTCGCTTATATTAATCCATGTGTCGACTGCAAGCCAAAGTCGGTGGCGTTACTACTGATTGGAACGCATTTGGTGGAAACCGCCATTGACTTGAATATTGGTCCCGAGCTTTTCGCAAAATACTAGTCCAATTCTTCATTGAACGACATCATCACAACTGCAAGGGCGGCAAACATCAACGGGCCGAAAACAACAGCGTTTTTTATTATTCCTCTCCTGCAACAACCACGGTGTGTACGGAGTGCTGTATTTTTGTGACGGGGGCCCGTGTTGGTACCAAACTGCCCACAGGAAACATCCCGAGGGAGCTTGGCGGTCTTGCGGCGATGAAGAAGCTTGACATTTCATCAAACTTACTGACAGGTGAGTCATCCCTCGCGCTAGGCGTGAACAAGCTTCCAATAACTTTCTGAGCTCCTTTGAGCATGAGGATATATCTGTCCACATGTCACCCGAAATATTACTTCGAAGACACACGTTCGCGCCAACCAACAGATGTTTCCACGCCCAATTAAAATGATCATACGAATACTACCGATTGCCGAGGCATTCTTCCGTACCCGCCTGCCAACGTTTCATTCAAAGAATTCGCCGGTTTTGAAACGAGCCTCCCGGTCGGGTATCTCCTCGAATCTATGGTGCCCCCTTGCTACCCCGACGTCATCGTTCCATAGTCGTCTGAAAACGAAAACATTCACAAAAGAAAAAAAAAGTCATATAGTACTTTCTCGTGTCTCGAGCAACCATGAAACGTTCGTTAAATAATATGACTGTTTTTTTTTTTGTTGTTTGTTTTGCGGGGGGGGGAGGGGGGGGCAGCTATCGTAGAATCAGTCAGTTCCACACTTGAGTCAAGCCATCCTACGGTAAGTAGGGGTGCAACATCAGTCCCTGAGGTCCCCACATGAGGAGCTCATTATGTATCTCGCCCGAAAGATGATTTCGAAGGCATTCGTTCGCGCACAATCCGAACCAAGAGGTTCTATGCCATAGTCCTGTAAAAAAACATATGCACTCGTGAAGCTCCTTCACTAATGACTAACCGATAGAGTTCCTCACCTGAGAAGCTCAATCGGACACAAGCACACTCTTAGTTGATTCAACAACTGCAACCCCTACCGTGGGTTGCCTCGGTGGCTCAACCGGCCAGAAACGTTTTGGGGGGCCCGAAGTTACAACCCTGCTGCGGGAGGACTCAGGTACGTCGGTGAAGCCCCTTGCTTCTGGCGTTGGACGGCGTGCCGATATCAACTATGTAGTGTCGCGGGTCCATCGGCAACATTGAGTAGAAGGGTGGAACTCTCCACCTCTTTTGTTGGGAAAGCGTGATTCATGCAAAAAATATTTGCGAGGGTTGCGACGCGCCAAGATGAGCGCAATTGCTTCTGCAACATTGTGTTCGCCACGCTACGGTGAGTGGTGTTGTATAATATACCAAGCATTCGACACCTACCGGGGCTAAGCTGTTGCAAGGTGCGAAGGTTAACCTGATGGCGCACCGTCTCGCAAAACAAGTGGTAGGATGGCGTTCTTGGTCATCCCAGCCAGGTGGTATGGTGTTTGTTTCCCTCACAAATTCGTAATTCCCCCGCGCACATCATGACGCTTGCCAAAACAGACGTGATGCCACCCGGACGTTTCGATATCAACACTCACGCCGCTATCTATATGTTTTTGAATATATGAATTCACGTGATAGTTGTCTTTTACTTCAAATGGGTGCGGGTTCATGTTTGTATGGCGAAATTCGTAACCAAGAACTGTTTTCACACATGTTCTTGGAAAACCATTCTTAGTAAACAAAATCCGTACGTCGGTAATCCCAACATATCGCGAGGGCGCCAGCAGAATCGTCCGGAATCTTTGGTAAATCGTCTTCTTTTGGACGAGTGCAAAAGTGTGTTTTGTAACGCATTTCGGATTATCGTTTCTAAACAAATCCCACAGGAGGAATCCCGACCGAGTTTGGGGACTTGCCCGCCGTCAAGAGGCTTGACCTATCATCTAACGAACTCACAGGTGCGTCGGTGTGTTTTGTTTCGTTTTTTTAATGGTTTCAACTTCGAAACGGTAGCATTGCCCAGAAGTAGACGAACAACGTCGGGAAACTCCCCTAACCTATGTGTGGTTTTGAGAGTATCGGTTCTTCTCTTTTAGTCATTTTGACAGCAACGAATCGATCGCGCGGGAGCAGCCGGGGACGCCGGTAGAGGCGCACCTATTATTTCTCTGAGAGTTGCTGGAATTGGGAGCTTAAGACACCTCCCGGGAACAGATTTTGGAAATAATTCAACTGCTCACCGGATTGAAATATATATATATATATATATTTACGGAAAAGCAACGAAAGTCATGCAAAAAAGGAACGAAATTTCCGAGGGTTTTTGGGGTTGAGGTGCCCCCGTCAAATTCAGAAACTAAGTTCAGACGAAGAGTGCTGCTACCTCCATCGTAGCGCGAGTCCGTGCTGTCTTATGCTGTGTTCACTATTCACAGGGTGTTTTCACTAGTGTGTGTTCACTATTTATAGTGTGTTGAGCCCATGGCTACGGTGTAGCACTATTTACGGAGGTCGATAGTAAATAGGACCAAATATTGTTGGTAAAAATAGATGAATATATATGTAGGTTTTTGTGTCCACCGTAGGTCCTATTTACTAGGGTCCCCCGTAATAGGGGGGATGTTATGACGGTGCTGATACCCCTGTTTCCACTATCTACGGAGGATGATAGTAAATAGGACCAAATAGTGTTAGTAAAAATAGATAAATATATAGGTTTTTGTGTCCACCGTAGGTCCTATTTACTAGGGTCCCCCGTAAACAGGGGGGATGTTATGACGGTGCTGATACCCCTGTTTACACTACCGGGTTCTGAGCCACTCCCCGCACCCCAGTGACTCCTTTCCTTCACCGACGAAAAGAATTCTGGCGATAAATTTTGGCGCGGCGTAGCTTATCCCTACATTGCGGATTGGTACCGCGATGTTACATCAAGATATCACCAAAAATTGTCAAGACCGCAAAACGTAACAGGGGTTTTTTCCCCGTGAGTGGCCCCAAGCCACTGAAAGAAAAAAGGGCTCATTAAGTGACCCTCGTACTATATACATAGCCTGGGCCTTGAGAGCGCAGCCGTGGGAGCTAAACGACAAACTCACTGTATTATTGCACGAGTACTCGTGCTTCTGCGAGCTCTTCCGCTTCGAATACTTGTACGTAGATAATATTGAAAACCTCGTTGTTACTTGGTCGAAACCGACGGGCCTCAAAAGGGTTACACGGAAACCTTTGCACAACTTCCTTTTTTTTTTCCCTTCCCTGCCGGCTTCCAGCTTGGGCATCGATCTGATAAATAACTGAGACCACACCATATGGTTGTTGCGGCTAATATTTTGGCGCCTTTAGTGAATCGTTAGTTATAGGACGCGTCGTCGCGCGTTTTGGCGCATTTTGCGGAGACGAGTCTTGTCATAATGTGCAAACCTCCCTTAATAATATCCCCGCCCACAAGTTTATGCAGGTTCTACCGGCCCAAGCTGTAGACGAATCAACGTCAACTCCAGCCCCAACTCCAAACCCCGACAGCCATCCAACGGCGATGATGTTCTTTGCATCTCAACTGTTTCTCCTGTCCACTCCTGACCGAAGTTGGAGGACTTAACAACCGCCGTCCGTTTACGCGGAAGAACTACTCCAAATCGTTTCTGACATCCTTCGTCAGAGCCTCCACAAAATGGAACGCCGGCCTCATGTTCAACCTACGTCGCCACTGCGTGTCTGCATCTACATTATCCTTGGGATGGTCGTCCTCAATGTGTAACACTGCGCTGATTCTTCCTCGCAACTCACGATTCCGCAGGGGAAATCCCTAAGTCTCTGGGCGGCCTTCTCGCTCTGGAGCATCTAAATCTCACAGACAATCATCTAAGCGGTAAGTTTGGGAGGTGTCTTGACGCCGAGAATGTCAAGAGGGCGCTCTACCCTCCCTATGGGACCTGTATATGGGGGAAGTTGGTCTTTCTTCATTGAGGGAAAACGTCGAGCGGTTGAGATCGTGGAGTTAGTTGAGTTAACGGTGGTGTAAAGACGCGTGTTCGAGCGATCGGTGTCGTGCAGCGGCATCGCGGACATCGCCTTGCACCCAGGCATCTCGCGGAAAAGGTACACTGCACGCGCCGTTGACGCCACCATCAAGCAAGTTAATCATCTCGTTAATACGCCATTATTGGAGTAGAAAGTGTGGAATTCGCAAAGTTGTATGTTCTTTTGTTAAGTGTGGTGTATTTGAAACACATCGGGCTTGTTTGGTGTGTGGAAATTGACGCACTTGCCTGTGCTTGTCGTGGGCTCTGACTCCTTCGCAGGAGAAATCCCCAAGGAGCTCGGTGACCTTCCGGCCCTGGAGACCCTTGGTCTGGGGGACAATCGACTGAGCGGTAAGTCTCATGCTACGGCAGAGGTGTGTCCATTTTTTTTTTTTATGCTCCGTGTTTCAGGGTATTTTATCCGTTCTTAACCCTAAAAACTGATTTGAAAAAACGAAAAGTATAATCCCTTTTGGGCCCTTTTTTTTTCAGTGCCTCGCTTTCACTCGCGAAAGTGACCTCCCTGTTCCTTGCGGTCACAGGCGTTCGTGCTGTTCAACGTTCTCGATGTTGACACTCAAAAGGAGGGTTAGCTACGCGCCGCACCAAAAACACTCGCCGAACGTGTTTTATGTCCGTGAGATTCAGAGTCACTCGAGCGAGTATGATAGTGTGATAGCTCAGATCCGGTAGTTGAATTGGGGGCATCCCCCCACCATGGCCTAGGTACCCAAGGAAAAAAAGAGAAAAAAAACGCCGTGAAAATAAACCAAAAACCGACGGTTTTCGGTTTAAGGAGCACTGTCATACAGGAAACGTTTTTGCCGAAACGTGCTGCCGATCCGAAACCATTTCAGAGCCATCCCACGATAGGGTTGCAGCAAAAAGTCTCTGAGCTCCTCACATTAGGAACTCAATATCTCACCCGAAAAATGACTTTGAAGGCATTCGGTCGCACAACCTGACCAAGCTTCTATGCCTTAGCCCAATAACAAAATGGACACGTGAAATTACTTCATTGACCGGCAGTTCCTCACATGAGGAACTCAATCGCCCAGGGACGGTTTGGCGCCAAACATGCAACCCCTACCGTGGGATGACTCGGTAGGTTTGCTTGACGTGCTTTTGGGTACGCTTTCCTTGGTTGAGTCACCCCACGTTTGGGGTGCAGCAGGGATTATTCTAAGAATTTTTGTTTTCGAGTTCCTAAAACAACTACCCCCATCTTCACTGGTGTGTTTGAGCCACTCTCGCACGAGAGTGGCTCTGTACCTCACGGATGAAAATGGTTTATCAGGCAGTTGTTTTTGGCGCAGCAGCTTAGATTTACCGTTGCATCGCGGATTGATTTCGTCAAATGTATAGCATGAAGAATACGTAAGATCGCAGAGGAACACAGGGGGTTACTCGCGCGAGTGACCCCTAGTCGCTGAAATTTAAGGCAGGCCCAAAAAAAAACGTAACCAACCGAAGCCTGGGTCTTGACCTCTGTCGGCCCTTCAAGCGTACACGGGCAACCAAAAAGGCATTCGGTGGGGGGGGATACTCCCTTTTGACACCCCCCCGGGTTTGAGCTCCGCTCGCGCGAGGACCACCTCCCTACCCCTCGAGGACCAAACGAACAGCGTTTTTTTTTTTTAGCGAATTCCATTGCGGATTTCGAACCGCAAATAAAAATTCAGCACGAAAGCTTAAGACCGCGAATAAAGGCCCGGAAAAAAAAAAGGAACACGGGGGGGTCACTGGCGCGGACGCATGCTACGGTAGAGGTTCGTAGCTCGTTTTAGATATATATATATTTTCTGGGTGACAGGACTCCTTAGAACCCTAACATTCGTCGGAAATAGGCCATGTCTTTTGCATGATTCTCGCTGTGTACGGCCGTGAGATTTTTTTATCGGGTAGTAGTTTTATTGTTTTCCAAATCAGTTTTTTATAGAGAGGCCTTAAGCACCCGAAATTGAGGATCCTCAGAAAAACAGGTGGTGCGCACCTCTTTATCGTAGCACGCGTCGGCGAAAAATCTCAAGTCACTGAAAAACAAAGGTCCCATGGGCGCCCCCGCCCCCCGCCCCCTGCCGTGGCAGTGTCAGTCCAGGCGATGGTTTACCCCTTTACAACTGGAAACCCGTTTTGGGGACAAAATTACTTGGACATAGTATAGGGAGGGGTTCGGGGGCTCTAAAGGGGTTAATGGGTTTAGGCCAACACAGCCGTCGGGGCAGGTGGGCGGGGTGGGGGGAGGGGGGGGGTGCGGGGAGGGGGGGGAGGGGGGAGGGGGGGGGGGGGGGTAACCTAAGTTTAGCCAAGGCCATCGATCTTACTTCCCAGGCGTATCGATTCAACAGCATGCCATCGTGAGGTTCCAAGTGTAAAGTTTCAGGGCGAACGTGGGGTGGTGACGCACGCTACCATGGCGAGATAGCATTTTTTTTTTTTATTCAGGGGGGGAGTTAAAACGGTTTCTGAGATACGGAGAGCTCCTCAACGCGAAATCGTTGGAATTTCAATCTTGTTTCTGACGGTAAGTTTCGGTCTGGTGTTGCATCGCTTTCACTTTTGTCAACAAATCAGCTCATCATGGAGTTAGGATCGTCGGAAAAAACGAAATGGCGCATCTCCACCGTTGCACCATGCGTCGGGTTCTACCTACATCCCGGAAGGGCGCCGACTCTATATGCGTGTGTCGAAACCTAGAGTGTAGTACCCTCGTAGCGTGTTCTTGATTCAACTTGTCGCCGCCGAATGTTGTTGAGGGTTTCCCCTGCTCCCCGGAATATAATAACACTCGTTCGTGTATGGTCACCGCAACTCAATAGCTAGACATACTGCAGGCTATGGTGGAGGTAGCACGTTTTGGATATATGTATTTTTTTTTGGTGACCGGGCTCCTTGACCCAAAATCGTCCGAAATAAAAGGCCATTGTTTTGCATGATTCTCGCTGTGTACCTAGGCGATGGAACTTTTCACTTTCATGGATAGTGTAGCATTTTTATTGTTCACCACAAATCGGTGTTCGGGAGAGGTCTTAAGCGCCCACAAAATGGAGGAAACCTCAGAGAAAAAAGGGGTGCTCCTCTATCGCAGCACGCGTCGCAGCCGTGAGATGTGCTGTAACAGTGGTAGTGGAAATGAAGAACAGGAAGCTTTGTTAATTTTGTTCCTCTAGAGCTGCGTCTTTTGTATCATGTATTCGTCAAACGGCGTTCACCTTTGAACGGTATCACGCGGCGGGCTTGAAGCATCACCGCCTTGCCCTTTTGCACCAAACGTGAAAGTCCTCGACAATGTTTGTCCGTGTGGCCTTTAGAACGGATTCCAAAGAGAACAGCTCCGTTGGTCTCCAACGGCGGATTTCTTTTCCATGCACTTACGTCACTGCAGGTCGAATTCCGCCTGAGCTTGGCGACCTGCCGGCTGTCACGGCGCTTCAATTTTCATCGAACCAGCTCAGAGGTACGTGAACTCACGAGACACTAACTGTACCGCTTCATGGGCAGGTTGAAAATGCATCTTCAGCTTGCATGCACCTGGTCCGTATTTTGAAACACGCCACTGTCTCTTCAAAATATACGGAACTAACAAGTTCGCCCATGTTTGTGAAGTGCCTGTACGTTTCCCTGAATACGGCGAAGGGGTGTTTTGTGCTCACCACACAACGACTTGGCAAATGTGTCTCCGCCAATAATAGCTTTGAATATGAGGTGCGACACTCTGTATATTAAAAGTGCACAGTTTCACCATATTTTCGGAAGATTTTAGCACGGTTCATTTCGGTGGGTGATTGACCTCGCTGGTGAGTGCTTGCTTTTCCCCCAACCAAGTGCATGATGCACCTGATCGTGATCGCGCACACATGTCATGCGGGCAACGTTGTTTAACCCTCGACTCTGCCTTCGGGAACATCAAACACACTTTACTGCCAACCGGTGTAAGCCTGTTCCCTTTGATCTTCGAAGGTTTACGTGTGTAGCTCGAGGCGTGCAGTACGCTTGGCAAGCAGGTAGCTTAGTCGACTCTCAGAATGCCCTCAACATCAAACGCTGGTAATTATAGTAGTTCTTTGTTTACCAGCCCATCATTTTGTCAACGGTTTCAGTAAGTGTAGACTGCCGTGGGGTTGGTATGTCAAGAACGCACTAGATTTTCTTCTTTGGCACGTGGAGAAGTGGAATCACTGGGAAACCCTGTGTGCATGGGTCTCTTTAACCGTGGTGTCTTGAACGATTTTATCGTTGGGATGCCAAGGCGTACCAGAAACCGTAGGAACACTACCTAAGGCCGTGCAGGCCTCTGGCAAATCACATCCTACACGTCACCAAACAGAGAAAGATGGCAGTAATTGTCGCAGTGTCTTCGTTGCGCGGCAGCGTTTGATCAACCGTTTTCAAACCACCGGGACCCCGTCTACCGTGAAACAGGCGATTTTCGTCTGAAATGTTTTCTGAATGACACGGGGCTCCTTTACCCAAAACCGTCGGAAAGGCGACATTTTTTTTTCCATGATTTTCGTTGTGTACCTAGGCCATGGGGACTTTTTCATCCGGTTGAAGCAGTTATGTTTGTATCCAAATCAGTTTTTGGGAGAGGGTCTTAAGCTCCCGAACAGAGGAACTTCAGAAAACAAGGAACGGGGGGGTCACTCGCGCGAGTGACACCGAGCCACTGAAAAAAAGTGGCCAAAAGGGGGTAACCCACCCCCCCTACTGTAGCGTTGGTCAATGCGTGAAACGCATGCGACGGTAGAGGTGGACAAACGATTTTCGGAGGCTTTTCGGGTTGAGGAGCTACAAATTCTCTTCTGAACTCGACGGGGCTCCTTAACCCAAAATCGTCGGAAATGTTTGGGCCATTTTTTTTTTCTGTTCCCTGATTCTCGTTGTGTACCTAGTAGGCCATACGGGGTTGTTTATCGGGTTGGGGTTCATTTTTTTTTGTCCAAATCGGATCTTGGGAGGGATGAGATGTCTTTTAAGCTCGGGACCGAAATGAGGAACCCTCGGAAAACTTGCCGTTCACCTCTATCGTAGCACGCATCACACATGCGAGCAAGGCTTCCGCAGGGGGGGGTGGGTCCTTTTTTTGGGCCATTTTTTTTCGCAGGTGCTCTCGGGGTCACACTCGCGCCGGGTGTGACCCCGCCCCCCCCGCCCCCCCGTACCCTGCGGTTGTAGGCTCTCGCGCTGTTTCTATTTTTCGTCGTGAATCCCCCATTGAGGGGATGGTTCAGCTACGTTGCGTCGAAAAAATCTAATTTGAACGTGTTCAATTGACCAATGTACTACGTTAGGGGTGGGGGGAGGTACCCCCTTTTGGCACTTTTTTTTCGGTGCCTCGGTGTCACTCGCGAGAGCCACCTCCCTGTTCCTTGCGGTCACAGGCTTTCTTTCGCTCTGCTGGTTAACGTCCTGGGTGTTAATACGAAAAGGGATGGTTGGCTGCGCGCTGCAACGAAAAAAATCGCCGAACGTGTTTTTGTCGGAGAGGTGTGACGCGTGCTACGTTAGAGGTGCACCACTTTTTTTTTTTCCCGAAGCTCCTCAATTCGGTAGCTTGAGACATGTCCTTCTTAACCCAAAAAACTGTTTTTTTTCTTGGAGAAAAACTAAAAACTGCTACGTACAGGATGAAAACCCCCACTGGCCTAGGTACATAACATAAGAATCATGCCAAAAAAAACACTCATTTCCGACGATGTTGGGTTAGGAAGGATTTCATTTCCGACGATGTTGGGTTAGGAAGGATTTCATTTCCGACGATGTTGGGTTAGGAAGGATTTCATTTCCGACGATGTTGGGTTAGGAAGGATTTCATTTCCGACGATGTTGGGTTAGGAAGGATTTCATTTCCGACGATGTTGGGTTAGGAAGGATTTCATTTCCGACGATGTTGGGTTAGGAAGGATTTCATTTCCGACGATGTTGGGTTAGGAAGGATTTCATTTCCGACGATGTTGGGTTAGGAAGGATTTCATTTCCGACGATGTTGGGTTAGGAAGGATTTCATTTCCGACGATGTTGGGTTAGGAAGGATTTCATTTCCGACGATGTTGGGTTAGGAAGGAGACCCGTCATTCAGGAACCACTTCTTCAGACGAAAAGTGCTACTCTCTATCGTATCACACACGCGTCTTAATCCATATATGCAATGTTCAGTTAAATATGTTGCGTTAAGCTTTGCGCCCGGAGTATTTCATCAGATTCGTGCTACGATAGACGTGCACCACATTTTTTTTTTTTTTTTTTTTTTTTTTCACGGGCTCCTCACTTTACGAGCTTGAAGAGAGCATACCCTAAAAACTGATTTGGGATAAAGAAACGAAGCTGCTTTGTACACCGGACGAAAAATCCGACGGCCTAGTTACACAACCGAAAAGTACGCGAGGAAAATACTCCTATTTTTTTCCGACGATTTTGGGTTAAGGAGCCCCCACCATTCAGAAATCATTTCGGGAGAAAAGTGCTACCTCTATCTTGGCGCGCGTCATCAATCAGGTACGGAGTCACTCGTGCGAGTGGCTAAAACCCGGTAGTGAAAAGTTGGGGGTACCCCCCTACCCTAGCCTTGGTCAGGGGGTACCCCCCTACCCTCTGGCCTTGGTCAGGGGGTACCCCCCTACCCCCTGGCCTTGGTCAGGGGGTACCCCCCTACCCTGGCCTTGATATTGTGTTATGTATGTGAGAGGTACGCAGAGCTATTCGCGCGAGTGACGGGTAACCTCAGAAGGTACCGGCAGTGAAAGTAGAGGTGTTACCGCGTATTAACATCCCCCCTAGTAATGCCCTACCGTACACTCGTTCTACGATAGCCATACACCCCAAAACCAGCGACTTTATTTTTAACGAACGTTTCACGGGCTGCTCGGAACAAGAAGGAAGGACACTATCGAGAAAATAGTATCCATATGTTTTCTCGTGTGCAAAGAAAGGCCTAACGATCGACGACGTCGGGGTGCCGAGGGACACCGTGTTTTAGGAGATACGGCCGGGAGCTGGTTTTGAAACCAGCGATTTCGTTACGAAAGAAAAGTTGGCGGGGCTACCGTGGAACGACTCCGCAGCATTGATCGTGCCTCTATCGTAGCTTTCGTCAAAAAGCTACCTTTGTCGACAGCAAGCGTCGCTGGTGGGCGCTCGCGGCGATTCGACCTGTGCTGATGCACGAGGTGTTTCAAAAACCTCATTGCATGTTTTTTTTTTTAAATCGATTCGGCTGTGCGTGCGCGGAAGGGTGTCTCCGGGTTGGTTGACGCCATTTTTTCTGGGTTTCGTCGATGACGCATGCTACGATCTGGAGATAACACAGTCTGGCTGTTTTGTTTTCTGAAGGGCGGCGCTCCTTCACCCAAAATCGTCCGTAAGATAGGCCATTTTTTTTTCATGATTCTAGTTTTTCACCTAAGCCATGTGAAATTTTTTCATTCGGTAGCAGTTTTTTTCTTCTCCAAATCAGTTCTCGGGAGAGGTCTTAAGCTCCTAGATCGAGGAAAACTCAGACAAATTTGTGCTGCACCTCTACCGTAGCACGCGTCCGATACGCCCTGGTGTGTGTCTTGACTAGACTTTGAGCCACGAAGCGAAGAGCGTTTGGTTCCTACTTACTCGTCAGTGTATTTTTTGGCTTTGACGGCGTCGATAATCGACAAGGTAACCTACTGAACAGACGCTGCGGGTTTGCAATTGTTTACGCAGCCGCCGGGTCATTAAGCCGGGCTCTTCACCCCCCTCCACGCTACGGTAGGTTCCGTCATTTTTATCCCGAAAAAAGTGCAGCACTCTCTTTCGTCGTCCTCGACTCACGTCGAATTGTGCTTGCCCACGCTTTAGGGCGCTCTTGGCGGTTGGTGTCTCAATGAATAAACTCTCCGCACCGAGACTCGAACCCGTAGCTCCAACCTTCGTAGTAGTAATCGAAGTTAACCCCTAAACCACCGGGGAGTCGTTCTACGATAGCCCCCCCCCAACTTCTCTTCCACGAAATCGCCGGTTTTGTAAACCAGGTTCCGGCCGTACCTCCTGAAACACGGTGCCCGTTGCCACCCCGGCGTCAGTTTCGATAGTCCATTTCAAACAAGAAAATATACGGAGGCCTTGATTTAACAGCAACCTTCCTCATGTCGAGCAGCCATGAAACGCTAGGTGTAAATAATCGATAGTTTTGGGGGCGGCTGTCGTAGAATCAGTCCGGGGCTGTGCTCATGACGGAAATATGCGATGGCGCTTTTACGTAGCACGTAGAGTTTAAGGCCTGTCGGCAAGAAATTCTAGGCGTTTTTCTTAGCCATCTCCGCGTGAAAACAACACTCTTGAGGGCTTGCCACGCGCGACAAACTGCATGGATCGCGCCCGAACCTCGACGACAGTGACCGCCCGGTTCGAGTTGTGCCCGCCCCCTTGGCGTTTCGACAAAATAAGTGCGCGTACGAAGAGACATGTGTCCTAAACCAAGGGCGAACAAAAGGCAAGTACTACTACTCATATTCGAGTTGCCTTCTGGCGATGGATGGAGTGCCTCAGGGAACACAAGGACGTGCCACTAGAGTTGCCACCTGCTGCAATCAACAATAGGTGGCGATTTCCGTGATGCAGACACTGCCTGACAAAACTGATGTTTTCTGTATAAACCTTTCGTTGACCTGGCCCGACCCTTCGTGGTTTCAAAAATCTCGGCAGAGGTGCCCTTGGACTTTCTTGAGGCGTTAAGCAAGAGAAAAAAGTTCGGTGCCCTGGACGTGTACCGGAACCCCACTGCGCGACCGCCGCAAACCGTCGTCGAGATGGGTGCCGATCAGGCAATCTCTTGGTGGAAAGACATTCGAAAGTTTGGTGAGGGCACCTCGAACAAGCTCAAGATGGTGCTCATCGGACTAGCTGAGGCCGGCAAGACGACGTTGGTACGCAACATCACGGGCAGACCTATTCCGGAGACTTTGGATCGCACGGTGGGCATCGAGATTACAGATGGCTGGAAGCCCGTTGACGGTGGTCCGCTGGAGATCAGCATCTGGGACTTCGCTGGCCAGGCGGACTATTATGCGTCGCATCAGATTTTCCTCACGAAGGGCTCTCTCTTCTTGCTAGTGGTAGACCTCCAAGCCCTCTTCGCGGAGGCTCCAGAGGGGGTCGAGAACGATGGGGATCCGCACGGTCGGGTGTTCCGGTGGTTGGAGATGCTGCACCTCCGTGTGCCGGGAGCCGCGGTCGCTGTTGTCGGAACCCACACTGATGCGGCAGAGTTCGCGGATGCTGCAAAGTTGGAGCAGGCCGTCAATCGATTGGATCGGCGTGAGTGTATGCCGACATGCACTTAGTGATATCAGCTGCATGTACGGTCTATCGGGGATAGTTGAAAGTGGGCCGCCTTCAAGAGAGAATGCAGATCCGGGTTTGATATAAAAACGCCTGCTATCAGCACATGCAGTAAAAACAAGACGAAAATTGTATCTGGTAGTATGTATACACGACAGTGTGTAGAACTTACTTGCCAGAGCACACTAATTTGTTTCACCCGGTTGGTACGATTGCTCCCCTGCATAGTTGTTCCATCCACGTACTGGTGATTGGTTTCAGGCTTCTCAGTAGGCCATATATACCTTAAGCCTCGTCGACCTTCACCTGTTCAACCGAGGGTTGCGACAAGCCCCTAGCGCTGTACACGCTACGACCTGTCATACGGACACTGCCCGAACAAGTGTACGCAACTTTTCCGAGAACATTTAGTTGAGGAGGTCCACACCTCTCTGCTGGCTACGAGCACATACGAAAGGAAGCGAAACCCTCGGGATACAATCCCATAGCCTTCGTAATAAACAAACATATTGCGCCAACACAAACGCGACAGGACAGCTCTTCCTCGGGGAAGGCCCGTCAATATTACATGTGTTGCCGCTAACGAGCTGCATAGCTCTATCACCGTAGCTCACTCCACGGGGGTTCGTAAAAAAAAATGGCCGATGACCTTGTGTCCGAACGTTCCCCGTTCTCTTTCGCGACCTGACACTGCCCAAACGTGTATGTCGCAGTTCTCGCTCGCTACCAAAGAGACAAAGCTAGGGAGGCTGTGACGATGGAATCAAAGAGACCCCTCAGAACTCCCGAGCCTCTGTTCGTTCACGATAAGGTCTTCAGGACCTCCGTCCACCGTGACAGCACGACGGAACTCGTGGAGTGGGTCGGGAAAGCCGCTACTCTCCAGGATTGCCCAGTTAAATTTGATTTCCCCGCCGTTGGGGCCACTGTCCCCAAAGTCTGGATTGACGCCAACTTGGCCATGGAAAGTCTAGCGAAGAACGAGCACGGGAAACGGTACGTTACGTGGCACGAGGCCGTGCGGACGTTTGAAGACTTCATGGAGAACAAGAGCGTCCTCCTACCCGATGCTGAGAAAATTTTGATTAGAGCAATGCGCCACCGAGAGGCGGAAGGAGGCGTTATCCTTTCGCTCGAGCATGACCCTCCACGGGCAGGGGAGGTAACTGGCATGCTTTACTTGGACCGTACGTGGTTGATCGAGGTAATCCGGCGGTTAACCGATCATAATCTGGTGGACAGAACCCGCGAGGGTACCCTCAAAATTGAGATGGACGAGTACCTCGAGGAATCGGCACCCGGCTTGACGTTCGACATGCTCTGGGCACAGCACAGGTAAGACGCGCTTCGGATTTTCACCCCCCGACATATTAAGGTCGTTTGGCACGTGAAGACCAAAAAAATCACGTTATTTTGAGTGTATTTTGGAAGCATTTGTCGTGCCCCATGCAATTCTGCAAATTCGGGTTTCTGTTTTGGGCATTGTTTGGCGTCCGATATAAGCCGTTGATTAGCTTTCCTGGTGCACGTGTCCCATTGACGTCTCCTGCATGGCATTGGTGGGCGGGGTAAGGCGACGACAGGGGGGGGGGGGGGGGGGGGAGGGTTACCCCCAACCCCCATGCTCGCCGCGGGGTCTTCACTATCATACTCTCACGAGTGACTCTATACCTCACTGACGGAAACACGTTTAGGCGATTGGTGTGGCGTGGCGTGGCCAACCATCCCACTGGGTATTCATGATCGTTTAACTAAGACACAACACGAAAGCCTATGGCCGCTACGGAACAGGGGAGTCACTCGCGCGAGTGGCCTCCAGCCACTGCAAAACAAATTCCCCGAAAAAGGGACACCCCCCCCTACCGTACCCTTGCACGTCGGAGACCAAGGCTACGGCGGAGGGGGGGGGGGGGGGGGCGTCGTCCGTACGCGGTTTTAGCTGCTCGCACGAGTAACTCCGTGCCTCGCGGACGAAAAGACCTCTTGGGCGTTTTCTTTTTAAGACGCGCAAAAGGAGGCGCGCTACAATAGAGGTGCACCATTGCCTTTTTCTGAGGTTTCCTCGATGTGGGAGCCTAATCTCTTTAGAGCCCCGACACCCCTCCCTACACTAATCCGAGTATTTTTGTCCCCAAAGCGGGTTTCCAGTTGTAAAAGCGTGAAAGACCTCGCCCAAGAAACGTTGTACTTTTTTGGGAAAAAAATAAAAGTGCTACACCGGATGACAAAATTCCATGGCCTTGGTACACAACGAAAATCATCATGCACAATAACAAAAAAAAAAAATGACCAGGGTTTCCAAACCATTTTTAGGATTTAGGAGCCCCGTCATCCAGAAACCGTTTCAGACCCCGAAAGTGCGGCGACCTCTATTATCGTGCAGCACGCGTCAACACGGCTTATTATGTTCGTTGCGGATTCGTATCGCATAAAGGTAATATCAGCACGAAAGCTTTGACCGCGCGAAGGAGCAAGGGAGCCACCCCCGGGGAAGAACCCCAAGCCAATCCTTGAAAAGACCCCGAACGTAGCTGTTGCTGGTCTTGGGTTGGATTCGAGCTCCACGCCGCCTCCATGCGCATGCAGTTCGGAAACCTTCCACACTGGAAGTCTAGAGTATCGCGCCTGTAAAGCTGTTACCACTTCTGTCCGATCCGAGCATGTTGGGGCCGTGAAGTTCGCAGTTCAGCAGGTGGGTATATACCGACGCTGTCGTGTATACCCCGTGCCCCAACGGATTGGACCGGTTCAAACCTGATCGGGTCCCTTCTTCTTACGGTTGATTCTTGCGGGTCTGTACACCAGGTCGTACCGAACGTCTGGCACTCTTGACTTGGCGTACCTCCGCTTTCTTTGGCTGCACCGGCACCTGGACGACGGCCTCAAGCTACACCTCACCGACGACGAGTTCAACGGCGTACTGCAAACCATGATCAAGCTCTTGGTGATGTACCGAGCGCCTACCGCAGGGTCGACCAACCGCGAGCTATACGTCATTCCAGCGCGATTCCCCGAGCTTGGGGATGAGAGAGTCTTGGAGAACGGCAACATGGGGTTGGGCGATGCCGTAGTGCGGGTGACGTGCTCTTTCAGGCAGAGTTACGCCCCGCCGGGAATCGTTGGCCGTTTCCTCGCGTTCGCCAACGCTCACGTCAAGGAAGCCAGGGAGTGTTGGCAACACGGCGCTCATCTTATTTGGACGCCCGGCTGCCACGATGTCCTCGTGTACGAGACTCAGTGCGTGGAACAGATCGCAAGCGGGGGCGTGGCTTACCCTGGGCTTGTACTGTGTGTCAAAGGCAGCACACCGGCGGTGCACGAGGTCCTGGACAGCCTGGCGGAGAAGGTAAGAAGGCTGTTCGGAGACGAAGTGCACGGTTACCCTGGCTTGCGCTCCGAGAACTTTGGCGACACGGAAGTGGTTCGCGTGAGGGATCTTTCCTGCGACCTTCGCAAGTACCTCGACAAACGCTTCGACCGGTTGGAAACCCAGGTTGACGGGGTCGCTCGGGTAACACGCGAGCTTCTTCAGGGACTCTACCTCGCCGCCGAAAAGGACAACCAATACCCTCGTCTCCTGATACTGAAGCCGGAACGCCCTTCTGAGGCCGATGCGGAGGTTCGGACCTCATCACCCCCGCCCGTTTGTGCGACGATATGCGCAGAAGGGGAACCACCAGAGAGGGCTGGTGCAGCAGCAGGAGCTGCAGCGGCGGCAGCGGCGGCCGAGGCGATGCAGCCGAAGACTTGGAACAGTTGGATCCACGCACTGACCAATGGCAGAAAATGTCGAATGGTTTTCGTCTGCGAGCACGACCTGACGGAGGTGAGGTGTGGGCCTGGTGGAAACGGATACCACATCGAAGACCTACCTACATGGGTCAAGGGCTGCCTGCCGCTGCTGCAGGTAAGAACTCGTGATGCCGCCATTTTTTGGGTGTTTGCGGTGTGCCAACCTTTGGTTTTCGCTTGGGTGGAGGAGACCAAGGCTACCGTATTGGTGTCACTTTTGACGCGTGCTACGATAGAGGTGCGACGCCACTTTTTGTTTCTGTGGTTCCACAATTTGGGAGCTTAAGATCACTGCCAAAAACTGATATTTGGAAAAAACAAAATGGAACTGCTTGCGGATGAAACAGCCCACGATACTAGGCTACAGAACGAGAATCAGGCAAGAAAATAGCCTGTTTCCGACGCTTTTGGGTTAAGGAGCCCCGTCGTTCAGAAACCATTTTGACGAAAAGTGATACCTCTATCGTAGCACTTGTATTTCGCACCTTGGTTTTGCAGTGGCTCGGGTTCAGTCGCGCGCGAGTGACCCCCCCCCCCCGACGCGTGCTACGATAGAGCTATACCTGGTACCTTTTTTTTTATCTTTTTTTTTTTGAACGACGGGGCTCCTTAACCAAAAATCGTCGGAAAAAATAGCCCATTTTGGTTTTGCAGGATTCTTCCTCTGTACCTACGCCATATGGGATGTTTCATCCGTAGCTGCTTTGATGGTTCTCCAAAAAAGTTTTTGGGATAGGTCTTAAGCTCCCAAATAGAGGAACCTCTTGCAGAAAAAAATTCGTGCATCTCTATCGTAGCACGCGCCCCCCCCCCCGCCCCCCTGTTCTTTTCGCGAGAAATTAAGATTTCGTGCTTTTTTCTTTTAGCGGTATAAAGCCGCAGGGGTACAGGGGCAGCTACGGGGTGCGCCTCTGTCAAGATCTTAGTTTATTTTCCAGTGACGTACAGAGTCACTTGGGCGAGTGGCTCAAAAACCGGTAGTTTATGAGACACGTGCTACGATAGAGGTGCATTACTTTTTTTCTGCAAGAAGTTCCTCGATTCTGGAAGCTTAAGACCTCGCTCCCAAAAAACTGATTTGGAGAAAATTCAGCTGCTGCTACCGGATGAAAAAATGCCACATGGCCTAGGTATTCAGCGAGTATCGTTGAAAAAGCAATGGTCTATTTCCGACGATTTTTAGTGTGAAAGAGCCCCGTCATTCAGAAAAAAAATCAGAAGAAAAGTGATACTATACCTCTATCGTAGCATTTGTCCTAAGGAGGTACCCCCCCTACGGTAGCCCTAAACCACCGAAAACATTCCACAGCGCGAAGGCCAAGGCCAAGTGAGCCCAAGGAAAATCACAGAAAATACAAGATAGATAAATGCCATTTTATGGAAAATAAGTCGAGGACTTCAGCCGTGTGTTCGACAAGTTTCGGGTCAATACTCATCTTTGCAAGCTGCGTTGTTAGTACTTATAACATACCATATGGGTGAGTTTTTTATTGGGAGGGGTCCTATTTTTGTCCACTATAATGGTTGATATTTGTTTGCGATTTCCACCCTCTGCTGGGTTAAATCTAATTCTTTCGAAAAAAGTTGACAACGACGAAAACGCCGGCACCAAGGCCAACAAACAACACAGACCAAAAAGTTAGGTCAGGCATCAAGCCGGCAACAAGGCCCCACCAAATAACACAGATATGGAAATTTGGATTTTGAACTTTTTTTTTGTAACGTCGAACCTAATTCTCTTGTCTGTGATTTTTGGTGGCCTTCGATGCCGGCGTTCGTCGGTTTTAAATCTATTGAAACACTTAGTTTTTAAACCAGCAGAGGGTGGAAATCGCACACGCCCCATTTGTCCGCGCTGTAGTTGTCCTGGCGTCTTGAGCTGCATGTTCTTTGGCACCATGCCACGCTGCACTTAAACCTAGACAGATGCTACACCAAAGCAATATTTTTGTTGTGGTCGATGCGTCAGCTTTTCTACACATATTTAACAATACGGGCACATTAGTTTGCTCGTCTGGGTTGTGTTATGTTGCTGCGTTTGTCGTTGGCCACATCCTGCGCTGGGGAAACCACCTAGTACGCATGGTGACGCGAATGTCAAATGAGGCCAGGAGATAAACAAAAATATGTTTTATTTTTTAGGGAGAGAAAAGCTTGTATCAGACATAGTCTATACACTTTCAACGTGTTTGGACAACAGACGGACATGAGCAACTGGACGAAGTCTACGGTAGTAAGATTAGACCAAGCTACAATTAATTATAGAGGGGAGTACATCCTCTCTTCAACTGCGGGGATTGGGCCAATCGCCCGAGTGACTCTCTGAAACCCCACTCCTGGAACGTCTTTACGTGACTTGTTTCGCGCACGTCTAGCTAACCATTCCATGGCGGTGTCCCATACCTTGCGTGTAATAGAAGCATCAAAGCGCAAAGCCGCAGAGGAACTAGAGGGCCACACTCGCGCGAGTTACCCTGACGACACATCGAAACAAGGCCCCAAGAGCGACCTCACCACCGTTACCTTTGTCGGGACCATTAGGATCACCACCTTAAGCCTCTTAAAATCACGCGCGCGTATCGCCGCGTGGCCAACGTATTGATATTGGCCATCCCCCTAGCTAATGATAAAAAAAAGGCGTAGCCTCCCTCGCCGTCGTTGCTGTGGTCGGTGTGTAAACATTTTTTTTCCTGATCCCCCGCATGAAAACCGGTGGACGAACAAGAAAGAACAGCTTGTTGTCCGGGTCGTCATGTTAACGTTAATATTGTGGGGGAGAACAATCGCTTGACCGATATCATATTGCTGACCTTAGTTTGTAGTTACACGGCGCAGAACTCTGGGTCAAAAATCGCCGCGCTTTGCCCGCCTTTTTTTTTTTCAAGTGGGCTGCGTCAAGCGAAGGTCGTAGAAGGTATCCGCGGAAACAGTTGCTTTCAGTCACGATATCGTGTCGGGGGGGGGTCATCGCTTTCGTTCCAGACTCGTTGGAGATCGTTGGAGCTGTAGAGGTGTGAAAGTCGTGCTGTCGCTTTGGCGTCTATCCGCTCTGCTGCTGGTTGGGTGGTTTGCCCGTCAACTAGAAGCGCGCGGGCTTCACGTTGGTGTGCTATTGTGTATTGCTTCCTCCTTGCTGTGTTCCTTGCCGCTTACTGTTGAATATAATATGCCATGAGATGTATATGTGTGCTGCTTCGATGAAAACAATTACATGCTGTACGGTCACGTTTCCAACTGAATCACTCATCATGTTACAACTGCGAACGACCACGTTTCGGAAACAAAGTTAAAACTATCATATGTGCACAAACTGAGAGTGCTTCATACCGCGCTTTGAACCGTAGCAAGAGTGATTCTACGACTGCCCCCCCGAAAACCAGCGATTTTCTTTGACGACCGTTTCATGATGGCTGATCGACACGAGGAATGATGCCATGAAGGAAACATCTTCATGTATGTCCTTGGTTGCAAAGGACTATCGAACGATGACATCGACATGGCAAGGGGCACCGTATTTCAGGATATACGGCCGGGAACTGGTTTCAAAGCCGGCCATTTCGTTACAGAAAAGTTGGGGGGGCTGCCGTAGAACGACTCGCAAACTCTTACTAAACGTGGCAGAGATGGTGAAACCTGACCTGGAGGGGGCAGGTATTAGGCCGCGAGCTAGGCTGCTCTGCTTCGTCGAACATTCCCACAACCATTTGTTTCTAGTCGTAGCACATCATTTTGCGCGTGGGCTCTGTTCTCGTCGGCAGCACTACTAGTCAACGCTGGACTACAGGCCCATGTGAGCAGGGAAGAAACAACATACAACGGGGCCGTCCAAAAAAACAACAGAGATTGCTCGTGGGAGCTATGATGCTGTTCGTCATTTTGGGCGGCTTCAGTCACCGGGATGTTGTGTAAACGGGGACTGCTTGTGCCCAAGACGTCCCAGACGAAAATACTTCAAACTCTTTGAGTTAGCTTTAACTTTCAGCTTGTGGGGAAGCGCCTGGGCGACCCCACGAAAAAAAGTTGAAAACACAACGCAAGAAGACACAAAGCCCGGGGGTATGACGTAAGTCCGTCATTTTTTTTGCTGAGGTATTTTGAGTGTTCTTGATGCCTGCCTAACATTACTCTGTCTGTGTTGGCTGGGCAGGTCACACTTCACACCCTGCGGGTGATTGGAGGGGCAGTTTTTCACGTAGATTTGCCTCTCGACGACCTCCTGGGTGCGGTTGTGCAGTCAGCCGCCACAGAACTTATGGGTGCGATGGGGGCAAGCATTTCCGTTCTAGGCTTGACGTTATCTACGCCACTGCCCAACGAGTCGACGGGGACTGAAGAACAACAGCGCATGAGGAGCATGCAGGAAGAAAGCTATGCTGCCATGTGCCGGTTCATGAAGGGAGTAGAGAGCCCTTCAAGTTCGTGTTGCGGACAACGTTTCCGGTGCTCTAGCTGCGGGTCCACCCGGCGCAATCGCTGTGTCTGCGTAAGCTGGAGAGACGAGATGGTTCGGGTTGGGAATGGGAAGGGCGGGCTAATTTGGGTGAAAAAGTCCAACGAGGCAGCCTTCAAGCGGAAGGCGGACGAAGAGGCAGAGAGGTCCAGGAACGTTTTATACGCCTGAATGGGTGGGGGGGCGTGCTCATTTGTTGCTTGCCTTAGTCATTTTATCTTGACCACGCATCTCTTTCGAGACGGAGCACCGTTTCTACTCATAATAGAGACACCTCCAACATCTAGGCGCTCACTACGCTTATTCCGTATACTACATCATAGAAATTGTTTGCTATCCCCGTCCTGCTTCGCCGTCTGCGGCCAACATCTATCTCCTAGAATAGCGATCTTTTTTTTCGCTACTCTCAAAGCTACCAAACTCTTCCATGTCACACACGTATAATTTCCTCATCTCTACCGCATTCTCCTACTATGTGAGTCCTACTCTCTATTGTTGTGCCACACGGACACATATTTGTAGCCACGTCCTCCTCCTCCCAACTAGTGGTATACCTCATTCTTCCTTCGGGTAGGCCCAGGTCTCCTCCACCAAATCGCAATTCCAGTTTTTTCGCGTAGATGACTGAGCCGTGCAGATACGTTTTCATTACAGCATCTTATAAGGCTTAGTTTGGGTAGCCTATTAGTTAACCTTTTGCAAGTGGTGGTCAAACAGACTAATACCCCATCAAAACCTTAACAAATGGCGTCGTCGACAGGACCATGGGTTTGTTGGGTCGCGGGTTCAAATTCCACCATCCACAATAATAAACTTTTTCAAGTTTTCCCCGTGTCGAACTTGACAAAACACTCTCCCCGGTATCCTCAGGAAATGAAACGGCTTGGATATTGAAAGGTCCGCCCGTATATCCGGCCGACCTGCTATCCCGCCGTTTCAACGGGGGAGAGTGTTACAAGGCTTAGTTTGGGTAAGCTATTGGTAAACCTTTTGCAAGTGGTCAAACGGACTAGACTGATACCCCACCAAAAACTTAACAAGTATCTTCCCTCAACCCCCGGTTAACCTCTAAGTACTTCTCCTCTTTCAGCTATTTCTCAGCGTTTGTCTTCCCTT
This sequence comes from Undaria pinnatifida, assembly GCA_012845835.1. Taxonomy (NCBI): domain Eukaryota; class Phaeophyceae; order Laminariales; family Alariaceae; genus Undaria; species Undaria pinnatifida. The sequence continues at coordinate 6,148,904 of JABAKD010000023.1, read as the reverse complement.
TCTATTACTTACTTTACTTCTGTCTTCCACCCACCAAACTTCTCTGTAGACAGTACCTTTTCTTGGTCTCCCCCTGTATCCATATTTTCTCGAATACGTAATCCCACCTTATTCCAGCTCGCCCTTTTATTGCTTTCTCCCATAAAGCATTACCTGGTATCAACTATGGCTGGCAACCTCTTGTCTGGTGTGTTCTACATTGTCATTTCAAGTTTCTCGCGTCTCTATTTGCTTTGAGTGGGTACATTCCTAGTTCTGCTGTCAACGCTGTATTACTCGTCGCACTAGTATCTTGTTAGCGGCTGTCATCTGCAATGTTTCCAGTTGTTTTTCGAACTTCGCGTCCCCTTCCCATACTTATCCTGCATACTTTAACTCTGTTCCAATCACATTCATCACAATACATCTTTCAATCATAAGTGTCAAGGTGCGGGTCTGTTAGGGTCGCATCCATCTTGTTGCCTACTTGTAGGTTACCGTTTCCTGTTAATTTTGCAATGTATGTGCATCCCAAGAGCAGTCCTTTGAGATCTCTACGCCAAGGTACTGATATCGATCTACGATCGGTAGTTCATCTTCTCCCCACTTCTACTTGAAATTTACCAGATCCACCTTATCTTCATTACATACAACTGCTACAACTACTGCGCACGTTTTCACGTCCGCTGTCACTCTCCATTTCTTAGTGTACTCTATCTAGTGCTTTCTCTATCTGTTTCTGCAGCTCTTCGGGTGTTTCTGATATCTGCCACGAAATCATCCGCAAACATCAACCCCGACACCGTATCTTCCCCCATCGTGACTCCTTGCTTTGATGCTTCGACTGTACGACCATGTCATTAATATACTGTAGTATATACCTTGAACAGACTGGGTGATGGTGTACGTCCCTGTGCAACTTCTTGTAAATGTCAACACATTTGGATATTTCCCCGTCCAGCATCACAGCACTACTCCCACATTCCGTCAAATGTTTCATCATTCTCCACATATTTCCTCTGTTGTGTTGGGGGGGATAGTTTCCTGGGGTGGGGGTATGGTTTGACGACATGTCTTAGATAGCTTTCTCTTCCCGTCGAGACCTTGCTAAGAACTCGCGGAATAAAGTGCGAGTGTCACTTGTGGCGGCGTGGAAGATGGAACAGCCATATCCGTGCAGTAATAGCATGCCGCTCATAGGTTAGAAGGTCTCGGGCATGCGATGTGTTGATTGTTTTTTTCAGGTATTTGTCGAAACTAGTGGTGAATGACATGTCGAGTCTTGACCCCCAGAACGTATAATATCGTAGGATGGGATGAATCTGTAACGCACTGGTATTTGTTTATTTCCTCATACGTACCAAGAGTGCTCTACCATCTGCTGGCCTACACGACGTCCCATCACACGTAGGTTACATGCCTACCTGTTGATGCATGTGCGTGCGTTGGTTTCGTTTGATATTTTTCTGGCTTTAACGTGTATGTGCGCGTGCGTTGGTTTCGCTTGATATTTTTTCTGGCTTAAACGTGTTGCAGTTCGCTGTAAGGGGCAACTCCCAAAGGTGTAAAACCGTGCCGCCGCCGGCTTGGTTCTGACCTTTTGACGAATATCTTTCACCGCTGACCGACGGCTCCAAAGGGCATAACATACGCGTGATCAGTGGATACTAACTCGTAGTGTACGTCTATTGAGGACACCGTTCACTGGTGCTTTGCTTTGAACACTATGTTTGTATGCTCCGTAATTATCTAAGGTTACCTCCTGTACGTCTTGAGTGTCTGAGCGAATAAATACAAACGCGTGTTACCATAGCAGAGGTTGCACTTTTCGTCTGTTTTTTTTCCTTGATGACTGGGCTCTTTAACCGAAAATCGTCGGGAATAGTAGGTAATTTTTTTGCATGGCTCTCGTCGTTTACCTAGACCGTGAGGGTTCTCCTTCAGCAGGTCTCCGGCAGTTTGGTTTTCTCTTAAATCGGTTTTTGTAGTAGTAGGCCTTAAGCTCCAAAAGTGAGGAACCTGCAGAAAAAATGTGATGCACCTCTCTATGTCGAGCACGCGTCTATAGATGTTAATTTGTCTGTCTGACTGTCTGGAGTTAGCGTCATCATGCGCTGTCCCAATGATTGAAATTGACTTGAAAAGGGTCACATTGTACCTGTTCTCTCTATTCTCATGTCTGCTGTACTACATGCATCAGTAGATGTGAAGCGCCAACCACCGCTACGGATACGACGCGCAACAGCTTGATAGAGCAGCACGGGAGGGGGGAAGGGATGAGGGATAAGCCATAGAACGGGCGGGACTAAAGCGAGGAGACCGTGACGCGGCCGCAACCAATCCTGGGCGTATCTTTCGCAGATCTCGCGTGCATCATTCCCAGATCAAGGGGCAGCCTTTCAAAAATGATGGCGCATCTCGTTGCAGTAAGCGTTCCTTTCGGATTAGCGCCTTTTGAAGCCAAAGCTAAGGAAACGTGCTTGATGACGAGCACTATGTCTACTGGGTTGCACTTTCATTTCACTATTGCTTTTTGGTTTTCGGTTGAGGCATTTTTTTTTTTCACACACACACATGTTAAATTAAAGGTGGGGGACACAGAGCGCCCCCTACAGGTCTGCCAACTAAGCAGGTCCTCGGAGAGTACTCACTTTCGGTCCTTCGTAGAGATATAGCTTTATTCGTTTCCACCAGAGCCCGGGATAGCTTCTGAGATCGGAGGCACGTGCCTCCGATCTACTTCCTAACTTTCCCGAATATAAAACGCCAACCTTATCATACGAAACCCATCAAAATGATCTCAAATTCGGATACTTACAGGCCTGTCAAGGCCGTATCTTAACACTAGCCCACCCTGATGAGTCGCATATGCAGAAATATGGGAGATTCGGGGAAACTCCGGTTCTACGAACTAGACCATCAGTCGAAGATGCGGCTTCTCAAAACCCACTCCACACCTCTAACCGTCTGGCTATGGAGCCAGAAACACGCGAAGAAAAGCAGTAGAAAGAAACGCTGACCCTACAACAAGGCAATAGTCACCATCAAAAACCTGCCGCATGCCGCCGGTGTGGCGGGGGGGGCAAAAAAGGCTCTAGAATCTGCCGCATGCCACCGGTGTGGCGGGGGGGGCAGGAAGGGCTCTACAACAAACAAACCACAGAAAAGGTACTATGGCGAGGCGAGCCCTCGTCGATATGGAGGGGAACACAGGCGCTAACACAAGGCTAAGGGAGAAGTCATGCGAAAAACCTCCCGCGGGCCATTGGCAAGGCGGGGGGTTAGACGAGGAAACGACAAATACCCGGGATGGAAGGGCGCAACACGTACAGCCCCGCTAGGGGAGGAAGTGTTTAGACAAAAGAAAAAACAAAGTAGAACAAATACAACACATAAAAGATAAAAAATGACATGCAGACCCGTACATGGCCCTGTACCACGTTACGCGCGAACAGGGTACCATGGTCGCCCCCCGGTTCTGGGCTGAGGAGGGCGCCGGCAGGGCGAAATTGAACAATGACAAAAAGGCGACAGCCCTGCGCCTCAGATAGCGGCGTTTCACCCGAACCCTGACCCGGCACTGAGCAGGGGGTTCGGCAGGACATAGAAAAAAATGGAAATAACAGCCCCAAAACTCGACGTAGACCCTCAGGACACTACGAACAACCCAAAGGCAAAGACGCAAAACTCATAACTCAAAAAAATGAAGAACTATCGAGGAGCGGTGGTGGCTTGGAAGTCAACTGGCCACGGCCGCGCCTCGAGATTCGTCTACGTTACGTTGGATTCCCCGAGGAAACGCACTGGCGATGTGGACTTGCAAGCACCAAGAACCTCGTATGGCTCCCGTTGAAGTCTTGTAGCGCGCCGGTGGAAGAGGAAGTTTAATCGGTCCCGGGTCGTCCAGGAAGCGGACCAGGTATACCTTGTTCTCGGTAGTGCTCGCGCTGATTATTCCAAGCCACCACAGACCATCGTCTCCCTTGTACCAAAAGTGGACTCCCTTAGGGAGTACTGTGTCGTGGTAGCGACGGAGCCAATCGGCGCGGGGAACACAGGCGTAGCCCGGCGCTAGGAAACGTTCCCCGTTGTTGCGGGGGATCTACTTTCCAGCTTCTAGACAAGCCGTGGTCAAAGGTGTAGTCCCTTTCCCCCCCCCCGGTTCTCTTGCCTGCAATTTTTATCGCGCATAGGGCTTCAACAATCCCACTGCTCGTCGATTTTTCATTGAGTGTTGCTAACTCGCGCTTTCCGCAAGTCAACTTGTGCGCAAGAAAAAGTCCCCACGAATCAATACGAGTATGCACTCGGGGGGATTCGAACTCACGAAACTGACCTATACCGGGCTCGAGAGTAGCGTGAGACGCCACGGGGCAACCGTATACAACATCGGCTTGAGGCATAGAGCGGCTCGAGTGAGGAGCCTCAGAAACGCAAAGGTGCACCTCCACAGTAGCACGTGTTTAAAGCGTCGTTCTGCGGTAGCACCCGCAACTTTTCTTTTTTATCGAAATCGACGAGCTTAAAACCAGCTCCCGGCCGCATCTCCTGACATCCGGTGCCTTTCGCCACCCCGACGTCATCGTTCAGTAGTACTTTGCATACAAGAAAATGGATGAATATATTTTCTTCATGCAATCCTTCCTCGTGCCGAGCAGCCATGGAACGTTCGTTGAATAGAAAATCTCGGGGGGGGGGGGGATCGTAGAATCAGTCTAAAGATCATTGTTCACCCAGCAGGCGCGGCGTACAACAGGGTGGCTAACTATCAGACCACTGGGAAATCTGTGGGTGTGAGGGCATCGACCTTGCCGCGGAGCCTCGGTTGTAGTAAACGTCATACAAAGAGACAACGTGCAGTACAGCGCGACTGAAGTAGGATGAGTCTCATACTGTATAGCCTCGTTACGCATAGCGCCAAAAGTGTGATCCCTTGCACGTCGTATTCAACGTGACAGAATAATCACAACGTACGTGAAGAGCGAAACTGTTCTTGGATGGTATTGGCCCTAATGTGGGGACGAAGATCGATAGTTGGTAGGGGTTCATCGTGGATAGGAGTGCCGATGCGATACGGAACATGGAGATAATTCGTGCTCAATCGACGGCGTTTCCCACTCTCTCCCGGAGAGAAGAAGTGTCTTAACAATGACGCGTATCGGAGAGAAGAAGTCTTAACAATGACGCGTATTGAGGATCTGACTGTGATTAGAGCTGCAGAGGTTGCACTGAAGTTTCTGTGAAGATCCGTTCTGATGAAAAAGGATGGAGAAAACAGGAGTGGTCGCGGTAGGCTGGCCGTCACCTGATTGATACGGCACAACGCCCATGCTATGGGCAGACTTGCTCTACGGGCTATCGTACTGGCGGACAGACCGTCCTATAGTAAGGTCCCTTGCGATATTCCATGCAACGTTCCCAGATGCTTACGACGATAACCTACTTACAACTTGAATATTGAACACAGTGACGGGAAGTATCCAACCAAGTTTCCCCGTATATTGTAAATCTCCGCATCTAGATAATGATATGTAGAGTACCCAAGCTTGGGACTAGGCATCATCTAGATACTACTGGACTGCAGATTCCACATTCCAATACGCTCCCTTAATGAGAATTCAGTAGCGAGAGGAACTTCATGTTAAAAGAAAGGACGAATCTAAATATTAAAACGCCACATTTAGACCTGTGCATGGACGAGCGGCAACATTGACGTAACCATGTCGCTCAGCGAATCCAAATACAAATAGACAAACATAGTCAGACCTGTTATATGAAGAGCTGAAATATAGATGAAATCATGTCACAACACACGTGTGGTGTAATTACCAACGAGACGTACTCTAGAACAGAAGCGAAAACCAGTCTGCTGGGTGTTCGACACGCCAGCTGGGTTAATAGCTAGAGCTGCATGAAACCTAACAAAATACTCCGTATAAAATTATGGACGCTGGTCCAGTACATCGAAAATGCGTACTTATCAGGTTTATGTATTTTTACGTACGTACCCGAAATAATATCTATGAATGCTGATAGTGCGGGTATAGACGATGAGGGGTGTAGTCGTATAACAAAACCTATACTTGTGAAGCTATTATGTTGATCAGGGTGTTATGTCCTAGAAAGGAAAGCGTCAGGAAGTAGTTGTTACGCCCCTCAATTTGAGCACTAGAACAATAAATATATCGAAGAAAATCGAAATTTTTAGACGCTTAAATGTTTCCAGCGCTATCCTGCAATGTGCATGTGCCACATGCAGTGTGTGACCGTGTATGTATTATACGCGTACCCGAAAAAAAAAAATACTTCAAAGCTAAAAGAGAAGCACTCTAAGAGTTTCCGACACAAGTCGTGTACTTGCACAGAAAAAATGTGCATCATATCAACTTTAATGAGCTTGTTATTTGATATAAGATCATAGGTATTCCAAAACACAGCTACTTTTTGGAGGCCAAAGAAACATCTACAACAATTGAAGAAGCTGAGTCCGGTACGCAAAAAATGCGCATCATGTTTTCTACTATTTAATACCGGTAGCTTGTATGGTGCGTACACTCGTGATTTATGCAACACCACGTGATGAAACTGCAAAGCCAAAAAATATACTCGAACATCATACCGACACCCCGTTTTATATATTATTCGAAGCATATTATATACAAGTCGAGTAGTTTTGTATGAGTTTGTTGTGGGATAGAACCTCGTTTGGACGTATACGTATTATACTATACAGCAGTAGTACAATAGTGCATCAGTAGTACACTCGTAGGAGTGCAAAATAGCTATAATACCGTTAACCATCGAAAGTGCTTACAGAACCCCCCCCCCCCCGCCGAACACAGAAACAAAATACTAAAGAAGTATTAAGCAAAGGGAGAAACCTCGATCGTGTTACTGTTGTTGTTGATGTTGATGCTGCTACTGGCGCTGCGGGTTTACGTCTCCGTAGCTGCAGTAGCGTAAAAGACTTCTGGTAGTTGTTGAGGCCGCTGTGGATGTATGTGAGTGTAAGGTTGTGAAGTTTGTGATGATGATGGCGACGCTTGATGTAACTGGCGACGTTGACATAGTGAGATGTGCTGGTGTTCTGTCCTCAGCTGCTTTTGGTTCAGACTACTGGTTCTCCGTCGAGGCAATGATGTACTCGTACCCGTTCGACGAGTAGATGTAGAGCATCGGTAGTATATACCCCTCGCAGTTGGTGACGTACTGCTGTCGAAGGTGGTGATGGCTTGATCACCGGTATTGGAGATGAGCTGACCGTGTTGTAGACCAAACCGAGGGTGGCGGCGATTGCCGTGTTTTATCCCCAAGTAACCCAATGATACGTGCTGTTTTCATGTCCGTCCATTTGGTGCCTGTTGCACTTCCCGCAGTTTAAGCCCATCGCAACTGCCTAGCGTACGTTGAAACCCTTTGGCTATGAGCAATGACCCGTGACGCATGGTTGAGCTTGGGGTAGCTTCTCCCTGGTGATGACCGTTATTCTTGCTGCTTGCGTGGTACGAAGCTCGACAGCAGTTTTAGACCTTGCTGTACGCGCGCAGCAGCATGATAAACGTCGAGTAACAAACGTCGACGTGTGGAAACGTGAACCAGTTGAGTGGAGTGCAATGCTCCGCATCTCCGAGTCTGGCACGTGCTTCTAGAGTGAGAGCGCCCAAGCCGTGACCCTGCCGCATGCTGCAATAGAGGTGACACTTTTTGCCATTTTTTCTTTCAGAATGACGGAGCTCCTCAACCCAAAATCGTCGAAAATGGGCCATTTTGGTTTCGCAGGATTCTTCCTCTGTACCTACGCCATATGGGATGTTTCATCCGTAGCTGTTTTGATTGTTCTCCAAATCGGTTTCTTGGGAGAGGTCTTAAGCTCCCAAATCGAGGAACCTAAGATAAATAATAATGCACCTGTATCGTAGCGCGTCGCTGGAAATGCCTCGGTTGGGCTAAAGGTCATACCCCCCGCTGGTAGGCTAATAAGCCGATTTGCCAACGACCTTGCCGCACGTCTCAGCTGTTTGGTGTTCTTGTCTGACGATGAAAGTAACATGAGGGCGAATACTTGCACGTACTGCGTACTACTTGCTAGATTTATGATTTTTTTGTATGGACGACTTCGCGCGTATATTAACGCGAACCCAGACTCCATGCGTGCTATACACTTGAAAGCGCTAGCAGCCTTATTACCTGCTTCTCGCGTTGAGCCCGAAAGCAGACCTTTCTCTCCAATATTCCGGGTGTACTTGGCGCACACTTAGATGTGGTGCCTGTGTGTCGAGGCTGATCTTGCTTCTTGAAAAAAAATCAAGATTTCTTTGTGCTTGAGGTCATGCAGACCCTTTTTCCAACTTTGAGGAAGCGCGTGATGAACCCAGCCGGACGCCGTTGCTTGGTGCCAATTCATAAAAGGGCGAGGCTCATAACCTTTTACAATTTCGCGTGTCGAAGCTTTGACTCCGTGACAAGAAGAGCTGTGAAGAGGGGGCACCGGCAAACCTGCCAAGACCGCCTGTGATGAGAAGAAACCAGGTAGTTTGGAAATTGGAGCTTGTTGTGAACTAAATAAGCAAACTGAAGAGGAAAGAAAGAGAACGGAGAGACAAGGAAAAGGAAAGGAGAACTTAGAGGTGGTCGGGGTGGGGCTGACCGTCACCCGATCGATATGGCACAATGGACATGCTACGGGCAAATGTCCTCTTCCACGGGTTGTCGTATTGGCCAGAAAGAAAACGGAGAGAGAAGGAAAAGGAAAGGAGAACTTAGAGGTGGTCGGGGAGGGGCTAACCGTCACCCGATCGATATGGCACAATGGACATGCTACGGGCAGATGCCCTCTTCCACGGGTTGCCGTACTGGCCAACACACCGTCCAACAGTACAGTGTGCTGCGCAATAATCCATGGGACCTTCCCCCAATATATACTAAATAAAAACTGAAAAATGTCAGCTGTGAGTACAACCGATTGAATGATTGAAACTCAACTTTGCAACCTCTGCGTGGTACATCCATGATGTTGTGGGAAGCTAGATAGAACTTGAATAGAAATACAATACACTGACGGGAAGTAATAAAACCGAGCTTCCCCGCATATATATTATCGTATATATATTTATCCGCATCTAAAATAAGAATGGTTGTGGAAATTGTCCTGTTGACCCTGGCAACATCTAGATAGGGGATTCACCGGCCTATATCCTGGTCGCCCCGGTGGTGTATCAGATATCCTCGACCCTGGTATAGGGCAGTTTCATGAGTTCGAACCCCCCCGAGTGCATACTCGTATAAATTTTATTTAACGAAGAAACCAGCCCAAGGCCGCATCTCCTGAAAAACGGTGTTCCTTGCCACCCCGACGTCATCGGTCGATAGTCCTTCGCGAACAAGAATATATATTAAATGAATGTATGATGTTCATCTAACACATATTTACTCGTACGTATTGAGCAACCCGCGAAACGGTCGTTAGTTAAAGAAATCGCTGGTTTTGGGGGGGGTGGGAGGGGCGGGTATCGTAGAATCAGTCAATCCCATGCCCAGGCTACTTACTGTATGTGTAGGTAAACAACGAAAATCGCACTGAAAAAAAGACCGACATTCGAACGAATTTGGGTGAAGCAGCCCCGTCAGCAACAAAAACGCTCGAGAAAAAAAAAGCGCGGACCTCTATCGTAGCAAGCGTAAAGAAGGCGACCTCCCCTCTTGACAAACGGTGGGAGACCCGCACCCGTGTCGCATGTCCGGGGGACCCTCTCCCCCCTTCTTCAAGCAAGTTTGGGGACCTCCCGCGTTGCCACGGTGTGTAGGGGGCACCCCCGCTCGCACCACACGTTTTAGGGGACCCGCGCCCCCCTTTCCTCGAGGAGGAACGCTTGATGAGCTGTACGAATGCAAATTTGTTGTGTACGTGGGCCATGGATCTGGTCATCGGATTGCAACTTTTATTTCGCTAAATATAGGTTCTTGGGTGGAGAATGATGGAGCTCCCCGAGTGACGAGCCTCGGAACGAAAGTGGTGAACTGTAATGGAATGCCCTCCGTAGAGGGATAGTTTATAGGTTCGACGTGAAACCGTGCCGTGGTTGAGGTGAAACCACGTGACATTACTAGATGTCACGTTCACGTCAAGAGGCCATCATAGATGGGCCATAAAAATAATGTAGGAGCCGATGATGGGACAAGCAGGACGCCCCTCATCTCAGTACCTGCTCTACTACCTGCTCTATCTACTGTTATAAGGCTTAGTTTGGGTAAGCTATTGGTTAACCTTTGCAAGTGGTCAAACGGACTAATTCCCCACTAAAAACCTTAACAAATGGCGTCGTCGGCAGACCATGGGTTTTTTGGGTCGTGGGTTCGATCCCCACCATCCACAATAATAAACTTTTCAGATTTCCCCATCTCGAACTTGAAAAATACTCTTCCTGGTACCCCAGGGAATGAAACGGCTTGGATATGGAAAGGTCCGCCGGTATTATATCCGGCCGACCTGCTATCCCGCCGTTTCAGGGGGGGAGAGTGTTATAAGGCTTAGTTTGAGTAAGCTATTGGTGAACCTTTTGCAAGTGGTCAAACGGACTAATACCCCTCTAAAAGTCCTTAATTAACAAAAGTGTTATAAGGCTTAGTTTGGGTAAGCTATTGGTTAACCTTTTGCAAGTGGTCAAACGGACTAATACCCCCGTAAAAGTCCTTACCAAATGGCGTCGTCGACAGACCATGGGTTTTTGGGTCGTGGGTTCGACCCCCACCATCCACAATAGTAAACTTTTCAGAATTTCCCCATGTCGAACTTGAAAAATACTCTCCCTGGTATCCCCAGGAAATGAAACGGCTTGGATATTGACAGAGGTCCGCCGTATATCCGGCCGACCTGCTATCCCGCCGTTTCAGGGGGGGAGAGTGATATAAGGCTTAGTTTGGGTAAGCTGTTGGTTAATCTTTTGCAAGTGGTCAAACAGACTAGTACCCCACTAAGTCCTCAACAAATGGCGTCGTCGACAGACCATGGGTTTTTGGGTCGTGGGTTACTTACAATGGGACCCGAAGGGTGCGCCAGCTAGCGTTGGGCTGTGAAAGCAGCTGAGTTAAATCGACACACGACGCGTATGAAAATACGTGGAAGTGTGGTGAGCTAAAGCTTTATTTTTCCCCATCCGCCGGAGGATAAAAAAAAAAATAATAATGAAAAGAACACACACATCTCCCAGACGAAAAGAAAAGTGCTACTATATACGACCTCTCTCTACCGCAGTACGTGCGACGAGAGCTACGATAAGAGGTATACCGTTTTTTGGCGAAAATATTTTTCTGAATGACGCAGTACGTGCGACGAGAGCTACGATGAAAGGTATACCGTTTTTTGGCGAAAATGGTTTTCTGAAATGACCCGGGGGGCTTCTTAACCCAAAAATCGTCGTAGGATCAAGGAAAACAAAAAAACGTTTATTGTTTGTTTGCTTGCATGATTCTCGTTGTGTACCTATAGACTATAGACTAAGAGGCCCCCATCTGGTTTCGTTTTTTGTTTTTAATCCGGTAGAAGAGAGCGTGCAGTTTTAGTTTTCTCCCTTATCTATGAAGATTCAGTAATTTTTTGGTTCAAGATGTCACGTGTGTCTTCAGCTCTCAAATTTTTGGAGGAACGACACAGAACAAAAAAAAAGCCGGGCGGGGGGCTGCTCAACTTCTATCATCGCAGCACGCGTCGTGCCCCGGAGAGCCAGAAACCTGTTTTTCGCGGCTCAAAAAAAAGTGCAACCCATGACACCGCGGGATGAATTGACGCCAAATGAGCCGTCCCGGGCGGGAGGTGGAGCGGAAGTCTCTTGAGCTCCTATCGTGAGGAGCTCTGTTTCACCCGAAGAGCATCACCTTTTCTGGAAGGCATTCAACCACGCGCAACCCGACCCAACAGTCGGACCACTTGTTGTGCTGCTGTGAGATTTTATTTGCACACACTAAACACCAACAAAGGAATACAACCGCGCGCTGAAGGCGCCTAGCAGCGTGGGCAGGCGCGATTCGATGCGAGCCGGCGGGGGAAGTAAGAAGAGCGCCCTGGATTATTCTTGCGATAAGAACGAAGGCACACGTACAGTACCCTGTCGGAGAGGCGGGGGTGGGGAGAAGAGCCTGCTTCATGTGACGGGGGATCTGAGTTAAACGTCCGAAATAGGGAGGGGAACACGAGGAGGGGGAAAAGTGCGATAAGAGATGATGAAACACTTTTACAATTTGCTGTTGATGTTCACCCTCACAGCATCTCCGTGCAAGACAAACGTGCGGCCAGTTTATCAAGCGGCTCGCAAAAGAGGAGTATCTCGAGACGCTAAATTGATAAACTCGCAGCTGGCATGTTTACATGACTTATTGGTTTCAATGTGATACGCGATAGAACAACAACAACAACAAAAAGGGCCGGCAGCAACCGTGGCTGAGTGGTAAAACAACGCCGAAGAGGAGGGCGTAACACCTGCTCTCCCTCCCGCCTCACAAGCAATCGCAAGCAATTACACATGTGGGCATTGTAATCATCACCGTTGTCACCATCGCAAGATTCAAAACACATGCCCCTTTCTTCGGCGAACATTACTTCGAATTAGGATTGGGTCTTGTTTGTACTTACTGTGTGTAGAAAGGGTCAATTAAGCAGCGTGCACACAGTCAGTTGGTACGACCCGAGGCACAAAATAAAGCGGCTTCGCTCTCGAGTGCAGCAGAAACAGAGACTCAATAGCCCGCTACGACGCGGACACGAGCACCCAGTGGTCCCCCTGGTACCCCTGCTGTGCTACTTTGCCCCCTCCCTCCCCCCCTCCCCTCTCCTCGAAAGCTTCCGCGAACAAACGCAAAACAGGTCAAACCTCGTTTCTATCCACCTGTGAGCAATCCATCTATCTATGCATCTGTCCGCAGACTTGCGGACGACGCTCACGTGAAACCCCTTGGGCAAATGCTTCCAGCTTCACCGGCAGCAGGCCTATTATTGAAGCCGGCGAGGAAAGTCTTATTCGGTCAGAAAAGAAAATCGAGTACCCTGGCCATGCCATCTACTGGTACGCGATATCTGCTGCTGCCCTAAAAATAAAAAGCAAGAGTGAAGAAAAAAAAAAAGGAAACCGCGTGCAGGCGTGTAAATATGCGGAGAACTATCTCTTTCCCCGCCGCCCGCTAAACCGGTACGGCTGCGGTATTTTGTTGCGCGTCAGCATAGGATGCGAAGAAAGAGCATCAGCACTGTAGTAACATTATATTATAGCACCTATCGGAATCCACATTAACCCGCGTAATCGACATCAGCAGCAATCAGTACCAGACACAAGCAGCCGCTTCAACAGCAGCATCAGAAACAGCCTTATCGCCAGTATTATTAGCACCAGCACCAATCCCCGCGCCTTTTTCCCCCCCCCCCCTCCCCCGGCTCTGTCTCTCTTGCGTCGAACACAACAAGGTCTCTACCGCTGCTGCTGTCAACCGCCATAAAAAAACTGCCCCTTCTACGCTGCAACAGTTAGTCTCCGCCTCGGCCCTGGCGCTCCGCCTTATTGTGATAAATTAAACGCGTCCACATGAAAAAAACAAAAACGGCACTGGAAGCTTCCCGCAGCCCTTGTATAATCCTTGATCCCGCCACCAAATCACACCCACGACTGACACTATTTTCGAGCAATTTCCCCCAAAGCAAACGTTGGTGAAGCCGAGTTCCAAAGGGCTTACCGGGTACAACCTACCAGGTATAGCCCTCTCGGGACCCAGGTGAGGCGACCAAAAATAAAGTAAACCGGATCGGCCTTTCATCCACCCTCCAGAAAAAGCGTGCTTACTACAAAGCACGAACAAACGGCAGAAAAACAATCACGCCTCGTGCGCGGGTTGTACGTCTCCGCCCGTTCAACGCAGGCCGCATCGCTTCTCCGTGCCGCCAGCAGCCCGTGATGCGGCCTCATGCGGTCGACCTAAAAAATCGTCACATTTTTCGAGTATTTTTTCCTTCACCCCCTTCCTGGTGTCCACAAAAAAGAGGTCAAGACAAGTGAATATAAATTACTTAGAGGCTGTCCGGTGAAGGCAGGAAGGCAATCGTTGCCGCCATCGCTACCACCATCACTCCGATGATGCCCCCCACCACCACCAGCTTGTTCCCCTCGGGGCTTTCCACGTCCGTTCCCTGGTTATAAATCGGCCAAAAACAATGAAACGGCCAAGGTCAGCAAAAAATAAAACGCTCAGTATGCCACCGACAAAACGGTCAATATCAGTATATATATATATATTATACGCACGATCGGAGTATCACACACAGCTTGCAAAGCTAAGTTTTTGGTCAAAATATTCGATCTCACAGCTGGTGTGTATTTTCATTTTTTATAATAAGATATGTGACACGTGCGATCGAAGTTATCAAGCCCAGCTCTTGCAAAGCTGAGTTGTTTTTGGTCAAAAATATTGTTGGTCAATCTCACAGATGAAGTGGTTTTTTTAATCTTTTTCATATATACCCATAATCAACACAAACACTGCAACGCATTTACTCCACACTTGTTTCGTGTATATATCAATAAATAATGTTCCATTGGGAGTTCCCCACCTTCCGTACTCTGCTACTACCGGCCGAAAACCAGTAACCCCTGTAGCGCCCAGAAACCCCTCCCTATACTAACTCCAAGTAAAATTGTCCCCCAAAAAGGGTTTCCAGTTGTCAAGGCGTTAACCCTTTGGAGCCCCAAAATCCCTCCGTATACTAACTTCAAGTAAATGTGGCAAACAAGAGTTTCCAGTAGTGAAGGCGTTAACCCCTTTAGAGCTCAAAAATACCTCTCTATACTAACTTCAAGTAAAATTGTCTCCAAAAAGGGTTTCCAGTTGTAAAGGCGTTGACTCCTTTAAAGCGCAGAAATCCCTCCCTATACTAACTTCAAGTAAATTTGTCCCCAAAAAGGGTTTCCAGTAGTGAAGGCGTTATTAACCCGGGATTCCACGGGTCAGATCAGGGGTTGCGGGTCGAAATGGGTGCCAAGGAGATCACGTTCGACCCCTGATACGTGGAAACCTTCTCTGACCCGACCCGGCCTGACTCGTGAGTGTTCTTCAAACACCTATTAACCTGTCCCGGCTCGACCCGCAACAAAAAAAAAAAAACTGAAAATCCTGAGATCACGTTCGACCCCTGATACGTGGAAACCTTCTCTGACCAAGACCCGGCCTGACTCGTGAGTATTCTCCAAACACCTGTTAACCTGTCCCGGCTCGACCCGCAACAAAAAAAAATAAAACTGAAAATCCTGGCCCGAGCCGCGGGCCGGGTCATGACCCGTGCGTGGCAAGCCCCGCGATTAACGGTCATGCATTAGACCAGACGCTTGTATCCATATCCGACGTACGCATTTCGACGGCTCTTCTTTCCCTTTTCTTTTCTGCATCGATTTTATATCCTCCAGCAGACTCGCAAAAATCTACCTTAAAGCTATTAAATAATAAAACTTTCAGGTGTTTTTTTCACACATGGCCGCGTGCCAACTTCTGCGCTCGCAATCCAGCGGTAGCGGGCGTTCTCGTTAAAACTAATAACTCAGCTTTTTCGCATGAGCAAGTTTCTCTAAGGGCTCTTCACGTATTTCCGTTAGGTTACTTTTTGGTTTTTACTACGTTGAACAAAGCTGCTTCTAAACTGTAAGAGACGAGCTTTTGGCTGGGCGCGTCAGCACGCTCATTTTTCGCATCGCGAAAAAAAAAGGTGCCGGCGTCGTATATACAGACCGGTCGCCCCGGTGGCATATCAGGTTATCCTCGAGAAGCGCGAGAGCGTGAGTTAGCAACACTCGATGAGAAATCGGCGAGCAGTGGGGTTGCTTAACCCTATGCGCGAAAAAAATTGAAGGTAAGAACCGGGGGGGAGAAGGGACAACAGCGGTGACCACGGCTTGTCCAGAAGCTGGCAAGTAGATGTGAGTCAAAAAATAAATAAATAAATAAATAAATAAATAAATAAATAAATAAATAAATAAATAAATGAATAAATGAATAAATAAATAAATAAATAAATAAATAAATAAATAAATAAATAAATAAATAAACAAATAAATAAATCAATAAAAAAAATAAATAAATAAATCAATAAAAAAATAAATAAATAAATAAATAAATAAAAAAATAAAAAAATAAAAAAATAAAAAAATAAAAAAATAAAGAAAGAAAGAAATACATAAATAAAAAAATAAATAAAAAAATACATAAATAAACACATAAATAAATAAATAAATAAATACTTACATAAATAAATACATAAATAAATACATGAATAAATAAATAAATAAATAAATAAAAACATAAATAAATACATAAATAAATGAATAAAATGAATAAAAATAAATAAATAAATAAATAAATGAATAAATAAATAAATAAATAACAATGCCATTAGAACACCTAGAACGCCGCTAACCATCGTCAACACACTACCCAAAGCCACCACCGCCACCGCATTCACAGGGACCGGCGTCCCATGCACTAAAATTCGGCACCGGTGCTGTACAACAAGAAAACGGTTTTGTTCTATACCATGGTATTAAATTGCGACACCGGTGTGGCAGATAAAAACATTGACCCTGGTGCCGTATGTAAGAAACCGGCGTGGTATCCAATAAAAAAAGACGCCGGTGCCACAGAAAACCTTCATCATTACACCACTGCTAGCCGTCAACAAACCACTCTCAACCACCACCCCCACCACGCCTGAACACGTTGCTCAATCGGCAACGTTATAACTGCGTCGTAAACCGTACTTACTGTATGGCAGGTAAAACAAACCAGTGTCGACAATACGCAGCGACACCGGAGTCGAATACCGGTGCGACACCGGAGTCGAATACCGATGTCGTCTATGACGTAAATACTACCGTAAGACCAGCACCAACACACCAACCACCACCCCGCCCTTAAAAGTAACCTCGACCCTAATCTCAACACCTGTATCGTACATAACCTTATCGATAGGCCACCATTAAGCAACGTCACCCCACAATGTCCCAACCACAACCACTACTAAGGTTGTAAGCCTACTTCGGCCCGCATCTTGGGCTCGACGGCCAAACGTAGCAATAAATAAGAAAGGGGTGTCGCATATCAGGTTAAAGAATCTGTAACACGGGTGTCGAATACAACAAAAGAAAAACGTAAACAAAAAAAAAGCAAAATCAGGCACCCGTACCGTGTACCTGGCATAAGAAAATATAGCACCGGCGTCGTGTAAAAACAAACCCAAGGCGTCGCATACCAGGGAAAAGAAACTTTGACACTGGTGTCGTATAACAGAAAAAAACGGCACCGGTACGGTATACCCGTCACAATAAACCACGAGACCGGTGTCGAAGAAAAAGGTTACCGCTAGAGCACCGCAATTGCACCGCTAACGCACCACCGTCGCCCACCACCACCACCACAGTTGCAAACGCCGGTCGGCTCGAACTTTGGCTTCGACGGCCCATACGCAGTAAGAAACCGGCGCCGTGTGGAAAAAGCCACGACACTAGCAGCAGTTTCACATAAAATAAAACACGACAGCGGTGTAGTATACCTGGTGCAAGAACTACGAGATCGGTGTCGCATAAACGACTTTGTCGTATGACCACCTCAATTCACAGCAAACACACACCCACTCCCCACCACCACCACCGCGGTTGTAAAATGCCAGGAAATAAGCGTACCTCGACCCGCATCTTGGGTTCGACGGCCCACACGTTGGACTTTCCATCCTGGTCACGGCTGGAGCCCAGCCGCACGTTCTCGTTGGGGGCGAAGAAAGACTGGACGCTCCTGTCAAAAAAAACATGAGCAGAAAAAAGCACGGCGGACGAACACGATAGACGCACGATTGGGAGAATGTTTATAAAACTGCAATCCAATATCAATTACACACTCATGGACAAAATCAGGGAGTGTGATCCAAAATAAAAAAAATAAACATGAAAGAGTACTAAAAATGATACAGAAGAGCGCAACGGCGACAAGTATACGAGCTGACAACCAAGCCGCTGGTATGTGTCGAAGCGGTTTGGCTGATTTCTGAATGCTTGAAATCACGTTATGCTCCCCCCCCCATAGCCCTTACTGTCCCTGGACTGGTCACACCAGAAACTAAAGTAACTCATTGGCGCCGTCATCCATAAGCAAGAAAATAGGCATAAGGTGCCGAAGTCCGTCTTACGAGCGGTTCTTGGAAGGCGACTCGCCGAGCATCTCACGGCGCTTCGCGCTCGGTGCAAGCAATGTCTGCCTGGTTGGTGAAAACCCGACGAGCTCCTACCCGGCATAGTAGGGATGCGAGGGTCTATGGTCATACGACTACGGCCATGCACAACCTGGGTACACCCTCCACCCGTCCAAAACGACATGTCCCACTTGCACAGAAGAACAAAACCAAATGACAAGACCGGCAGGCTGAACACACCTCGCGGATACCCCCCCTGAAAAAAAAAGCCACATGAAACAACAACGACAACAACAACAACACAAGCCACTCCGAACTCGCTTTGTGCCACTCCCCCCCCCCCCCTCCCACAAAACGTCCAACACGGTTTCCTCCACGACCCGCTCAACTAAAGCAGTACCACGACAAACTACAGCACATACAAAGAACCAGCAAAGGAACCAAAACCGAAACGGTAACCGAAACAAAAAGAGCGCAACCGAAACGATTTCTTTTCCTGATGGCTAAGCCAAGCCCAGACCTAAAACCAAAATCAAAACCAGATTCAAACCGGGACCAAAACTATAACCAATACCAAACCGGAACCCAGAACCAGAACAAGTACAAAAACAACACCAGAACCAAATGCGAACCACAACCACAAAAAAAAACAAAAGGACGCAAGCGCGAAAAAAATAAGCATAGTAACCAAACCGTCGGTCCGCATCCGTCTACAGCCTCAACGACCTCTTGTCCTCCGTTCGACAAAACCAAAAAATACCCAGAATCGGGGCCAAAACCAAAAGCAACACCAGAACCGCAACTAGAACAAAATCAAAACCGAAATCAGAACAAAGAACCACAAGAGAGCAAGTGCGAGAAGGATACGGATACCAACCACGCTGTCATCAAATGTTTTTAGACGGCCTCCACAACCTCTTCCTCCCAATGGCAGAAGGAAAATCGAAACTGGGATCAAATCCAAAGCCAGAACCGGAACCGGAACCAGTACCATAACAAGATCACAAACCAGAATCGAAAACACAACCAGAACCAGATCTAAAGCATCATCCGGAACCAACGAGAAAAATATCCCTCCACGGCGTCCACGGCCTCGTTCTACTCGTGTTGACAGAACCAGACCACACAATAACCCTGCCGTAAAACCAAAGCCAAAGCCAAAGCCAGAATAAGAACAAGAACCAGACCCAGACCTCATACCAAAACTGGAATCATAAACAGAACCACGACCAAAACCGGAACCAAAAGCAGAACCGTTCTGTTAAGGGGTCCGGACCCAGACCTCATACCAAAACTAGAATCATAAACAGAACCAAGACCAAAACCGGAACCAAAAGCAGAACCGTTCTGCTTTTGGTTCCGGTTTTGGTCTTGGTTCTGTTTACGATTCTAGTTTTGGTATGAGGTCTGGGTCTGGTTCTTGTTCCCCTTCTGGCTTTGGCTTTGGTTTTACCGAGGCCGTGGACGCCGTGGAGGGAGATTTTTCTCGTTGGTTCCGGATGATGCTTCAGATCTGGTTCTGGTTGTGTTTTCGATTCTGGTTTGTGATCTTGTTATGGTTCTGGTTCCGGTTCCGGTTCTGACTTTGGGTTTGATCCCAGTTTCGATTTTCCTTCTGCCATTGGGAGGAAGAGGTTGTGGAGGCTGTCCAAAAACATTTGATGACAGCGTGGTTGGTATCCGTATCCTTCTCGCACTTGCTCTCTTGTGGTTTTTGTTCTGATTTTGGTTTTGATTTTGTTCTAGTTGCGGTTCTGGTGTTGCTTTTGGTTTTGGTTCCGATTCTGGGTATTTTTTGGTTTTGTCGAACGGAGGACAAGAGGTCGTTGAGGCTGTAGAGGGATGCGGGCCGACGGTTTGGTTACTATGCTTATTTTTTTCGCGCTTGCGTCCTTATGTTTTTTTTTTGTGGTTGTGGTTCGCATTTGGTAAAACCAAAGTCTTCCTCTACAAACTCCTCGTCCCTTGTCAACAGAACAGCTTAATCCAGAACCGTGAGAAAGCTCATCCTCTACAACGTCCACGGCCTCCTCCCAATCTTACCGTCAGAACCAGACTACACAATTACACTGCCGTAGAACCAAAACTAAAACCAGAACAAGAACAAGACCCAGACCCAGACCTTATACCAAAAACACAATCATAAACAAAACCAAGACCAAAACTGGAACCAACACCAATTTCTTCCTCTACAGCCTCCTCATCTCTTATCGAGAGAACCAGAACCAGACCTAGAACTAACGCCAGAATCAAAGCAAAAGCCTACAGCCTGCACGGCCTCAGTCTCCAACGCGAATGGACAGAAATATAATCAGAACTAGAACCAAATCCAAAACCAGATTAAGACCCAGAAACAGGATGTGAACCAGAACCGGAATCAAAGCCACAATCGAAACCAGAACCGTGACCAAAAGCCGAACCAAACTCAGAACCGAACCCAAAGCAGAACCAACAACCCAAAAAAACAATTCGAAAACCGCCTCCTTTCCTGGTTGACGACACCCAAAACCAGACCCACTGCAGAACCAAAACGCAAACCTAAACCAACACCAAAAACAGAACCAAAACAACCACTACCACAACCAAACATTTCACACGTACAGCATCGAACCCGACATGCTCATCAAGATATTTCAGGGGAGACCTGCATGGTCTGGCTCATGTCACCGTAGCATAAGACGCGTGCTACGATAGAGGTGCACCACATTTTCTCTCAATACTACCCCCCAATTTGGGTCGCTCAAGACCTCTACGATAGAGGTGCACCACATTTTTTCTCAATACTACCCCCCAATTTGGGTCGCTCAAGACCTCTTTAGGGCAAAAACTGATTTTAGATAAAAACAAAACTGCTGCTACCGGATGAAAAATCCCACGGCCTGTGGTTCACAGCCAGAACCAAAAAAAAAAAAAAATGCCTATTATACCAACGATTATGGGTTATGGAAGCCCCGTCATTTAGGAACCATTTCAGCCAAAAAACGGTATACCTTAATACCTCTATACCGTAGCACGCGGCATTTCCGACGGTTTTGGGTTAAGGAGCCCCGTCATTCAGAAACCATTTCAGCCAAAAAACGGTATACCTTAATACCTCTATACCGTAGCACGCGGCATTTCCGACGGTTTTGGGTTAAGGAGCCCCGTCATTCAGAAACCATTTCAGCCAAAAAACGGTATACCTTAATACCTCTATACCGTAGCACGCGGCATTTCCGACGGTTTTGGGTTAAAGAAGCCCCCGTTATTCAGAAACCATTTACGCCAAAAAACGGTATACCTTAATACCTCTATACCGTAGCACGCGGCATTTCCGACGATTTTGGGACTAGGAAGCCCGTCATTCAGAAACCATTGCACACGAAAATGTGCGCTATCTCTATCGTGGGAAGCGTCGGCGGGAGCTGTACGATCTGCGTGATCTAGAACCTGTATCCAGGGTTCGGTTTGTACTCGTTATACACGGATCCTGCACAACATATCATAACCGCACATGCATTACCTACTGTAGATACTCTCGACCGCGATCTGTCCGAGGTGACAAAACGAGTTTTTTCCTCTACATCCTCCACGGCCTCCTCCCATTAGAACCGAAACCAGAACCAGAGCCAGAACCAAGTCCAGACCCAAAATCTAGAACCAAAACTAGAACCAGAAACAGAACCAATCATGACTAAAACCAGACGTAGGCCATATATACCAAACCCGACCTAAAACTAAATCGAAACCCAGAACTTGGGCATAAGCCAGAATGAAAACGACTGTAGAACCAACGTCAGAACCAACGCAAAACCAGAACCATAAGCATATCAAGAAGAAAAAAAAAAATACAAGCAGGGAGAAATACAAAAAACAAAACCAGAAGCGCAAGAGCGGGATGACAAGTGTAACACCGACGCCGTCCTCCCGTGTTCCTCTGCAGCTTACACGGGCTCCTCCAATCGAAAAAAACAGGAATCATAAACCAAAAACAATCAAATCGAAAACAGACACAAAACCAAAACCCAAACCAAAACCAAAACCCAAACCAAAACCAAAACCGAATTCTTCTTCGGCAGCCCCCACGGCCTCCTCCAGAAACAATAACCAGAACCACACGTAAAAGTAACACCCAAACGAAAGCCGCAACCAGAACCGGAACCAGAACCAAAACCCACCTCGCACGAAAAAATGATCAGAAAAAAAAAACAGACACAAACCCAGAACCAACAACAAAAACAACTACCAATTTTTCACCAAAAAAGGCGGGAGGAGCGGGAGGGTGGGACCGGGGCTAACGGGACCAGCACCAGAGCAAGAACCAGCACCGACACTGTAAAAAAAAAAAAAAGTCTTTCATGGCCTCTTTCTCCTAACCGAGGAACCAGAACTGACACAAAAACAAAAAAAAACAGAACCAAAACAATAACCAAAACCAGAACAAAAACAGAACCAGAACCAGAACCAGAACAGGAGCCAGAACCAGACCTGGAACCACACTCCGAGCTAGAAGAACCTCAACCAAACCAGAACCAACAAAGAAAAAAAAAGCAGAGTCGAAACCAGAACCGGAATCGAAACAAGACCTAGAACCCATCCCAAAACTAGAACCTGAACCAAAAACTGAGTAAACACAAAAACGGAACTAAAAGAAAAACAAGAAGAGCAGCAACAACGAGAAGGAATTGCTGGGGCCGGTGGTCGGCCTGAATTCTGAACGCTATTGAACTCATGGTGTCGCCTCCAAAACCTCTACCCGCTCAGAACCAAAACCAATGACGGAACCAATAATCTAAAGTGCGGGTCGAATTGAACTGGCGGCTTCCACCGCGTTCACTTCCAACGACAACGACAACAACACCACCACCGAAACCAAGACCAACACCACGAACAACAACAACAACAACAACAACAACCACGAGGCGGGCACGAGCGGTCTTCACTCCGAACTCACTTTGTGGCTTCCCCCGCGATGTCCGGCTGTGCCTCCTCCACCGCCTCCTGCACGGCCTCTACCGCCTCCTCCTCCTCAGACATTTTCAGCACCGACGACGCAGCGCGGCGGCACCTTCACAGCGGACGAACGAAGCACAGCCGGCGGAAGCACAGAGAGAGAGCCGTTGGGAGCGGCAGACTATTGGTAATGGTTCATGCTGCTGTAGCCCCCTTTAGAGCGCCCAACCCGCTCCCCATACTACGAGGTATTCCCAAGTAATCTTCCCCCAAAACGGGGTTCCAATTGCAAAGGCGTTAACCCTTTTGACCACCGGAAAATACTACAACTCAAATTCCAAGTATTTTTGTCCCAAAAAACGGGGTTGCAGGTTCTAAGGGATCATACCCTCATTGAGAGGATAAAATTGACGACCAAAATGAACGATTACGGCATCGGCCACACCGCTGGCTGGGCTGGCGGTGATAAAAAATATTTGTCCAAACGACGACGCCAACAATGCAGAGATCCGGACGGGACGGGCGCAGCATATATCCATCCTACTCGTGCGACTGCTGCGCGCTCACTCTGCTACTGGTAGACGCTCGAAAATAGTGCGATCGTTCGTGTTTTTTTGGTCGCTATACTCTATAACACAATTCGACGCAAGTCGACGAGGGAAGAAAACGCTGAATTCTTGGCGCGATAATGATGAAGGCATGTACCGTAGTGGGGAAAGGGGGGGGGGAGGAGGGCCCGCTATGTGACCCCGAATCTGAGTTACTGCTACTGGGAGGGAGGGCGAGAGTAGTGGGAGGATATAAATGGAATGAAAAAAAATATATATTATTAATAGTAACCAACCAAGATGTAATAAGCCTGGAAGTTTCTTGTTGCTCGAAAGGTTTATCATAGAGTTGTGCAACACCCTGCCCTACTGTATTTGGGGAAAAAACTCAACATTTCATTTCCAGGGCTCCGAAACCCCTCCCTATACAATTTCCAAGTGAGTTGTCCTCAACAAAACGTGTTTTCAGCGTTGTGAAGGGGTGAGGCGAGGGTGCTAACAAGGGGTGCAGGGATGCCTGGCTGTAAACCGGTACCGCGCTTGAACAGCAATAACCTCTATATGATGGAGCTACATTAGCTACATACAGCGAAGCGGGGCAACATGAGTTTTGGGCGTTACTGGGATGGGGTGGGACAAGAGTCGGCCAATCAAAACAGAGACATATGGTCCATTCGGGTTGGTCCGAAAACGCCTTTCACCCTCGAACACTACAACCCAAATAGTACACCACGCGTATGAAAATGCGTGGAAGTGTGGTGAGCTAAAGCTTCATTTTTCCCCATCCGCCGGAGGATAAAAAAAGAAGAAAAAAAAAAGTACCGTGTGGCTTGGAATTATTAATGCTGCAGTTCTAGGATTGCAAGGAGGTTTCGTCGTGATCCTCGGCGCCTCCCCTCCCCGGCACCGGGCCGACTAACCCCCCCCTTTGCCCCGAAAGTAAAGCCAAAAGCTGGTATGGAAAACCGCTCAATATGCTCCCAGGCTCCGGGCTGGTCCGGCCGGCCGTAAAGCCAAAAGCTGGTATGGTAAACCGCTCAATGTGCTCCCAGGCTCCGGGCTGGTCCGGCCGGCCGTAAAGCCAAAATCTGGTATGGTAAACCGCTCAATATGCTCCCAGGCTCCGGGCTGGTCCGGCCGGCCGTAAAGCCAAAAGCTGGTATGGTAAACCGCTCAATGTGCTCCCAGGCTCCGGGCTGCTCCGGCCGGCCGGGCGCCGGTCAGCTCCGTTGCCTGCCGCACTTTGAGTTTGGCGTGAATTCCGATATCAAACTCGGGTGCAGATTGCCGTCGGTAGGGCTCAGAGCAAAGCAACTGGCCGGCTACAAAACCCGTACTGCTGTTGCCATCATTTTATTTTATTTTATTTATTTTATTTTTTTACACATACATATACTCGCCAGCTTCTGGACAAGCCGTGATCACAGGTGTCGTCCCTTCTCCCCCCCGGCTCTTGGCTTTGAATTTTTATCGCGCATAGGGTTCAGCAATCCCGCTGCTCGTCGATTTTTGATCGAGTGATGCTAACTCACGCTTTCGCGCTTTCCGCGAGTCGATTTGTGCACAAGAAAAAATACCTTCGAATATATACTAGTACGCACTCGGCGGGACTCGAACTCACAAAACTGATCTCTACCAGGCCCGAGGATAACACCGATACGCCACCGGGGCTACCGGCTCTCGACACATGGTGAGCACCGGAGCAAAATTTCGGTGTCTCAGCACAACACATACTATATTATGAATTGAAAAACGTCAGCTGTGAGTACGACCGATTGAATGGCAACAAAATTATAAAAAATGAAGACTAAACTCAAAGATCGACCAAAGAGGAATTTAAAGTTTGTATCAAAAATCAGCTTTGCAAGCTGCGTGTGATACTATAAAAATTAAAATACACTCCAGCTAGCTGTGAGATCGAAGATTTTGTCGAAACTCATATTTGCAAGCTGTGTGTGATACTCCGAGACCGCGCGTATTACGGGTTGTGTGTCCTCATTAAGGATATAGGTCGGCGACTCCCCTTGCAACTACAGTGTAGCTATCAGGGTCAACGGGGTGATGTTAGGCAGTCTGTGCGCGTAAACTATAAAACCCGTTTCTGAGGGGGACAGCATCTGACAGCTGTGGAAGGAAATGCATCAGTGTATCAAGTGAATCCTGTAAGTCGAATAACCGGCGAGGGGAGGGCGGAGTTTTAAGGACGTGGGGGCCTGATTTTGATCAAAAGTGGGGCGGGAGGGGGGGAGGGGGGGGAGGGACAGGTGGGGCAGCTCAATTTGTGCGTGGAAACTATGAATCCCTCTTGTGGGGGAGGGGGGGGGGGAGGGCTTTAGGTCGCATAGATGTAGGGGTTTGTTATACGCGTGGTGCTAGGTCTAGGCGATGGTGCGGGTGGTTGGGAAGGAGGGGGCGTTGGGGGCAAGGGGGGGGGGGGGGGGGGGATTGCAGCAGTGGCATGGACGGCTCTATAAAAATAATGAGGTGATATCCAGGGCGTGGAAGTGTTTATTACTCTGGCGGATTTCGATATTAGGTGGGGCGTTTGAGCAAGAGAGCGAAAAAAAAAAAAAAGGGGGGGGTGGGGGGGGGGAAGGGGAGGGTTTTCACGAGGTTTAGGTCACATATAATATTAAAACACACTCCAGCTATGAGATGAAGGATTTGGTCGACACTGATTTTTGCAACATTTTGTGTGATCCTCCGATCGCGCGTATTGATAATATGAGTAGGGGCTTGCTATACGCGCGGTGCTGGGTCTAGGCGATCGTGCGGGGTGTCGGGAAGGAGGGCGCGTTGGAGGGGGGGAGGGGGGATGAATGAAAGCTACGTCATGGATGGCTGGAAAGATAATGACGTGATATCAATTGCTTAAAAGCGTTTACTACTCTGGCCGATTTCGATTGTAAGTGGGGCGTTTTAACGAACTGGGCGGGGAACAAAAGGGGGGGGGGGTGGGGGGGGGAGAAGGCGGAGATTATTTGGAGCTACGGCATGGATGGCTAGAAGGATAATGAGATATCAGCTGGCTGGTAGTGTTTACTACTCTGGTAGATTTTGATTTTAGGTGGGGCGTTTGAACAAGAGGGATCGGAGGGGGGGGTAGGGGGGGGGGGGGCATTTCAATACGTGCGCGGGAACTATTAACCCTCAAAGGGGACGAATCGGACGGGTTTACGAAGCAAGAAGACACCTCTTTATATCACCCGCCTGGTAATGTTCATTATTTGAAAAGGTTTGACGTTACATGTAGCATGCAACCCAGTTAAACAACGTGTTAAAAGCTTTATAATTTGTTATTGTACATGGATCGTAAGATGAAATATTTCAATCGATAGGTACAATCATGTGAATACCACTATTTTCTGACATCGCTGATTATAAGAAATAGATACATATTGCTAAATACAACTGGCGAGGTGATGTGGTCATGCAATGTCACCGCCGATGGGAACGAAAGGGAGAAATGCGAATCGTTAGTGTTTTGAAAGGAACGCTTAGTGTACACGCGCTCAATTACGTTACTTCGTTAGTCATGCTTCGCTTGGCATAGGTTGGGAGGCGATCATGCAGACGGTATGTACGGAATACCCTACGTAATAAGTTGGTAGCGCGGTTTACCTCAATTTTGACATATCTGTCTGTACCTCCTTTTCACATTATTGTTGTCTCACACACACGATTTTACGCCCATGATTTTTACCGTGCCGATGTGGGACTCTGAGGTCGCCAACTCTAAGACAGAGATACATCTTATAAATACATCAAGTGAACGCGAGGGTGACTTTACTTTGTTGGGCATATGCTACTCCGTTTGGTAGAGGTAGTCAGGCGATCATGCAAACGGCCGGAGGCACGAAATACCCTGCGTAATAGGTTGGTAGTGTAGTCTACCGCAGCAGTGTAAACAGATCTGTTTGTACTTCTTCACATTGTTATTATCTAGTGTACGATTATACGCCCGGTTTTCTCCCCACTGTCGTCGAAGATGTTGTGGTCCTGTAGATGTCGCGTCGATGTCTGGTGCTCTTGTTAGTGGTGCTCATGAAAATACGCCCTAGCGTGTGGTAGATGATCGCCGAGCGGTGTTCCTTTCCTTTACATCAAGCCAGGTAGTATATGTCAACGCAATCGCTTGCTTGAAAACGACAAATAAAATTCTTCACACACCTGATACATAGCAGAGATATCGTATACCTGGTACCTCCTTCGATCGCGCGTGTCACGGGGTGTGTACCCTCGTGAAGGATACACAGGTCGGTGACTCCCCTGCTACCACCGGGGTCATTACGTCAGAAGACTTTTACCCCTTTCCACAGCCCCTAACCATGATCCTACTCTAACTCCAAGTACTGCCGTGTCCCCATGTCGAGAGTCCGACGCAAAAACTAATACTGCTGTGTTGACAAGACAGCAAACTTGATGCCTATTAACCCCTTTGGAGCCCCCGAACCCCTCCCCCTACTATATCCAAGTAATTTTGTCCCCAAAACGGGTTTCCAGTTGTAAAGGGGTTAACAGACCACTATAAAATACCAGTTACAGCTCTGTCCGGAAACATGAGCAACCTTTATGCATTTTTACAGGAACAAAATGGTGATTATATTTCCGGACAGAGTGGTAGGCTTTTAGTGTGGAACATTCGGCCCTGCGCCCTACTTTTACTACTACTGCTGGCAGCGCGTGTTTTCCCCTTGATTCTTCACTTGCTTGGCGAGTTTCCTGACATGTTCGTGTGTCAAGCGTCTCCGTGTCTCGGTGTTATAAATAAAGGTACCAGGTTGTCTAGCATCAGCGATCGACGCACAGCAGCGGTCAACTTACTGCTGTAGTACTACTTACTGCTCGTGAGCGTTCGTTTTTTTGTCCGGGTGACATCATCGTAGAGTGTACGTACTACGAGACCGCGTCAGTTCTTTCGTTTTTTTGTTCTGAGTGTCGAGTCGCAGTATTAATAGTACTACTCGTAACTCTGTACTAAAAGAACTGGTAAATGTTTTTTTTTTGTTCAGTGCGGGTCATTGCGTGGCCAAATCACCTTGCTGTACTTGCGATGTGCATCATCTCTGTCTCGTGCTCGTAGTTTGTGACCACAGAGCTTGTCTCTCTACGAGGAAGCATCGGCAAGGACACTGGTTGTGCTGGATGTACCGGTAGATGGGTGGAAAGTTGATCGAAGTACACGAAAACGCCATTGCTCGTACCAAACGTTTTATTTATATTAATAGTGTCTAGTGTCCAACTACGTACGAAACGAGATGAAAAGCACGACATGTACAAGTACTAGGTTTGTGGCCACCGAGCTGGAGATCTCGAGAGGGTACGAGTCAGCACTCGTACACCCGGTGTGCTGGGACGTGGTGAGACGTGAAACGTGAGAACACACAATACGTCTCCTATTCAATACGACCAGTACGTCTACTGCCTGCTGCCGCTCTACAGCAGCAGTCTGGTACATACTGTTGGTTGCTGCTGCTTAATTGAACTCCTGAGATACCGCAGAACGCTAGCATAACCAGCAGCAGTGAAAACGAGAGAAAACTCGCGGGCGAGGAACCAATACTCGCATATAGCCGGCATCAGTCCACCTACTCTTACCTCTTCGCCGGCAGCCAGTAACTTGCGAGCTACGAGCGACATTGCACGCTATGCGTCTGGCCATTATCTGTTCATGTGTCATCTGCTTAGGTACTGGGGGGCATTCGTTCTATACTCGTATTAATAGTAGCGGTCCTTCTTATAGGTAGTGCCGGTATGGGGCAGCCTCAAACACAGGCACTATAGAGGATATATGCACTAATCGATACACGAGTACTGTGAGTTTTTTTCCAATCTATAACAAGCAGCCGAGGGATTATGAAGGCACTACAGCGGGAAAAGGGCACTAATCAACCGGCGCTATAGAGGGATCTCTAATGCCGTACAAAACGATTTGATCTCGTCACGCCGCATTCTGCGAGACGACTCGAGTGCGGTGAGTATTCCAGCTTCTCCCGCAAGAAGCTTTGGGGGTATCCATCCAACCGCCGAGCTCAACCACCTTTCTCCTCCTCCTCCTCTTCCTCCTCGTCCTCCTCGTCCCCCTTCCTCTCTTCCTCCTCTTCTTGTTCCTCTTCCTTCTCACCTGAGTGTCGCTCGGGATGTGGACGGTGATGCTGCTGCGAGGGCCGAAGCGCGAGCCGCCGGCGCCGGGACAACGAAAGCGGAGGTGGCTGCCAGAAGGCACATGGTTACCAAGCACACCATCTGGGCAAAGCTGGACATCGTCATGACTGCTGTTGGTGTTGCTGTTGCGATATCCCTAGTACTTCCGTGGCAAGATGCGTTGCTACGAGGTGGTGGTGGGGGAGGGGAGGGGGGGTCGGCTTGGTGTAGATGACAGGATTTTATAATTTTGTTTCCGCATCGCATGCACACGCATTGCACACAAACATGAAGATGAGCTGGCCGAGATATGTACGTATGCGACAATGCATGCTTTAACAGGGCGCATGTGGATATCATCCCCGCTTTTTCAAATACAAGGGTTGATATTTTAAATTATCCTAGTCTAATTTCAAGTAAGTTTGGGTTTTCAGGCAAAGTCTCGAGGCAAAGCGGAAGACAATACACCAGAGCAGCTACACTCGTACTGGTGGAGCTGCTGGTGCCGCTGGTGCCGCTGCTGTTGCTGCTGGCTATTGCTGCTGCACCTAATTCTGCTGCCGATACTAGTCTGCTTGGCTGGTAAGGTGCCCGAAAGCAGCTGCAATTCCTGGAACTTGGTACACGTACACCGTCATGTCAGCAATGGCCGCAGTCCCTCCAGAGACAAAAGCGGTAGTGGCGAGGGTGGTAGCAGATGCACAGGAAAAGACCAAAGGCTACCTACCCAGGATAGAGGCAGCAGTGGAGGACAACGGACAGTGCATTGAGGAGTCTCACCTGGACCAGGAGGCGGTCGGCTATAGCACCAGGACAGTGGGCAAGGTCAGTGAGGTTGGGTTTTGTGTCGTTCTACGATATGATATGCCTGACGCTATGCCTGGCACACAGACAGCACGTTCGTGTTGAGCACTGCCGCCTTCTGTCTTCAGGGCACTCCTGTGCGATGTGTGTACGTACGCTGCCTCATACGACATGTACTGCTCTGTTGCTGTTGTATACCAAGTATAGAGTTGCTGTGTCTTGTGGCCCCCAGTCATCATGTCTCAAATGCTGCATAATACCAGTAGCTCGTGCAATTATTGCCGTTTTGACGTTTGCTGTCTGATATCTGCTTCTGCCTGCTGCTCTGCTGCTGTCATGTGTTGTTGAGTTGTTGATACATCTGTCAGACCAATGTCTCGTGTTGTTGCTGCTAGCTGCTGCTGTTGTACAGTCTAGTCACTGTGTCCTGTTGACCCATGCCTCAATCCTCCATCATGCAACGTCTCATTCTGCATGTTGCATGTAGCTGGCGTGTTGCTGTGTAATTCCTTCAGTACAAGGGGTTTCCCGAGCCCCTCAGAAGGCGCTTCGTACTGATACCGCTCTTCTCTCGGTGCCGATCGTATCTATTGGGTATCATAGGGGTAGAGTATAGAATCACGAGGCCTGACAAGCCGATTTGACCGTTTTCTTCAGAGATGTCGGTTGACGGCACTCTTGACTTTTTGACGGAGAACCGTCAAGGACCGCTCGGTTTTAACTCCAGTATAATACGTCTAACGAGGCCTTGACGGGACAAAACTTGACCGCCAACGGACATCTTTGGTTTTCACTTGTTGACGCTCTTAAACCGAGTACCCCACTATTCTATGCTACTATTGGTGCAAAGGTTGCCCTTCTTGAACAGATTAGGGTCTACAGCAGTAGATCATCTACTACAGCAGTACACCCCGTGTCTGGCGCTACAGTTAGGATAAGCTGGGCTGGATCTGTACTTGTACTACAAGTGGATAATGCATGTGCGTATCTCATCGTACGCCTCCCCACGATGAGCCAGACATTACAGATTTTCCCTGAAATACCTACGTACTATCTGTAGGTCATCAAGTAAGGATAGATGATCCGAGGTGCGAACGGTTGTTTTCTGTAGGTTACGTACAGAAGCATACCCGGGGAGTTTACCCGGGTATTACCCGAACCCGACACTCCTGTGGTGGTGTGTACTGTAAGGGGTTCATACCCGTACCCGACACCTCTGTGTGTTCGGTACGACTTCAATACCCGTACCCGGAACTTTTGTGTGATCTATAAAATACGTAACATACCCATACCCGGGGTACGGGTGCAACATTGTAGAAAATGTTCAGCTGTCGGTTTGATCAATTTATGTTGGGGTGTATACGCGTACCCGAAACTTCTGTGGGTTCTACGCGAATGAAGTACTGTTGTACCCGAATCACTGTACCCGAATTTTCTGTGGGTTCTGTAACCTATGAGGTTCATACCCTTACCCCAAACTTATGTTAATAATAATACCCGTACCCGAAAACTTCTGTGAGTTCTGTATGCCCGTGGCACAACACCCGGCGGACGGGTGTACCATTGGAGAAATACCCGGGGTATGGGTACACCTTTGTAGAAATACCCGGGAGGTAAGGGTTTTTCCCGGGAGGGTGGTGTGGGGTATGCAGTACATTCTGGCGTCAAGTCACGTCACACGTAAGCGAAACACAAAGCACAGAAACCAACAAACACGAGCACACCCCTCCTGCCTGGCACAGCACCACACACGTGGAAATGCAAAGGTATCATCCGTGGATGGTGAACATGGGCGATCCAGACCCACAGAATGGATCACCCCCAGTCGGATCCACAGACAATCAGGATGGATCGATGTCAGACACGCCGGCAGACCCGGGTGGCGGCAGTTCGCCTGCGCCGAAGGAAACGAGCCGGGCAGAGGTAGAAGTGGTCGGCCGCCAAAAGGGCGGGCCCTTATTCAAGCCGTCGATTATCTGCGACTCGAAGGGGAGGGTGGTTGATCTGACGGTGGACACCATCAAAGCCGTTGATAGCTTCGTGGTGCCGAACGGCAGTCGGAACGAAGGCGCCCGCGAGCGGTCGTGCCTTGCACTCACTAGGAGTAAACCGTACGGACGTATGTGAGCTCTGCACGCCAACGGAGAAATGTACCCTGGGTGCGGGTATGCACCCCCATACGGGAAGGGTACACCCTTGTACCTCGTTGCGGATACGGGTAAGGGTATAACATGTTGTACCATACCTGAACTTCTGTGGGTTGTGTAAGAACCAAATACCATACCCGAAACATCTGCGGATTCTCCCAGGAGGTTCATGCCCGGACCCAAGACTTCTGTGAGTAAGAGGTTCATGCCTATACAGTGGGTGGCCCTTTATAGTGGCATATAGGGGCAAGACCAAATGGTACCACTATTCGGGGCAGAGCCACTATTCGACATAGTGGCACTATGCCACCATTGCAAGGCCAATAGTGGCAATGTTGCACTATATCGAATAAAAAGCTTCGATGTTCACGATATCGACAGCGGTTCATTGGATTTACACTCGCATGCGCTGTTACATGCGGTTAAAGCCGTGTACTCTGCACTCATCGTGGTTGAGCATTTGTGTGCAGCAGTATCCGCATGAAACACATGAAATGACACTTGGTTATCCAAGGGTCGCCGAGCCTTCTGCGGTCGAAAGCTATTTTTCATTTTTCAGTGCAGGCAGACCACCGAAACCATGCCCAAACGTACCGAAGGAGGCACATCATTTATGCTTTGTCCGGCGGGCCATGTAACATGGGGTTCAACACACGCAAAAGAAATGACAACAGCAACGCAGAGACGCGAACAACTGAAGCAACCAAGCTTGAAGAGCCAAACGCCCTCCACCCCGGCGCATCAACCCAACCGCCACGATGCTCTGCAACTACGTACGAGCACTTTTGGTGTAGGCGTCAGCCGACTGATTGCACTAGGAGTCGGCAAACGTTCTAATTTCCATCTGCCGTGCCGGTCTGGCGGGGTGTGCTGCGAAGAACACCATCTTCGCCTTGCGGAGGTAATGCCCTGCTTCGACAATGCTTCACGACTCTGCGTACTGTTTTAGAGGACCAAAAAGTTCAGCCAGTTCCGCGAACGACGGCGCCGCCTTCTTCCCCCCACCCCCCGCACTCTCAGAATATTTGGCATTGTCTGGCTCGCCATTTCCGACAAGTCCCGAGTTGGGCGAGGCACGCTTAGGCTGATTCGAGGAGTCGGGTGTCTTTTGCTTCTCGGCGATGCACGGGTTGCAGACGCGGTGTATTTCTCTGCCGCCCTCCTCCTCTGGTTCACCACATATTCCATGAAGCCGGCCACCGCAGCCAAGGCGACATCCGTGCCCATCTTTCTCTCCCAGTGGTCGGTTTGGGAGTTTACACAGTTCTAGGTCCGCGCAGGCTGGCATGATACGTGAGGCGCCCACTGCTGAGGGTGCGTGTGGGCAGATGTGGTCCAGCAGTAGTGGGGGCCCGCTGTTTGGAACTGCCACTGTGTGAGATGCCCAACATGCCACTATTGAGGGCCCCGTCCTCAATAGTGGGAAAGTGCCACTATATCGGGTTGAGGTTTTGCCGGGATATTTTTATGCCACTATTCAGGGCACTTCACTATTCAGGTTGCCACTATAAATGGCTACCTACTGTGCCCGAAACTTCTGTAACTTCTATAAAAGTCCATACCCGTACCCGGTGTATGGGCACAACATCTCACACCCGTACGTACCCGAAACTTCTGTGGGTTCCGTGCGATAAAGCTGCCCGCACCCGATGCTTGTGCGATTTTTATTAAAGAAAAACAATACCCTACCCGGAATACGCAAACCGTACAGAACAGAAAACACAACCCTTGCTAGGTTGTGGTACTGTCTGGTAGCTGCTGCCGCTGATACGGCATTGCTGTGTCCTGTAGGGATCCATGTGCGATATCCGACACCAGGTAAGAATTCCTCATATCTGGCCAGCCTGGAATCGTACACTATTTTCAGTACAACAGAGACCGCAGCCTTATTTTTTCGTCTAAAGCTCGAGCCTGAAATTTTCTTGTCTCCAAGTTCTTCAGTGTTGTCGCGTACTGTATCATGCTGCTGCTGCTCTTGCTGTGAGATGGCTGTCTCTTTCTGTATTTCTCTTGGCAGATGAAGGTTTCCCGGCTTTTGGAACGCCAAAACGGAAAATGCTGACATCCGTGTGACACAGCAGTTATGAGTAGCTGTTAGTACAGTACGTACATCTGACACTGTGGGACAACGGCCACTACTAGCCAGGCTGAGATTGACATGAAAATAATGATAATTCGGGACAACGGCCACTACCAGCCAGGCTGAGATTGACATGAAAATAATAGTAATCCGGGAGTCTTTGCGCTGAAGTTAGACGTTAGTGTGGCGAGCACCGTCTCCGGGGTACGAAACCTACCCTGGGTCTGTAGTCCTTTTCTCACTGGGTGTCCTGTCCTGTACAGCTGTAATTCTGGTATGCTTCGTTCGGCGACTGCTGTCGCGGAGCTATTGAGGGCTTCGGATACAGCAGTACTGCTGCTGTAGACCACAGCAGAATCTACGCGAACATTGTAACTCGCGTGGAAGAGCTCACGGCGGGTAAGAGAGACACGGCCTTGGCCGGGGGGCCCTATATACAACTGTGCTGCAGCAATGCGTACAGCTTGCTTGCAGTCTGGAAACACGTATGTTTTGTATTGCTTGTAGGCGCACGAGTCTGTGAGAGAGTTCCGCACGGCAGAAACTTCATACCGCCTCGGGGGTTGTCAGAGTTCGGATTGGAAGGCTAACACACCCGTCCCGCTGAAAAAAGCGGAACACCACTACCACCTTGAAAAGTTTAAAGCGGCCGGCCTGTGAAATTCTCTCACGGGTTCGTGTCTACCAAGTTGCGCCGGTTCAAATCGGCAGACTCTACAGTACACGCAAAAGGTAGTAAACATTTATAAATGCAACTGCACCGGCAACTGCAGCGGCAGCAGCAGTGGCTACAGCCACGTAGACTATGAGGAGCGACCGGCGTTGAACCGAAACCATAACCATGGTCGCACCAAGACCAATCACAACAACTGCAATGACAACAACACCTGCAATGCCACCAACACCACTAACGACATCACCAACACCGCCACCACCACCACCACCACCACCACCACCACCACCACCACCACCACCACCACTACCACCACCACCACCACCACCACCTCCACCACCACCACCTCCACCACCACCACCACCATCACCACCACCACCACCACCATCACCACCACCACCACCACGACCACCACCACCTCCATCACCACCACCACCATCACCACCACCACCACCACCATCACCACCACCACCACCACGACCACCACCACCACCACCACCACCACCACCACCACCACCACCACCACCACAACCGCCGCCGCCGTTACCGCCTCCTATACCAATACCAATATTATTATAACACCACCATCGCAAGTAACAGTACCAACACCAACAATGACAACCTAAGCAACCGCCTCCTATACCAGTATCAACTTTTCTTGAATACCACCGTCACAAGTAACAGTACCAACACCAACAACGACAACGATCAACAGCCAAACAATACAAACGACGAAGACAACGATAACAACAGCCACCACCACCACAACCGCCATCATCACCACCGTCTCCACCACCACCATTACCACAACCACCACCACTGCCACTGCCACCGCCACCCCCACCGCCACCTCCACACCAACAACAGTAACGCTATCGCTAATGCTGACGCACACAACAGGTTCGCGACACCTACGTCTGCGACGAGGCGATCGTCCTGGTGACGACCGACCGCCAAAGCGCGTTCGACCGACAGCTGGCCAGGGTGCCCTTCAAGGGGGCGGTTCTCAACCAGGTAGGTTAGGCGTGTTCTTGAATTGTTGTAACCGTCACTTGTCATCGATTTGCCACCGCCTGTGAAAAAATCGCCGTATATTGGAGAAATAGAAAGGCTACGGTGCATGGGGGGGAGAGCAAGGGAAGGAGGGGGGGAAACAGTATTCGAGATACGGAAGATGGAGGAGGGGCAGGAAGCGGGAGAGGGGGCAAAAGACACGCCCGGAGGAAAAAGAAGAGGAAGAGGGGGGAAAGAGAGAGGGGGAGGAGGAGGAGGGGGGGGGGGGGGAGGAGAGCAGGAGCAGGATAAGGAGGGGGGAAGGAAGAGAAGAGACAGAAGTGGGAATGAGAGGAACTAGGAGAAGAAGGGGGAAAGAAGTACTGTTGCAGGCATTGGCGAAAGAGGGGGAGGAGGAAGGGGAGAAGAAGGGCTGCGTAGTACTAATTTTAGGCGGGGAGGGTGTACTCAAATCATGCATAGTCGTGGTCTTAAGACCGTTGACCCTCGCATCCCTACAATGCCGGGCGGAGCACGTCGAGTTTTTACGGACCAGGTAGACATCGCGTGCACCACGCACGGAACGCCGTGAGGTTTGGCGAGTCGCATGAAGGCTGAGCTGCTTCCCACTGCTAATAAGAACCACCTGTGAGACGGATCTCCGCACCTTGTGCCATACTTCAAGGCATATTTGATGACAGCTTCGAATTGATCTTTTCGTTTTCTTGTGTGGCCACTGCCAGAAACAGTGATGCGGATAGTATGTCACTTCCTCGTGGGGCCGGGGTGTGTGCGAGGGGGTGGAAGTGGCAAGACCGGGAGGAGGGAGGGGCGGAGGAGACAGAAGGGTAATGGTAGCGGTAGAAGGAGGAGGTTAGACGGGGCAGAGGAAGACGGGCTACTGTGCGTGGTGAGAGGAGGAGAAAGTGGAGGAAGATGAAGAGGGGTAGAAATATTGCCGAGTAGGGCATAGGTAAGACGGGGAGGAATAATCGTAGTAATAGCAGTAGTAGTATTCGGGGCACTGGAGAAGGAGCGGGGAGGAGGGGTAGAAGTGGCAGGACCGAGAGGGGGGGGGGACGGGGAAAACAAAGAGGCAACGTATTTGTAGGGGGAGGAGGTTCGAGGAGGCGGAAGAAGACGTAACAGACGTAGTAAAGGGGGAGGAGGGGGAAGGGGGCAGGGGTGAAGGAGGAAATTGGGTAGTGGTAGGAGGAGGAGGCGGTTTGCGAAGCGGGAGCAGGGGTGGAGTGATTGGTTTGGCTTCCCCTGGAGTAGTAGTTTTTCGTGCATATGTGCCTTTTTGGCGTAGTCAGTAGCGGGTTGTCGACGTCGCAGTATGTGAAGGCTGCTTCACGGTAGCGTAGGCAACTTTCTAGGGTAACCAGGTATGCCTGTTCCTTGGGGGGTGAGCGAGGAAGATTATAAAGCCCCCGCCGAGAAATGTTTGTTGCTGGTGCTGCTGTTGCTGCTGCTACGAGCGCTACTGGGGGTGCTGTTGTTGGTGTTGTTGTTCGTGGTGGTGGTGGTGGCGGCGGCGGTGGCGGTGGTGTTATTGTCGTTGTTGTTGTCGTTGTTGTTGTTGTTGTTGTTGTTGTTGTTGTTGTTGTTGTTGTTGTTGTTGTTGTTGTTGTTGTTGTTGTTGTTGTTGGTGTTGTTGTTGTTGTAGTTGTCGTTGGTGGTGTTGGTGTTGGTGTTGTCGTTGTTATAGTTGTTGTTGTTGTTGTTGTTGTTGTTGTCGCTGTCGCTGTTGTTGCTTCTTGCTCTACTCTTCTCTGTTCTCGAAATTTTTGTTGTTTTTAATTGGGCGGCCACCAGCCCGCTTTGCTTCGTATGGAAAATGCCGTAACCGTCACTATCTTCCCGTCAGCACTTCCATATGAAGCTCCAAAAGGATTCACAGAAGGGGTCCCCTAATAAGGCGATCTGAGTAAGGCGGTATCCCTGTATAAGGCGGTCGAAATCGCTTGTGAGTACAGGAGGGATCCCCCGATAGGGCTGTCTGAGTAAGGCGGTATCCCGATACAAGGCGGTCAAAATCGCTAGTGATTACAGTAGGGCTCCCTCAATAAGGCCGTCTGAGGAAGGCGGTATCCCGGTGTAAGGCGGTCGAAATCGCTTATGAGTACAGTAGGGGTCCCCCAATAAAGCGGTCCGAGTAAGGCGGTATCCCAATATAAGGCGGTCAAAAATCGCTTGGCGCGACAGGGGAGTTGCACACATAATCTGGCATGAATGAGGCGGGTTCCCGCAATAAGGCGGTGGTATTACTTCGGCACACCACCGCCATTACTGGGGGACCCCTACTGTAATGTAGTTATTGGCTGGGTGGCGAACCACCAAGCCACCCAACTAACTTCTGTCTTTCCCCACGAAACACATATTGCGAGCCACAAAAACAGCACCCGTCAGGTGAAAGTCCGCAGGAGTTTACGATTGCCGCACGCAACTAACTCTACCAAACCAGCTACACAGTAGGAGTTCCCTCAACGAGGCTGGCTGAGTGAGGCGATATCTTGATATATGGCGGTCGAAATTGTCTGCCGCGTCCGGGGAATTGCACTCGTAACCTCGAATGAATGAGGCGGCTTGCTTCAATAAGGCGGTGGGTAGTTATCTGGCACACCACAGCCTTGCTCGGGGACCCCTACCGTACTGTAGTAACTAGCCGGCGGCATGCTATTGGTCTTGTTAGCCAACTCACACCATTCAACTTGCTAGTCATTCTTACGGGGGGAAAGCGTGGTGTCTTTTTCTCTTCTTGTCTTGTTCCCTGGCTGTAGTTCTCGTTCCTGGTGGTGCCAAAGGAGGTGCATGCGCATTTGGTGCGCTCGCACGAGACGAGAAAGTCAGCGCCAACGAGTTGGATGGCAATTGAAGGTAACAAACGACCCCTGACGCAGCCGTGCCGTTTGAAAGTTGGGATGCCCGCGTGTTCACTTGACTGATTCTTAACTCCGTTTCTCTCTCTCTCTCTCACCCCCCCCCACCCCCCCCATCTATCTCTGTTTCCTTCAACGGTTTTTGATGGATACCCACGTCGCCTTTGCGCTATCGGCCGGAAACGCGGCAATAATACCGACAACAACGAATGGTGACGACGATTACGACAACGATGACACCGCTACCTTGTACGACAACCAACGCATTCATCACCACCACCACCACCGCAACCACCACACCACCACCACCACCACCACCACCACCATCACCACCACCAACACCATCACCATCACCACCGCCACCACCACACCACCGCCACCACCACCACCACCACCACCACCACCACCACCACCATCACCACCACCACCACCACCACCACCACCACCACCACCACCACCACCACCACCACCACCACCACCACCACCACCACCACCACCACCACCACCACCACCACCACCACCACCACCACCACCACCACCACCACCACCACCACCACCATCACCACCACCACCACCACCACCACCACCACCGCCACCACCACCATCACTACCACCACCACCACCACCACCAACACCACCACCACCAACACCACCAACACCACCACCAACACCACCACCACCGCCGCCACCGCCACCGCCACCACACCACCACCACCACTACCACCACAACCGCCACAACCACAACCGCCACCACCACCACCACAACCTCCACCACCACCACCACCACCACCGCCACCATCCCCACCACCACCACTACCACCATCACCATCACCACCACCACTACCATCACCACCACCACCACGACCACCACCACCACCATCACCACCACCACCACCACCACCACCACCACTACCGCCGCCGCCACCACAACCACCGCCGCCACCACGACCACCACCATGACCACCATGACCGCCACCACTACCATCGTTGGAAACCCTCCTTGTTTTTTCCAACCAGACAAGCGCGTGGTGGTTTGAGAATACCCGACACATCGCGCCGAACCACCTTTTATCATCCCCGCACCCCAACGTGTGCGTGGGAAAGAAATGCGAGGTGAGCCATGCCGAGCCTTTTAACCCTTGTGGCTTGATTACAATGTAGTGACCAAATACGTCATACCAGGTATGTGCGATCGATAGTTCATCCGTTTGCGACTTGTTGTGTTATTGCTTCAGTTCGGACACGAAATACATTTTCACCAGTAATTTAGCCAAAAGCTATTATTAATAGAAACCCGCTTCTTTTCGTGTGGCCGATTCTGTAGTCCTCTCTTTTTCCCAATGCTTTTCACGGGTCGTGGCCCGATCAAGAGGTATCGCGGGCTGAGTCGGGTCGGGTCGGGTCGGGTCGGGTCGGGTCAGCAAGGTGTTGGAATA
Organism: Undaria pinnatifida; assembly: GCA_012845835.1. NCBI lineage: Eukaryota > Phaeophyceae > Laminariales > Alariaceae > Undaria > Undaria pinnatifida. The sequence continues at coordinate 6,108,081 of JABAKD010000023.1, read as the reverse complement.
TCACGGGGCGAGTCGGGTCGGGTCGGGTCGGGTCGGGTCGGGTCGGGTCAGGTCGCCCTGACACGATCCGGCCCGCGGGAACTGACCTGACCCATGAAAAACCCTGTTTTTTTTTTGTTATTTTCCCGCTCTGGAAACCCGAATTGGCTCATACCTCAGGCAGATAACGATTTAGACGATCTATATCATGGACATGTACCGACTCGCGACCGCGGGCCCGGTTGTATCAGCTCCAATGACTTCCCCTCGTAGGCTGGGAGTGCGTTTCGTTCACAATGCAATCGTTGGTTCGTCATCACGTGAGGCTGTGCCATGCCATCGGCGCGTTTGTGCACAATGCAGCAGTTCGTTCGTTATCACACGGGGAAGTAACATGCCATCGGTCGTGGGCCTTCCCGTTTCATCTCTCAAGAGCTCACCTGAAACGCAAACAGCGACAATGAAACTCCCTGACAAATTACATCCAACCATTCCATGTACCGTGAAATGCCCAATGATACGACCACAGCGATGCATTCAGTACATCCCGTGCCCGACGCTGTGAGATGCTGGGCTGGATCTGAACCTACGTAGTGCATATCCAACCCAGGCAAGGTGTGCTAGATCCGAAACAACGCACGGCTCCCACCGGGTAACATGAACTACACCGTACAGATCTTCCCTGAAGGAGCTAGATCATCAATCAGCGATGGGTGATCTCTCCAAGGTGTGAAATGGTTATTACCCGTTATAATTGAGCCTGATTGGGTTGGGGGGGGGGGGGGCGTGCACTCGATATCCATGCATGGCAGTAGTCGTATGACCACAGACCCTCGCATCCCTACCATGCCGGGACGGAGCACGTCGGGTGTTCGGGAACCAGTCAGATATTGCTTGCACCAAGCGCGAAACGCCTTGAGGCGTTCGGCGAGTCGCATGAAGGGTGAACTGCATCCTTCCAAGAACCGCTCATAAGACGGAATTCGGCACCTTGTGCCTACTTTCTTGCTTATATGGATGACAGCGTCAATGAGTTACTTTGTTTTCTGGTGTGTCCAATCTAGAGAAAGGTTTGGGGGGGGGGGGGGTACTGCTGGGAATGGTAGAAGAGCCGCCTATGTATGCAGACCGTGAACATAAACATGTAGGGTACAGTAGGGAAGAATGTGAACCAATGTGTGTACGGCGTGTGGTTCCGGTATTGCGAGAAGGGATTGAGTATAATGAAAGGTTTGGGGGGGGGGGGGGTACTGCTGGGAATGGTAGAAGAGCCGCCTATGTTTGCAGACCGTGAACATAAACATGTAGGATACAGTAGGGAAGAATGTGAACCAATGTGTGTACGGCGTGTGGTTCCGGTATTGCGAGAAGGGATTGAGTATAATGGGTGGCATGAGCCCAAAAAACAAATTGAAGTGATCAAACGATTTTAACAATTGCATCTTACGTTCGAAGACACACTACTTGGAATTAGAGAAGCATATTTTTTGCAGCGGCGAGAACAAGAGCGTGAAAAAAATTGCGCCCAAAAGATCTGGGACAAAAGATCGCTTCAAGTATGAGGTAGTTGAGGTCAAATTTGAGGAAATCGGGGACGACGTTTGCAGGGAATTTCACTGGTCGGGTCACCTCTCGCAGGTCGGGTCGGGGTCGGGTAGGTTCAGGGTGACCCAAGCCGAACCGTGATATTTGAAAACCTCGTGGCCCGACCCGGCTGAATCCGCGAAACCCCCTACTTCGACCGCTTATGAACCGAGAAAAGCCGTGTTTTGTTTTTTCTCGCCGCAATGAACACCACCCTTGACAATAGCACAAAACGTTCTGGGGACGAACTGAATTGGAATTGGAGCTCCTTTTTTTTTTGCGCAGCAACAGCGAGTACAAGAGTAGAAACATTGCACTTAAGTTCCTGGGACATTCGTTGAAAGTTGATGGTTTGTTTTTAGCAATAAAGCTAAATCTAAACACGTCCGCGCGTGTGATATTTTTTGCCCGTTTTTTTTTTTTTTGCAGTCCAGGGTGATGTTGTGAGCGTGCCTACCTTGCTTCCTAATGGAAAATAGAAGGGTGAAAAAGCGTTAATATCGACACTGCCCTTTCTGCTTTTGTTACCCCGCTGGCACCACTACCACGGCCACCATCGTCACCAACACCAACACCAACAATACCACCAACACCAATACAACCAATTCCAACACCACGCCACCACCACCATCACCACCACCACCAACGCTAACACCAACGCCATCACCAAAAACGACACTAAAGCCAATACTAACACCGCCACCACCAACAGCAAAAACTCCAACGTCATCACTAACACCAACACCACTATTAATAACACTAACACCAATACCACCACCACCGCCACCACCGCCGCCAACACCGCCGACACCAACACAAACACCACCGCCACCACCGCCACCACCACCACCAACACCAATACCACCACCACCACCACCACCAACACCACCACCACCGCCACCACCAACACCAACACCAACGCCACTACCACCACCTCACAACCGTCCACCAAGCGCTTAACATTGTCTGGTTGTTAACACGTAAGGGTTTACACTGGTACTTTCAAGCGCCTCCAGACCGGGGACAGGGAGCGCGTTTACTGTAATTACGGCAACGTGCTCGGTTACGTACGGTCGACTTTGTATACGGGTAGTTACCCGAAAAAACCAAGCAACAGCCATCCTTGATTATCAATGCGCTCAGGTGTTCCCGATCGAGTTTGTGATGCGCGGGTACATGACAGGATCAACCTCGACCTCCATCTGGAAGAACTACGAGAAAGGAACCAGAACGTACTGCGGGCACGAGCTACCCGATGGCATGACCAAGAACCAGGCACTGCCGATGGGGAACATCCTCACGCCCACGACAAAGGTTAGACGAATCTCGTTTTTTTTTTTGCTGTTCTTCGCTCGTTATTTGCGATTTTTCTGTCAATACGATATGTTTTGTTTTGCACTCTGTCGGTGGTTGCTAGGCTAATACGAAGTGTCTGCTTGTATCATGTTTGGTTTGTTTGTTTTCTTGTTTTTTTGGGGGGGGGAGGAGAGGGATTTGTTCTTGTTTTGCGGTATGGTTTGTCTATTTTTCTTTGTGGAAAATGTAAGTCGGTTGTTGTGCGAGCACATTCTGTGGTTGCTAGAATAGTATCTGCTTGTTGTTACTTGATTGTTTGTTTGCTTGCTTATTTTTCGCGGGAGGGGGGGGGGGTTCTTGTTTTTTCCGGTATGCTTTTTGTTTTTGTTTCTTAGCCCCTCCCCCCCTTCCTCAGCCCCACATCGTGAGCTCTTGTTGATGGCTAGCATCCCTCACGCATATGATGAAGGCTGACCGAGGCCCGCTTTTTATTTCGTTCGCTCATGGCTTGATGTTGCTGTTCAATTGACCTATCACCAGCGCATCTCCTTCGGTTAAACAGAAATCGCCACAGTGCCGGAGATCTAAAGTTGTAAGAACCAGACTTTCGGGGCCGGGCTGAGTTTCTTTTGTTTGGGGAGGGTGCTGCCTTCATTGTCTCCAGTGTGACGGTTCCTGCATTTTTTTTTTTGTTGCTGTTAAGATCGGCGTTTCTTGCTCGTTTCCCCGTTTCTTAATATTGTGAGAATGATGGGTATCCTGTACCGTATAGCATCCGTGTTTTGCAGTGGCCAGTCACCGCGTCGTATCGTGTTTCGATTGACCGATCGCTCGCGTTTCTGATGTGACTGTGACCGATCACCGTTGTAGCCTTCCAATCGACCGATCACCAGCGTTTCTTCTTCGCATGCCCCAGAACCACTGCTCGTACGGCACTGCAGGAGGCCTAATAAGACGCAGACGTTCGGCACCAGGCTGGGTAACGTATTGGGAGAGAGTGCGATATTCACTACCTTCAGTATAAGGGCTCCTAGATCTATTATTTTGCAGTAAATATCGGCCTCTGTTTCTTTCTCCCCTGTTTTCTTATTGTGTATATTATTGGTATCCTGTACCGTTTGCTTAAAGGTATTTTTTTCTGTTCATGGTTTATTTTCCTTTTCTTTGCTTCACGCGCAGGATGCCGTGCACGACGAGCTGATCAGCGCTGATGAGGTGGTCTCTAGCGGGCGAATGAGCCAGGGGGACTGGGACGAGTGCAACCGATTGGCCCACGCCTTGTTCCGGTTCGGACAAGAGGTGAGGTTACGCCGCCTGCCGGTTGTTGGACTCAACAATTTATCTGGTTCGGTTAAGAGGGGGTCAGGTTAGACCGCTTGGCGTTTTTATTTTGGCTTACGAGTTGCTCCGGTTCGGCCAAGAAGTCAGGCTATAGGCCGCTTACCGTTTTTTCTTTGTTTTTTTTTGGCTCGAAAATTGTTTCGGTTCGGAAACGAGGTGGGGCTACGCCACTTGCAGGGCCGCTGTAGCACCAAAGGGCCCAAGATAACGCACCCAACACATGCTACGATAGATGTGCACTGGCATTTGCCTTGTGAGGGTGGTGGCTTAACGCCTTTACTGCTGGAAACCTTTTTTTGATAAATTTACAGGAAGTTAGGATAGAGAGGGATTTTTGGGCTGTACAGGAGTTAACGCCTTCACTACTGGAAACCCTTTTGGGGGACAAATTTACTTGAAGTTAGTACAGGGAGGGATTTTTCAGGGGTTCAGAAGGGATTTAAGAGCTCTATACCCCACCCGAGAAAATAAACGTTTTTTTTTATACAGTAAAACTGAAGAGTGTGGCCAGATGAACAAAGCCCACGCACGGCCTGGTTATACATACAGCGAAAATCATATGTTTGGTAGAAAAGGATGGGGTCTCGACGACGGTGTTTTGGTGAAGGAGCCACGACGCTCAGATAATAATTGAGCCGAAAAAGTTCCACCTCTATCGTTAGAACCGTGAAGAGGCAGGGGTTTGTCCGCCGCTAATAACTATTCGGCAGGTACCCTTAGCTGTCTACCAGGTACGTGACTTTGGTCGGCAGGTCGGCTGGCGAAACCAGTTGATGGCCGGCCTACTTGAAGCGAGCGAGATCGCCGCCCCTCCCCCCCCTCCCCCCCGCCCCCACGGTCGAGGGGACCCCGCCGAAAAAAATGAAAATTCGTCCCGCCTTTGACATTCGTTCCTACATGTTTGCAAACCCAATGAGTCGCCTCGGGGAATTGGCTAACTGTAACTTGTTGTAACTTAAGTGGTGTCGACTCGCAGCTCTGTCTATCGTGGCACACATCGATTGCTTGTAAGACGGGGAGAGGGCGAACGCGCAACGATTCGTTTACCTGGTACGATGGTAAACATGTGGACATTTTTCGACGATATCGTGCGAAAGCCACGTTTTTTATTTGTTGCTGCGTGTAACCCCCCAGTTGTTTGGATTGAGCTTATGCACACCACTTCTTAAGATACCACTACGTTGTTTACGGGACACAGTTTTAGGTAAGTAGGGAAATATATTGTAATTGTATTACAAAGCCGGCGAACGTCATGTTTACACCCATCCCATCCCATCCCATCCCATCCCATCCCATCCCATCCCATCCCATCCCATCGCATCCCATCCTATCCTTCCCAGCTCACCCCATCCCATCCCATCCCACCCCACCCCATCCCATCCCATCCCATCCCATCCCATCCCATCCCATCCCATCCCATCCCATCCCATCCCATCCCATCCCATCCCATCCCATCCCATCCCACCCCATCCCACCCCATCCCATCCCATCCCATCCCATCCCATCCCATCCCATCCCATCCCATCCCATCCCATCACATCCCATCTCATCCCACCCCCTCCCACCCCCTCCCGTTTTTTCCCCCTTTTCCGTTCGGTTCCGTACTATATATATATTTGTATTTTTGTCTCAGACGGCAGCAAAACGGGGATTGATTTTGGTGGACACGAAGTACGAGATGGGCAAGGATGCGGACGGGACAGTCATCGTCGTCGACGAGATTCACACGCCGGACTCCAGTCGGTACTGGGTTCAGGTATGTGATGCCACTCTTCTGTCCCGACGTATAGAAGCAACCTTTGGGCATTAATATTGAAATAAATGTTGCTTGTATTGATGGACATGATGCTACCAGGTATATGGTTATCCTGGCGTGTCATATGGTGTGAACTAGACACTGAACTGTGCCTGTAAACTCGTATGGGCTGGTCGGTGTTGCCTGCCCGGTTGCTTGGGAGGTGGCTAATTTGTTTTTCTTCTGTTTGTACAAGAAATGTGTCTCGTTTTCAAATTTGTAGATCAGGCTCTGGACTGGTTTGGGCTGGTCGGTGTCACTTGCCGGGTTACTTGGGCGGTGGCTATTAATAATTGTTATATTTCTTTTTTTTTTCCGGTTCCGACAGTAAATGTTAGCTATATATATTTTGGCATCCCATTTATTATCCTCGTACTACTCTCGTGCTCACTCGCAGTAGTAACACAGTACTCAGATCCGGGGTCACCTAGCGGGCCCTCCTCCCCCCCTCCCCACTACGGTGCGTGCCTTCATTTTTATCCCGAGAAAAAGAACAGTATTTTTCTTCCCTCGTCGTTTCGCGTCGAATTGTACCTACCCACGCTGCTAGGCGCTCTCACTAGTCGATCCCTTTTTTGCAAATTTGCAAATAAAGTAAAAATCTCGCAACGGTGGGAATCGAACTCATGGACCAACGCTAGTAGTATTCAAGGGTAACCACTAGACCACCGGGGCGACCGGCTTGGCTACATTAAACACAACAAATATAAGCTCGATATGGAACTGAGGCAATGCAGTGCTTGCTGCTGATTCATAGCCCCAAGAAATCGTTCATAACCGTGCCACCATGCGGACAGGTCGAACGATTGAAACACCCAAAGGCTGACCCGGGGATGTTTTTGTTATCCATCCCCTCCCTAAGATCTCGGAGTTCCGCACATTTGTCAAGTACTGTTCGTGTCGAGCTCACGTTTTTGTCAGACTGGTGCTAGGATTTTTGTCCCCTACCTCTTCTAGGGGCGACACCCCCGGGATGTGAATCCTACCGAATCCTGCAGGGGAACCTTGTATGTTCTACTGCTACTGCTCCTGCTACTGCTACTGCTACTGCTACTGCTACTGCTACTGCTACTGCTACTGCTACTGCTACTGCTACTGCTACTGCTCCTGCTACTGCTACTGCTACTGCTACTGCTACTGCTACTGCTACTGCTACTGCTACTGCTACTGCTACTGCTACTGCTACTGCTACTACTACTACTACTACTACTACTACTACTACTACTACTACTACTACTACTACTACCATTACTACTACCATTACTACTACTACTACTACTACTACTACTACTACTACTACTACTACTACTACTACTACTACTACTACTACTACTACTACTACTACTACTACTACTACTACTACTACTACTACTACTACTACTACTACTACTACTACTACTACTACTACTACTACTACTACTACTACTACCATTACTACTACTACTCTTTGCAGCACATGGTACATGCGTATGGTGTGGTGTGGGGTAAGGTGGATGGTATCGTGGTATGTAGCGTAGTGCATGCTCGGTTATCTGCTCTGCCCCCCCCCCCCCCCCGCGCTTTTTTCTTATTGTCATCACTTTTACTCTCCAGCTCAACTCGTAAGGGGTTTTCTACCCTCATCTATATTATTAGTAAGCCGTGGTCACGGGGTGTCTCCCCTTCTTCCCCCCGCTACATGCCTTCATTTTTATCGCGCATAGAGTGCACCGTTCCCGGTTTAAACTTCTTGTCCCCCCCTCGGTCTATGGCCATGAACAACAAGGAGTACTCCCTCCCCTTCCCTACCCCCTCCCCACCCCCACCCCCCTCCGTTTTTTTGTTTTTTTGGGCGGCCACAATGATGGTTATCGAGTTAGAACACAATATGCGGGGCGGAGAACCCCAACTCCGCACGAGGGGAATGATCGCATCACGTAGTGTGAATATCGTAAGGCACCCACGAGGCAGTTACATAGTAACACCCTTCTGTCTCTGGAGTGGTCACACCAGAAAACAAAGTAACTCACTGGCGCTGCCATCCACAAGCCAAGAAAGTAGGCGCAAGGTGCCGAATTCCGTCTTCCGAGCGGTTCTTGGAAGGATGCAGTTCACCCTTCATGCGACTCGCCGAACACCTCACGGCGCTTCACGCTTGGCGCAAGCAATGTCTGTCTGGTTGGCGCTTCACGCTTGGTGCAAGCAATGTCTGCCTGGTTGGTGAAAACCGGACGTGCTCCGTCCCGGCATAGTAGGGATGCGAGGGTCTATGGTCATACGACTACGGCCATGCACAAACTTAGTACCCCCCCCCCCCCCCCCCCCCCCCGTTTCCCCCTGCCCTAATCGCAGACACCCTCCCCGGTTCCCTTCTACTCCCACCCCGTTTCTCTAATCTTCCGTCACTTTCCGTAGTGGTGCTCAACATCGTCTCAGCACTCCCCTTACTCACACCGCCACCCCGGAGGCTATGGTTCGGTGTTTTACTCTCATTCATCTCCCCCCTAACCTCTCCCCTAACCTCTTCAGCCACCCCCCGTTTCATCCCCCCTCCCCCCCCCCTCCGTCTCGGAAGGGGTGCGTGGTGAATGGTCAAATGACTAAGGCAAGTAGCACATGAGTACCCCCCCGCCCCCCGCCCCCCCCGGCCCCCCCCGCCAACCACCTGTCGCCTGTTTCATTTGATACTTCTTCAGGCGTGCTTCTTTCCCCCTCTCCAACTCTGCAAGCGTGCTTCATTCCCCCCCTCCCAACCTTCCTACCCATTTTTTCTCTCCCCACCCTAATTTTACGCAATAGTTAGAGGTATACGGGGCGTTGAGGGAAGATATTGGAATGGAAACGTATTGGCACGGCCCAACCGACTACGCGAAGAAGCTGAAACTGCGATTTCGTGTAGGGGACCTGGACCTACCAGAAAGAAGAAAAAGACTTACCAGTAGTCGGGAGGAGGAGGACGTGGAAACACATTTGTGCCCGTGTGGCGCAACAATAGAGTGCAGGACTCGCAGAGTAGGAGGTTGTGAAATATACAAGGAGGGACGGGATTTGTTAGAGGAAATGAGGAAATTAGACGGATATAACATGGAAGAGTTTGGTAGATTATAGAGTAGCGAGAAAACGATCGCTATCCTAGAAGATTGATGGTGTCCATAGACGGCGAAACAGGACAGCGATAGGATAAGCAAATAGTTTTATGTAATATCTGGAGAAAGCTTAATGAGCGTCCAAACGTTGGAGGTGTCTCTATTGGGAGTGGGAACGGTGCTCCGTCTCGAAAAGGATGCGTGGTCAATGGCCAAATGACTAAGGCAATCAACAAATGAGTACGCCCCCGCCCCCCCCTGCCAACCCCCGAGAGTATTCCTGATATTCGATATGATGCACACGTTTGTTCTCCTTCCCCCCCCCCCTGCTATGATGCGGGTCATTGGTCAAATGACTAAGGCAAAAAACAAGTGAGTACGCCCCCCCCCCTCTCCCCCCGACCCCAGCTCCCCACTGAGATCGGGTATCATAGCTCCCCTCCCCTACTCTCCTCTCACCTCTACTTTTTCGTTTTCCACCGTCTGATTACCGTGGGTCTCAACATTGACGCCACCTACCAATAGTTGCCTAGAACTGCGGCACAAAAATCGGGAGCCGCACGCTGTCTGTTAAGGCTTCGCGGTTCAAAGTGATACGCGTTGTCGAACCACACCTCCACCTTTTTTGTTCACATTTCTACCCTGGTCCCGCCTGAACGTGGTCCCACTTGCTGCTGAAATAGAACCAGCCCTCCGTGGCAGGCGAAGCAGAGCGTGAGTGCACAAGCGTGGCCCGTAATGGTGTCTGAACGTTCTAGGACACCAACTAGCCGCGACCCTCTGTGGTGTCTACGCTTCCCCCGAACCCCCAAACCTGGGTTCTTGTTCGATAATATTAACTCCCCCCCCCCCCCCCCCCCCCGACGCCCTCTCTTCTCCCATCATTGCACGTTCGGTCCTTGCGAATGCTGAAAAAAGCTTCGGATGGGTTGCTTACCGGAAATGGTGGTCCTCGTTCCAAAACAAAAAAACTGGCCCCTTAGGGTGCGAGTAAACGAAGCGCTTTGAACGTAGAAACGAAGCCTAAACGCAGAATCGAAGTTGAGACAAGAAGTTTTCACTCCTTCGGACTGGCCAAACATCCCACGCCAAGGCCCCAAGAGAGCCCGATGTTTTTTTCTGTTTTTGCTGATATTGTCTTCCGCCGTCTCATTTACAATTCCGGGGCTCACCGTTCTCCTCCCCCCCCCTCCGGCCTCCCCTCCCCCGAGGATATTTCGTAGATCGATGCGTTACCCTCGTGTCATCCCCCCCCCCCCCCGTCTCCCTCTCCCGCCTTTCTCTAATGTTATACAATATCCCCGCCCCCCATCTTCCGTCGTCTCATCCCAGTCGGGTCAACGTAACGCCCCCCCCCCCCCCCCCCGTCTTCCTCCCTTTCCCTGAGCCTATATTTCGACAATCCAAATATCCCCCCCCCCCCCCCCGAGGATATTTCCTTATCCCCTCACACAGACGCACACTTAATGATGAATGAAGATCGGGGCATATATTTTTTGAACTTACAGCTGACGTTGTTTTTGTTTTTACTTGGTAACGTGTGAGTGAAACTTTGAAGTGATCACCGGGTTGCCGTCGATTGGCGACGGCGTCGTAAAACATGCCTCTTTTGTTCTCGTTCGTTGGTTTGGCTTTGTTTATCGTTCGTTGTGTGGCGGTATCCGGGATAGGGGTCGAGATAGACAATATTGTGCGGGGCGAGAAGTCTTGAACTCCTCAATAGGGGACTTATGGCATCAAGTCGTTTTGTGTATGGTCAGGCACTGGCGGGTTACGTCGTATGGCCGTTGCTGTCTGCGGAAGTGGCCACGACCGGAAAACAGACCAAGCAATTCCAAGCTGTCACGCCGATATTCAAGAAAAAACGCACAAGATACCGAAGTCCGCCGCCGCGCAAGCTTTTCTCAGCAGGATGCAGCTCACCCTCCATGCAACTCGCCGGACACCTCAAGGCGCTTCGCGCTTGGTGCACGCAGTATCTGCCTGGTCGGTGATAATCGGACGTGCTCCGTCTTGGTACTGTTTTGTAGAGATGCTAGGGTCATGCACGATACGATGATTGCCCCCGCCCATGATCGCTTATCGTCTTCTATCTTCTTACTTTCGGGTATCCAACGTCATTCACCGCCCTTGTACTTGCTTTTCACGGAGCTAACGAGTGTATCATCTCTCTGCCCCCCCCCCCCCCCCCCCCCTCTCCATTCTCTTGCCCTCCCCGCCTCCCGTGTTTGCCCTACTTTGTATCTTAGGAAACCTATGCGACAAACCTGTCTGCTGGCCGAGAGCCTGAGAACATCGACAAGGAGTTTCTCCGCCGCTGGTATACTCAGGTACCTGACAGGCCTTTCGGTAAACTGTGTCTGTAAACAGAGCAGTAGTAAAATGCAACTCTTAAGTGCGACTGCAGCTGTAGCCGCACCCAGTAGTGGCAACTGTAGCTCTAACTGCGAACTAGGCGTGTGACTGTAGGTGCAACGGTTGGACCAAACCGACGGTGGGAGGGGTCACTTCTGGGGCCTTTCTCTGTGCGGCGGCTCCTCCGGGTCACTCGCGCGAGTGACCTTCCCCTGTTTCCTTGCGGTCGTGAGCTTTCGTCCTGTTCTCATCTTGCGATATGGATCCGCAACGGAGTGGTTAACCACGGACCAAGGCTACGGTACGGGGTGGAAACCCGTGTTTCACTCCCGGGTCTGGGCCACTCGCCCCGGTTACTCTATGCTTCACTGGAAAACCGCTCAAAGTCTTGACAACTCCAAACGCTTCTTGGGGAAATTTTTACTTGAATTTAGTATAGGGAGGGGGTTTTGGGGCTCTGGAGGGGTTGAGGTCATTTTTTTTTGAGCGAAGCGATAGCCAACCGTTCCATGGCGGTTTCATTACCGATTAGAAAAAAAAAAAAAATGGAACGAAAGGAACAAGGGAGCCGCTCGCTCGCGCGAGTGACGCTTAGCAAAATAGCTAAAAAAGGCGCCAAAAAAGGGACCCAGCTACCGTAGCCATGCTCTGCGCTGCGCCAGGCAAACCGCCTGACTTGTTTTTTGGCTCTGTAATACAAGAGTCACTCGTGCGAGTGGGGACGCCAGGCAGTGAAATTGGGAGTACCCCCCCCCTCGCGTAATCCTGTAGGGGCAAGTCTCGTGGTACGATAGAGACATCACTTTTCGTTCGAAATCTGGGCTTCTGAATGACGCGGCTCCTTAACCCAAATTCGCCGGAAAAATACGCCGTTTTTGTTGTAGCATTATTATCGTTGTGCACCCAAGGCCATGGGATGGTTCATCCGGTGCGTAGCAGTTTTAGTTTTCTCCAAATCAGTTTTTGCGTTAAGAGAGGTCTTGAGCTCCGAAAGTGAGGGGTAGTGTTAGAAAAAAAGTGGTGCACCTCTGTCGTAGCACGCGTCGTGAGTGCAGAGGTACTTGAGGGTGTTTGCGAATGTACCGGCTGTGGTTGGGCAGGAGGTCGGCGGGAAAACAATGTAATGATAGTGTTGAAAACGTCGAACGTCACAATCCAAGGCGAATCCAACCAATGAAAAATCGGCGTTTTTTTTTGTTTTGGTTATTTTTCGAACGTAATTGTTTCCTGGGTATGTTGGCGTTGGGTTGCGAAATTCGTCGGATCCAGTACTATTTTTACGTTGGTTTCCAACACAACAGAGCAGAATCGGGGACCGTCGGTGAGATCAGCTCGCGCTGCCGTTGCCTCAGAAACCCAAGGATATGCCAGCTAGTGTTAGATTGCGGATGCTATTGCGGTGAGTTGACACACGGCACGTGTGAAAACACGTGGGAGTGTGGCGAGATTAAGCTTTATTTTTCCCCATCCTCTGGAAGAAGAAATATATATATATATATATATATATTTACGGTTACAGCATTGGTCACACAAAGTATCCAGAGCTGAGGAGGCATTATGGGGGTGTATCCTTGTATCCCCCGGCTACAATTTGATATGAGATCGCGGACGGGTATTGACATGATCGTCGTGGTTCTGCTGCGCGCTCCTCCTTGACGTCTGACCGAGGCTAGGATAGAGGGGGTGCCTCAGTTTTCGCTACAGACGTTACAGGCCACTCGAAAACGGCCTTAGGGTACCCTCCGGTGTATAGTATGTTGTTGCAGCGTGACAAGAGAAAACCATCGCGTGCTTGTCGCGACGCCAAAAAGTAACTAAACTGACAGCCGATCGCACTATTGGCTTTTGAGTCGCTTCGGGTCGAACAAAGAATCCCGAAATCCTGATAAGTGACGCCCGTACCATAGCCTTGGTCGTTTGAAAAAAATGCAATATGCCTTCGTTTTGGTCGATACGCTTGGGTCTTAGAAGGGTTGAGAGTAGTTTGGCGCGTTGAGCGGAAGCGATAACATGGCTATGAACTTGACGCCGGCGTTGCTCGATTCCACGACGAACGGCGCGAGGAGGGATAGAAGACGTTTCCGTTAATGCATAGGATAGACGGCTTCGTTGTGTTGTCCTATCTTCGCCCTTTCGCGTTCGCCCGTTCCGTTAAGTTTCGATGGTTAGTGGTTTGTCTTACGTTGACCAGAAAATAATTCACACCGTAGGTTCCCTCCTTCCCTCCCTCCCTCCCTCCTTCTTCCCCTGCTGAACGGACGTACAACTAAACAAAACAACACTACGAACAAAACTCAACGAACCAACAAAAGCACTGCGACCCGTACAAAGACGAGAAAATCCCGGACGCTCCCAAGGATCTGGTGGCGGAGCTGTCTCGGAGATACATCATGCTCTACGAGATCATCACTGGCCAGGTGATCAGAAATTCAGTTGTTAAAACACATTTGAATTGCAAGACGACCTGCGTCTTATGGTTCGCGCGGTCGTGGTTTTTGTGACTGTTCCGTGCGGCCCCCTTCCTGCTTTTTTGTGACTGTTCCGTGCGGCCCCCTTCCTGCTGGTGGTGGTGACTACGGTGGTGATTGTGGTGGTGGTGGTGGCGGCGGTGGTGGTGGCTGTGGTGGTGTTGGTGGTGGTGGTGGCTGTGGTGGTGGTGTTGGTGGTGGCAATGGTGGTGTTGATGGTGGTAATGGTGGTGTTGGTGTTGGTGTTGGTGTTGGAGTTGGCATAGGTGTTGATGCTCGTGTTGGCGTTGGTGATGGTCGTTGTGGTCACTTTGGTGCTAGTTGTTGTGATTGTGTTGGTAGTGGTTGTTGTCTTGCTGCTGCTGGTGGTGGTAGTGGTGGTGGTGGTAGTGATAGTGCTGGCGATGGTGGGGGTGGCAGCGTTTTTTGTGTTGGTACTGGTGATTGTGCTGTTTGTGATGCTGGCTTTGTTGTTCATGGTGATGGTAGAAATATGGCGGTCATGGTGGTGGTGATGCTAGGTGTTGCGACTGTGTTGGTGGTGGTCGCGGTGGTGGTTTGCAATAGAATGCGGAGGTTGTGATGGTGGCGGCAACGATGGTGATAATGTTGGTGGTGGCGTTGTCGGTGTCGGTGGCGTTGTCGGTGTGGGTGGCGTTGGCGATGTTGGTGTTGGTGGGGATGGTAGTGTATTGGTGGTGTAATGGGGGTCATGGGTTTGGCGGCGATAGGGTTTCGTGACCGTATTGCTGACGCCGGGAGTCATGCTGTTGGTGGTAATTGTGGTGGTGGTGGTGAGGAAGGACATGATGGTGGTGTTGGTGTTGGTGGTTGTGGTGTTGGTGACGTTAGTGTTGTTGGTGATGGTACTGTGATGTTGGTTGTGGTCATGGTGGTGGCGGTGTTAGGCTTGGTGACCGTGTTGGTGATTACGGTGGCCATGCCGGTGGTGGTGATAGTTGTGGTGGTGGTTGTTGTGATGAAGGAAATGGTGGTCGTATTGTTAGTGGTGGTAGTGATGGTGATGTTGGTGATGATGTTGGCATGTTGGCGTGATATTGGTGGGTTGTGGCCATGGTGGTGGTGTAAGGTTTTGGGACCGTGTTAGTGGTGGCGGTGGTCATTCTGCTGGTGGTGACAGTTGCGGTGGTGGTTGTGGTGTTGATGGTGGCATGATATTTGTTGTGGGCATGGTGGTGGTGAGTGTTGTGGTGAAGGAAATGGTGGCGACGCTAGTGGCAGTAATGAAGAAGATGCTGGTGGTGTTAGTGGTGGTAGCCGCGGTAGTAGCGGTGATGGTGTGTGTGTGTTTTTTTTGTGGCTATGTTGATAGTGGCGGTGGTCATGGTGATGGTAACGAGGGCGGGGGTGGTGTGGCAGTGATTGAGTTGATGGCCGTAGACTTGGGGTTGTGGTGGGGGAGTTGGTGTTGGTGGTTGGTGGTTGTCGTGATTGTGGTGGTGTTGGCGAGTTGATGGTCGTGGCGACGGCGGCGTCGGCGGCGGTGGTGGTGGTAGTGGTACTCATGACGTTGGTGTTGGTGGCCGTGGTGGATGTGATTATGGCTGGTGGTGTCTTGTTTTTTGCTATGGCTGTGTCTCCTGCTGTCGTTGCCACTGCTGGGATAGCGTGCCTTGTCCCCTTTGTATCTTATGTGCCGTTCGTTCCTTCAACGGTGTACCCACACCGTGATTTCCTTGTTTATCTCTTTTCGAACGCTTTCCCTGCGAGGCACTGTTCTCATGGCGTCCAAGACAGCTCATGTCGAGCCGTGCTTTGGCTTTTACTACATGCTTCTTGCCTTGTACTGTCTTGTATGGGCAGGTCTTGTCCTATAGCATCCCGTCCCGTGGCTTGTCGTCTTGTCGCGTTTAATTTTTTGTGGTATTGTTTCACTTGTTGTCCTATTGCCTCGCTAAATTCTCTTAGCTGTGCTTGTTTCCTGTCCTGCTTTGCCCTATTTTGTCCTGTCCTGCTTTGCCCTGTGTTGTCCTGTCCTGTCGCCCTGTCGTGCCCTGTTCTAATCCGATGTGCGGTGCCTTGGCCTGTTCGGCCACCTTTTCCCGTCTTGTCCTGTCGCGTTCCGTTCCCCGCCTTGTCCGCCCCGTCCTGTCGCTCCGTTCCTGTCCGTTTCGTTCCGATCCCGTCTCGTCCCGTCCGGACTCGCCATATCATATTATATCCCGCCCTGCCCTGCCGTCTCGTGTGCCGTGGCACGTCAGACCTTCGTGTTCCCGAGTGAGGGAGGTCCTCCAGTGGACGACGTCATGTCCTCGGCGATATCGGACGCTTTAAAGACAGGAGCTGCGGCGGGGGTCGGGGCCGGGGTGGGGCAGACGGACTCCTAGCGAGAGCGTCAAGTGGCGTTCGATTTTGTGACTCGGGTTTTGAGGTTATCGGAGTGACTTTTTCGCAAGGGCTATGGGATCATTGGGGAGATTTGCTGCTGTAGCCGGGGCTTGGTCGCTAGTCTTGTAACGGGTCTGGGCGTGGGGGCTGGGGTCTGAGGTCTGCCGTGCGCTGGTGGTAGCGCAGTCGGCATGGTCTTATGGTTAGGACTGTCGGCCATTAGAAAAAGTTTGTGCCAAGGGGTTACGATGCAAATGCAATGTCGCGTGAGCGAGGATCTTGGCAGCTATCGGAGTGATCATTTTCTGAGACTGTTCGGGTCTCGTTGGAATTCCTGTTCGCGAGAGATGCTATGGAGATGACTTTCTGGCTGTATAGAATCCGAGGCTATCCGACTGTCATTCTAGCAGAGGGTTTGGAGGCGATCGCAGTGGCGTACGCTATTGAGGAATTTGAGGTCGAGGGAATACTTTTCTTTCGGGGGGATAAGAGACGATCTAGTTGGCCGCCTTGGAGGCTCATTTGGAGTGTCTCTCGAGTCAACGGGGTTTGCAAGCCATGAAAGTGACCTTTTTCGGAAGGCCCCATTGGAATGCTTTTTCTAGCCGAGGGTGTCCACACACTTGTCGATATGACGTTTCTATTTGACGGTTACGAGACCACCGGAGGGGTCTTTAAGCAAGGGCATTCGGGTGAAGGGTTTGCGAAATCATCAAGGGGGCCTTGTAAAACGGCCTTTGGGGTGATTGGCAGGCCGTTTGCCGGCAGTCTTTGAGACGGCCGGTGGTTGCCGAGTGGGGCGTGTGCTTGGTAGGCTAGGACGGATGGGGTTAGGCCGACAAGCACGCGTCTTACTTACGACTTCAGATGGAAGAAAAAAACGTTTCGAGAATTAAATGATCATTACAGCAACGGTCACACGAATGAGCCTGTGCTGCCGGTGCAGGGGATGTGCCCGTGACGCTACGATAGAGGTAGTGCTTTGTTCGACAACAAATATTCTTGACGTGCAGGGCTACTTATCCCGAAATCATCAAAATATCGTTCTTGTTTTGGATTATGAATATTTCATGCAGATAAGCCATGGGTTCGTTCATCGGGTTCCATTGTCAGTTCGGTGGTGAAAAAAGAGTTTCTTGACGAGGAAATGCCTCCTTACGTCAGGAAGCCGCAGAAAGAAAAAGTGTGCATATTAACCGTAGCAGGCCGACGTGTGCTACGGTAGGGATGTGGCGTTATTTTTGGAGCATGATTTCTGGCTAACGGGGCTCCTCAACTCAAGAACTGCGTTTGAAGCGTTGATTGGTGTTTTCAAATTTTATATTCGACCAAGGCTACGGCAGGGTATTAGTAGGGGGGATGTTACGACGGTGTTATGATGATAGTTTGATGATGTTATGATTTACCCCCATTTGCACTGCCGGATTTTCGCCACTCGCACGAGCAGCCCGGCACCTCACGGACGAAAAACGCTCGAGGTGGGTTTTGTGGCGCGGCGTAGCTTACCGTTCCATTGCGGATTCATGTCGCCAAAATCAAAGCGGGGCATCAAAGCTTAAGACCGCAAATGGAACACGGGGGTCACTCTTGCGAATGACCCCGAGACGCTAGAAAAAAAAGCCTCCAAATCAAAGTAAACCCCCACGGTGGATTGGGTTATTCGGTCTATACCTAGGCCATGGGATTATGTCGCTGGGTTGCACTTTCGTTTTTTGTACACTGTTAGCTTATTCGTAGCGTATCAGTCCGTTAGACCACTCGCAAAAGGTTAACCAATAAGCTACTTGCATTAAGGATTTTAAATCGTAATTTCGGCTGTGGGGGAAGAAAAATCGAGAAAATAATAACTTGGTTAATGTAGGGTCACGGCCCAGTTTGAGAGGAAAAAAAGGCATAGTGGAATCCCATATAAAAAAATTGAACAATCGACCAGCCAGCCAGGACACCAACACATCGAGGCACACATCATCCTCCACAGGGCATCCCGGACACACCAGACGGCATCCTCAACACCCAAGCACCCTCCCGAAGAGGCTGCCAGGTTCCTGGTGGACGATCTGCGGGATTGCCCACGGCAGACAGGCTGACGCGTCATCAAGAGTGCCCGAAGCGGCGCAAATTTAGCTCTTTGCTACGAACACGTAGCAACCAGCAAGCA
This sequence comes from Undaria pinnatifida, assembly GCA_012845835.1. Taxonomy (NCBI): domain Eukaryota; class Phaeophyceae; order Laminariales; family Alariaceae; genus Undaria; species Undaria pinnatifida. The sequence goes on along the minus strand of JABAKD010000023.1, from coordinate 6,089,691 downwards.
ATTTTCGAAATCAGAAGGCTCTTCTCACGTTCTTTGGAGACCGACGAGCTGTGGCCCACACACAAACGCAACGCGCCACGAGTGCTCCACCCACGCCAACGCCTCAGGTGCGGAAGGCTCAACCGGCCCCATCCCTGGCCCGCAGCAAAGCCTGTTTGCAGCCCACCAACAACAGCAGTAGTAGTGCGGCCTTTCGGCGTTTTTGAATATTTTGAGCAGTCTGCTCAATAATCAAAAAGCCACACCGGTACATGAAAACCCGCGAACAGTTTGAAATTCAAAAGCTCGGAGATCGGAAGACAGAAGGACGACACCATGCAAGGCATACCATAGACACGGTGGTGGGCCTTTCTTCACCCTGAAGCAGCTCGTCTCTACCCCTGAGGCAGCCGGTCTCCACTCTTGAAGAAGCCGGTGGTCTCCATCGTTTCGAAGCCTCGAGTTTCCTCCTTTGGAACCCTCCTTGTGTCCCTCTTGCGCGGCTGTTTCCCATGTTACACCATCGGTGTATAAGCTACTTGCATTAAGGATTTTAAATCGTAATTTCGGCTGTGGGGGGAGAAAAATCGAGAAAATAATAACTTGGTTAATGTAGGGTCATGGCCCAGTTTGAGAGGAAAAAAAAGCATAGTAGAATCCCATATAAAAAAATTGAACAATCGACCAGCCAGCCAGGACACCAACACATCGAGGCACACATCATCTTCCACAGGGCATCCCGGACACACCAGACGGCATCCTCAACACCCGAGCACCCTCCAGAAGAGGCTGCCAGGTTTCTGGTGGACGATCTGCGGGATTGCCCATGGCAGACAGGCTGACGCGTCATCAAGAGTGCCCGAAGCGGCGCAAATTTAGCTCTTTGCTACGAACACGTAGCAACCAGCAAGCAATTTTCGAAATCAGAAGGCTCTCCTCACGTTCTTTGGAGACCGACGAGCTGTGACCCACACACAAACGCAACGCGCCACGAGTGCTCCACCCACGCCAACGCCACAGGTGCGGAAGGCTCAACCGGCCCCATCCCTGGCCCGCAGCAAAGCCTGTTTGCAGCCCACCAACAACAGCAGTAGTAGTGCGGCCTTTCGGCGTTTTGAATATTTTGAGCAGTCTGCTCAATAATCAAAAAGCCACACCGTTTCATGAAAACCCGCGAACAGTTTGAAATTCAAAAGCTCGGAGATCGGAAGACAGGAGGACGACACCATGCAAGGCATACCATAGACACGGCGGTGGTGCGCCTTTCTTCACCCTGAAGCAGCTCGTCTCTACCCCTGAGGCGGCCGGTCTCCACTCTTGAAGAAGCCGGTGGTCTCCATCGGTTCGAAGCCTCGAGTTTCCTCCTTTGGAACCCTCCTTGTGTCCCTCTTGCGCGGCCGTTTCCCATGTTACACCATCGGTGTATCGGCCACTTCCGGTCTTGCAAGGAGGACGGCACAGATGCAACCCTCGATCTTCGGCTAGACGATCCAGCCAGATGTTTGTGGCTCGCGAGACGTCGCCGGGATGACCAGCAGTGGTCAGGGAAACACTCGAGAGTTTCATCACTTATTGATGTTGCAAACAAGATCGACAAAATCGGCAACACAGATCTTGCCTTTAAATTTCTACTGCCGCTGTACATCATGACGTGGTAATCGATGACCCGTCCGAGGTGTGCACTTCTAAATCGTTTCATATTGTTTTTAGTCTCTGTCGCGTCTCCCCCTCCTCTGGCATGAAACCCAATCCAACCACATTCTCCACATACATCAAACTTCATTGTCATCAGAGCCTTCAAACCGTTTTGTTTTGTTCCCAGCAGTTTAGCACATCATCAACAGCAGTTGAGCACATTATCAACAGCAGTTGTTGAGCACGTCATCAACGCACGAGAGTGACAGAAAATTGCGCCGCAGTAACCCACACAGCAGCAGCAGCACAGCGGTCGGTAGTCAGCGTCCAGGGTAGGAACCGGTCGCTGGGCTCCCTGCCGTGTGTACTGATACCCTGCCGTGATGTTTGCTGCGGTGTAATTTTTCGTTCTGCAACAATACCTCTTGTTCATACTCCCAGCCTAAACTTCCCAGAATCATGAAAAATATACTACCAGGTACAGCACAGCCGGTAGCATGACCAGAAGATTGTTTGTTATGTGTGGTGAGTACACCCGGCGTCCGTGCTCATTATTCAACCTAGAGACATACAAAGTATATGTGAGACAGGGTAAACAACATAGTCTAATGAAGCAAGTCAAATGCCGGCGTACCGGGCACAACAGCAAAACAAAACGAGCGAGACCATAATATAAGGCAAAATTTGAAACTAAAAATGAAAACGCCAGGGGCCCTGAAGAAGGAGAGATGCAAAAAAGCCAGAACGGCTGCAAGAGAAACAACCTACGTGCTGGTGAAGGGAAACAGCTAACTATTATTGCACGGACGAAACAACAGGAGACAGAGGAAGATACCGGCCTAAGGCCGGCGGGGAGGGAAAACAAGGAAACAAAGAGAGAAAAAAGGCAACGGCTGAAAACCAACAGAGAAAGCAATACAACAAGTAAATGGCATTACTGCCGCGTTCGCGCTTCCCCCTTCGATCTCGATGAATACACACAAAAAATAACATTTCTGCTCACTGTATTGTTTAGGGCTATACCATAGTACTTGAACATGCTCCACAAAATAGTCAAACCGGTAGCTTACCACACCATGTACCATTTCGATTCGGCATTCATCCACAGCTGTATCGATACCCCCCCCCCCCCCCCCCCCTACCTCCAGTTTGCCCTTGTTGCTGTTCTTGGTGTCCACTGCTGTGTGGATTAGATACCTCTTATCCGTCTCGGTCTTATGCCATTTCGCGATTAAGCGGCCCGCCGCGTTGACGACCCCCCGGTACCAGTTTCCACTCCTCTTAGCCGCCCCGGACCATAGCACACTCTTTACTCCCAACAGCAAAGCGGGGTTGTCCGTTGAATGCTTTGACATCGTCTGCTACAGCTTGGGCCCAGGTATTTTCTGGTCGGCTTGGTCCCGGGTTTTACCCACACCAACCATCGTCCCGAACATCAACGGATGAGTCAGCCGCTCAGTTGTCGTCCTTTGTACGGCTCCCGCAAAGAGGAGGTGGCTTTTGCGTGGTCGTCTCCACGCTTTCAAATGGTGTTGAGGGTTTTGGCGGTGGACTTATGGTGGTCGGTGCGTTGTCGGCGCTGGGAGCCAAAATCGGTTAGCAGGAGGTTTGAGGGTGCCGTTCATAAGTCAGCGAAGTGCCTCTGGCAGAGATCCCGAGCCACACGCCCGTACTGCAGGGTGTGTATCACCTCGGTCTTAGCAGGCGCACCTTCAGTATGAACGAAGCATATTCCATATCGTGCAGCTCACGCTTGGAACGATCGTAGAATGTCCAGCTTGAAACGATCGCAGCATGTCCACGCGAGTGGGATCCGTCGATAATTTATGGCGTAATGTCGGCGCTTTCGTTGATAAGACGGCGCGCAGGCACAAAAAATGCATCGTCTGCATACATACTTCTGGCCCGCCGTTTCGATAACAAGCGGTGGGGCCGGGAGAACCTTGTTGAGAGTGCGGGGCGGCGTTGTCTCTTTTTTCGTTTCGCACACGGTGAGGCCTGCTGTTTCGAAAACGGTCACAATGACAGTAATCCTTGCAAGGCTTTCCGTTGATTTACACACAACGCCTGCATCGTCAGCGTACAGCATACCACGGACTGGCCTCCGTACATGTGCCAGTGGTTCAACCTCCAACCCGCCCTCCCCGAAGTCCTCCTCGAGGTGCACCAAGTCCTCAAAAAGTCTGGGTCCTCACTGCAACTTAGCGGAACGGAATGTATCGCTGTGCAGCGAAAAATACATTGCGAAGAAGCGGCAACAGTACACATCCTTGCCACAATCCCTGAGTGGCGTCATGCCATTCATAGTGTTCACCGTCATCCATACGCACGAGAGCTCGCAAGCTTTTTCGTGGAACAGGCCAACAACGGAAAATATTTCCTCGGATACGTCATCCGCGTGCTCGATACTTGTGCATGAGAACGTGGCCGTCGACAGGAACGACGCCATGGCGCCATCGTCACAGTTCCACCTCCCGCGCGGCTTTTCTGAGTAGACGCGAAAGCCAACGCATGCCCGTATTTTCCTAAAAAAATCAAATATTTTTAATTATCACGAACGCAATCAAAAGCCAAATTTAATCTGTACCCAGTCGTTGAATAGACCACAAATGGGCTAATCGCTGTCATTGGTCGTTATCCATTCAAAGCAGGAAGCGATCGGTCGATGATGTCACGTATTTGAAAAAAAAAACAAATCTGTGGAATCCATCGTGCAGGCCATGCCAGAGGCCTGCAGAAATGGCGTGCTCGGCGTGGGCGTGGGCGCCCACTGTCTGTGCTTTGTCTGTGTGGAGTGTGCCTATCTCACAGTCATCTTGCTTTCTTAGAGTCCGCGCTTTACCTCCACAGTGCTGTGACAAAACATATTCAATGCGGCCCTTGCTCGCTTCTCCCGAAAAAGCAAAAACTCTCATTCATGTACAACAAAAACAACACAGCACCCCCTTGATGCGGGCTGGGTAGTGTAGGACCGCGCTTTACTGTGGAGGGGCTCGCACGGGTTTCGCGGAACTGCTTGTTTGTGCCGTTGACTGAACCCAGCGCTGTTGCCCCTCTCATCTACGCCGAGCCTGCTGATTGATCAAGATATATATGACAAAAAAATATGCCGTAGTGTTGAGTGTGTTGTTGGAATGCGTATCCGAGAAAATATTTTCCGTTGTTGGCCTGTTCCACGAAAATGCATGCGAGCTCTCGTGCGTATGGATGACGGTGAACACTATGAATGGCATGACGCCACTCAGGGATTGTGGCAAGAATGTGTACTGTCGCCGCTTCTTCGCAATGTATTTTTCGCCGCACAGCGATACATTCCGTTCCGCTAAGTTGCAGTGAGGACCCAGATTTTTTGAGGATTTGGTGCACCTCGAGGAGGACTTCGGGGAGGGCGGGTTGGAGGTTGAACCACTGGCATATGTACGGAGGCCAGTCCGTGATATACGGTACGCTGACGATGCAGGCGTTGTGTGTAAATCAACGGAAAATCCTGTCATTGTGACCGTTTTCGAAACAGCAGGCCTCACCGTGCGCGAAACGAAAAAAGAGACAACGCCGCCCCGCACTCTCAACAAGGTTCTCCCGGCCCCACCGCTTGTTATCGAAACGGCGAGCCAGAGGTATGTATGCAGACGATGCATTTTCTGTGCCTGCGCGCCGTCTTATCAACGAAAGCGCCGACATTACGCCATAAATTATCGACGGATCCCAATCGCGTGGGCATGCTGCGATCGTTTCAAGCTGGACATTCTACGATCGTTCCAAGCGTGAGCTGCACGATATGGAAGATGCTTCGTTCATACTGAAGGTGCGCCTGCTAAGACCGAGGTGATACACACCCTGCAGTACGGGCGTGTGGCTCGGGATCTCTGCCAGAGGCACTTCGCTGACTTATGAACGGCACCCTCAAACCTCCTGCTGACCGATTTTGGCTCCCAGCGCCGACAACGCACCGACCACCATAAGTCCACCGCCAAGACCCTCAACACCATGTGAAAGCGTTGAGACGACCAGGCAAAAAGCCACCTCCTCTTCACGGGAGCCGTACAAAGGACGACAACTGAGCGGCTGACTCATCGGGTGATGTTCGGGACGATGGTTGGTGTGGGTAAAACCCGGGACCAGGCCGACCAGAAATAGAACTGGGCCCAAGCTGTAGCAGACGATATCAAAGCATTCAACGGACAACCCCGCTTTGCTGTTGGGAGTAAAGAGTGTGCTATGGTCCGGGGCGGCTAAGAGCAGTGGAAACTGGTACCGGGGGGTCGTCAACGCGGCGGGCCGCTTAATGGCGAAATGGCATAGGACCGAGGCGGATAAGAGCTATCTAATCCACACAGCAGTGGACACCAAGAACAGCAACAAGGGCAAACTGGAGGTAGGGGGGGGGGGGGGGGGGGGGGGGGGTATCGATACAGCTGTAGATGAATGCCGAATCGAAATGGTACATGGTGTGGTAAGCTACCGGTTTGACTATTTTGTGGAGCATGTTCAAGTACTATGGTATAGCCCTAAACAATACAGTGAGCGGAAATGTTATTTTTTGTGTGTATTCATCGAGATCGAAGGGGGAAGCGCGAACGCGGCAGTAATGCCATTTACTTGTTGTATTGCTTTCTCTGTTGGTTTTCAGCTGTTGCCTTTTTTCTCTCTTTGTTTCCTTGTTTTCCCTCCCCGCCGGCCTTAGGCCGGTATCTTCCTCTGTCTCCTGTTGTTTCGTCCGTGCAATAATAGTTAGCTGTTTCCCTTCACCAGCACGTAGGTTGTTTCTCTTGCAGCCGTTCTGGCTTTTTTGCATCTCTCCTTCTTCAGGGCCCCTGGCGTTTTCATTTTTAGTTTCAAATTTTGCCTTATATTATGGTCTCGCTCGTTTTGTTTTGCTGTTGTGCCCGGTACGCCGGCATTTGACTTGCTTCATTAGACTATGTTGTTTACCCTGTCTCACATATACTTTGTATGTCTCTAGGTTGAATAATGAGCACGGACGCCGGGTGTACTCACCACACATAACAAACAATCTTCTGGTCATGCTACCGGCTGTGCTGTACCTGGTAGTATATTTTTCATGATTCTGGGAAGTTTAGGCTGGGAGTATGAACGAGAGGTATTGTTGCAGAACGAAAAATTACACCGCAGCAAACATCACGGCAGGGTATCAGTACACACGGCAGGGAGCCCAGCGACCGGTTCCTATCCTCGACGCTGACTACCGACCGCGTACAGGCTGCTGTGCTGCTGCTGCTGTGTGGGTTACTGCGGCGCAATTTTCTGTCACTCTCGTGCGTTGATGACGTGCTCAACAACTGCTGTTGAAAATGTGCTCAACTGCTGTTGATGATGTGCTAAACTGCTGGGAACAAAACAAAACGGTTTGAAGGCTCTGATGACAATGAAGTTTGATGTATGTGGAGAATGTGGTTGGATTGGGTTTGATGCCAGAGGAGGGGGAGACGCGACAGAGACTAAAAACAATATGAAACGATTTAGAAGTGCACACCTCGGACGGGTCATCGATTACCACGTCATGATGTACAGCATCAGTAGAAATATAAAGGCAAGATCTGTGTTGCCGATTTTGTCGATCTTGTTTGCAACATCAATAAGTGATGAAACTCTCGAGTCTTTCCCTGACCACTGCTGGTCATCCCGGTGACGTCTCGCGAGCCACAAACATCTGGCTGGATCGTCTAGCCGAAGATCGAGGGTTGCATCTTTGCCGTCATCCTTGCAAGACCGGAAGTGGCCGATACACCGATGGTGTAACATGGGAAACGGCCGCGCAAGAGGGACACAAGGAGGGTTCCAAAGGAGGAAACTCGAGGCTTCGAACCGATGGAGACCACCGGCTTCTTCAAGAGTGGAGACCGGCTGCCTCAGGGGTAGAGACGAGCTGCTTCAGGGTGAAGAAAGGCGCACCACCGCCGTTTCTATGGTATGCCTTGCATGGTGTCGTCCTCCTGTCTTCCGACCTCCGAGCTTTTGAATTTCAAACTGTTCGCGGGTTTTCATGAAACGGTGTGGCTTTTTGATTATTGAGCAGACTGCTCAAAATATTCAAAAACGCTGAAAGGCCGCAATACTACTACTGCTGTTGTTGTTGGTGGGCTGCAAACAGGCTTTGCTGCGGGCCAGGGATGGGGCCGGTTGAGCCTTCCGCACCTGTGGCGTTGGCGTGGGTGGAGCACTCGTGGCGCGTTGCGTTTGTGTGTGGGCCACAGCTCGTCGGTCTCCAAAGAATGTGAGAAGAGCTTTCTGATTTCGAAAATTGCTCGCTGGCTGCTACGTGTTCGTAGCAAAGAGCTAAATTTGCGCCGCTTCGGGCACTCTTGGTGACGCGTCAGCCTGTCTGTCGTGGGCAATCCCGCAGATCGTCCACCAGGAACCTGGCAGCCTCTTTGGGAGGGTGCTTGGGTGTTGTGGATGCCGTCTGGTGTGTCCGGGATGCCCTGTGGAAGATGATGTGTGCCTCGATGTGTTGGTGTCCTGGCTGGCTGGTCGATTGTTCAATTTTTTTATATGGGATTCTACTATGCTTTTTTTTCCTCTCAAACTGGGCCATGACCCTACATTAACCAAGTTATTATTTTCTCGATTTTTCTCCCCCCACAGCCGAAATTACGATTTAAAATCCTTAATGCAAGTAGCTTATCGGCCACTTCCGGCCTTGCAAGGAGGACGGCACAGATGCAACCCTTGGTCTTCGGCTACACGATCCAGCCAGATGTTTGTGGCTCGCGAGACGTCGCCCGGATGACCAGGAGTGGTCAGGGAAACACTCGAGAGTTTCATCATTTATTGATGTTACACACAAGATCGACAAAATCGGCAACACAGATCTTGCCTTTAAATATCTACTGTGCTGCTGTACATCATAACCTGGTAATCGATGACCCGTCCGAGGTGTGCACTTCTAAATCGTTCCGTATTGATTTTGGTCTCTGTCCCGTCTCCCCCTCCTCTGGCATGAAACCCAATCCAACCACATTTTCCACATACATACATCAAACATAATTGTCATCAGAGCCTTCAAACCGTTTTGTTTTGTTCCCAGCAGTTGAGCACATCATCAACAGCAGTTGAGCACATTATCAACAGCAGTTGAGCACGTCATCAACGCACGAGAAAGAGTGACAAAAAATTGCGCCGCAGTAACCCACACAGCAGCAGCAGCACAGCAGCCTGTACGCGGTCGGTAGTCAGCGTCGAGGGTAGGAACCGGTCGCTGGGCTCCCTGCCGTGTGTACTGACACCCTGCCGTGATGTTTGCTGCGGTGTAATTTTTCGTTCTGCAACAATACCTCTTGTTCATACTCCCAGCCTAAACTTCCCAGAATCATGAAAAATATACTACCAGGTACAGCACAGCCGGTAGCATGACCAGAAGATTGTTTCTTATGTGTGGTGAGTACACCCGGCGTCCGTGCTCATTATTCATCCTAGAGACATACAAAGTATATGTGAGACAGGGTAAACAACATAGTCTAATGAAGCAAGTCAAATGCCGGCGTACCGGGCACAACAGCAAAACAAAACGAGCGAGACCATAATATAAGGCAAAATTTGAAACTAAAAATGTAAACGCCAGGGGCTCTGAAGAACGAGAGATGCAAAAAAACCAGAACGGCTGCAAGAGAAACAACCTACGTGCTGGTGAAGGGAAACAGCTAACTATTGCACGGACGAAACAACAGGAGACAGAGGAAGATACCGGCCTAAGGCCGGCGGGGAGGGAAAACAAGGAAACAAAGAGAGAAAAAAGGCAACAGCTGAAAACCAACAGAGAAAGCAATATAACAAGTAAATGGCATTACTGCCGCGTTCGCGCTTCCCCCTTCGATCTCGATGAATACACACAAAAGAAAACATTTCCGCTCACTGTATTGTTTAGGTGTATATCATAGTAGTACTTGAACACGCTCAACAAAATAGTCAAACCGGTAGCTTGCCACACCATGTACCATTTCGATTCGGCGTTCATCCACACACAGCTGTATCGATACCCCCCCCCCCCCCCCTAGCTCCAGTTTGCCCTTGTTGCTGTTCTTGGTGTCCACTGTTGTGTGGATTAGCCAGCTCTTATCCGCCTCGGTCCTATGCCATTTCGCCATTAAGCGGCCCGCCGCGTCGACGACCCCCCGGTACCAGTTTCCACTCCTCTTAGCCGCCCCGGACCATAGCACACTCTTTACTCCCAACAGCAAAGCGGGGTTGTCCGTTGAATGCTTTGATATCGTCTGCTACAGCTTGGGCCCAGTTCTTTTCTGGTCGGCTTGGTCCCGGGTTTTCCCCACACCAACCATCGTCCCGAACATCAACCGATGAGTCAGCCGCTCAGTTGTCGTCCTTTGTACGGCTCCCGCAAAGAGGAGGTGGCTTTTGCGTGGTCGTCTCCACGCTTTCACATGGTGTTGAGGGTCTTGGCGGTCTATTTATGGTGGTCGGTGCGTTGTCGGCGCTGGGAGCCAAAATCGGTCAGCAGGAGGTTTGAGGGTGCCGTTCATAGGTCAGCGAAGTGCCTCTGGCAGAGATCCCGAGCCACACGCCCGAGCAGCATGGTGTCCATCACCTCGGTCTTAGCAGGCGCACCTTTTGTATGAACGAAGCATCTTCCATATCGTCCAACTCACACTTGGAACGATCGTAGAATGTCCAGCTTGAAACGATCGCAGCATGCCCACGCGAGTGGGATCCGTCGATAATTTATGGCGTAATGTCGGCGCTTTCGTTGATAAGACGGCGCGCAGGCACAGAAAATGCATCGTCTGCATACATACCTCCGGCCCGCCGTTTCGATAACAAGCGGTGGGGCCGGGAGAACCTTGTTGAGAGTGCGGGGCGGCGTTGTCTCTTTTTTCGTTTCGCACACGGTGAGGCCTGCTGTTTCGAAAACGGTCACAATGACAGTAATCCTTGCAAGGTTTTCCGTTGATTTACACACAACGCCTGCATCGTCAGCGTACAGCATACCACGGACTGGCCTCCGTACATGTGCCAGTGGTTGAACCTCCAACCCGCCCTCCCCGAAGTCCTCCTCGAGGTGCACCAAGTCCTCAAACAATCTGGGTCCTCACTGCAACTTAGCGGAACGGAATGTATCGCTGTGCGGCGAAAAATACATTGCGAAGAAGCGGCGACAGTACACATCCTTGCCACAATCCCTGAGTGGCGTCATGCCATTCATAGTGTTCACCGTCATCCATACGCACGAGAGCTCGCATGCTTTTTCGTGGAACTGGCCAACAACGGAAAATATTTTCTCGGATACGTCATCCGCGTGCTCGATCCTTGCGCATGAGAACGTGGCCGTCGACAGGAACGACGCCATGGCGCCATCGTCACAGCAGCCTCTTGAGTTCCACCTCCCGCGCGGCTTTCTTGAGAAGACGCGAAAGCCAACGCATGCCCGTATTTTCCTGAAAAAAATTAATATTTTTAATTATCACGAACGCAATCAAAAGCCAAATTTAATCTGTACCCAGTCGTTGAATAGACCACAAATGGGCTAATCGCTGTCATTGGTCGTTATCCATTCAAAGCAGGAAGCGATCGGTCGATGATGTCACGTATTTGAAAAAGAAAAAACTCTGTGGAATCCATCGTGCAGGCCATGCCAGAGGCCTGCAGAAATGGCGTGCTCGGCGTGGGCGTGGGCGCCCACTGTCTGTGCTTTGTCTGTGTGGAGTATGCCTATCTCACAGTCATCTTGCGTTCTTAGAGTCCGCGCTTTACCTCCACAGTGCTGTGACAAAATATATTCAATGCGGCCCTTGCTCGCTTCTCCCGAAAAAGCAAAAACTCTCATTCATTTACAACAAAAACAACACAGCACCCGGTTGGGTAGTGTAGGACCGCGCCTTACTGTGGAGGGGGCTCGCACGGGTTGCGCGGAACTGCTTGCGCCGTTGACTGAACCCAGGGCTGTTGCCCCTCTCATCTACGCCGAGCCTGCTGATTGATCAAGATATTTATGACAAAAAAAATTGCCGTAGTGTTGAGTGTGTTGTTGGAATGCGTATCCGAGAAAATATTTTCCGTTGTTGGCCAGTTCCACGAAAAAGCATGCGAGCTCTCGTGCGTATGGATGACGGTGAACACTATGAATGGCATGACGCCACTCAGGGATTGTGGCAAGGATGTGTACTGTCGCCGCTTCTTCGCAATGTATTTTTCGCCGCACAGCGATACATTCCGTTCCGCTAAGTTGCAGTGAGGACCCAGATTGTTTGAGGACTTGGTGCACCTCGAGGAGGACTTCGGGGAGGGCGGGTTGGAGGTTCAACCACTGGCACATGTACGGAGGCCAGTCCGTGGTATGCTGTACGCTGACGATGCAGGCGTTGTGTGTAAATCAACGGAAAACCTTGCAAGGATTACTGTCATTGTGACCGTTTTCGAAACAGCAGGCCTCACCGTGTGCGAAACGAAAAAAGAGACAACGCCGCCCCGCACTCTCAACAAGGTTCTCCCGGCCCCACCGCTTGTTATCGAAACGGCGGGCCGGAGGTATGTATGCAGACGATGCATTTTCTGTGCCTGCGCGCCGTCTTATCAACGAAAGCGCCGACATTACGCCATAAATTATCGACGGATCCCACTCGCGTGGGCATGCTGCGATCGTTTCAAGCTGGACATTCTACGATCGTTCCAAGTGTGAGTTGGACGATATGGAAGATGCTTCGTTCATACAAAAGGTGCGCCTGCTAAGACCGAGGTGATGGACACCATGCTGCTCGGGCGTGTGGCTCGGGATCTCTGCCAGAGGCACTTCGCTGACCTATGAACGGCACCCTCAAACCTCCTGCTGACCGATTTTGGCTCCCAGCGCCGACAACGCACCGACCACCATAAATCGACCGCCAAGACCCTCAACACCATGTGAAAGCGTGGAGACGACCACGCAAAAGCCACCTCCTCTTTGCGGGAGCCGTACAAAGGACGACAACTGAGCGGCTGACTCATCGGTTGATGTTCGGGACGATGGTTGGTGTGGGGAAAACCCGGGACCAAGCCGACCAGAAAATACCTGGGCCCAAGCTGTAGCAGACGATATCAAAGCATTCAACGGACAACCCCGCTTTGCTGTTGGGAGTAAAGAGTGTGCTATGGTCCGGGGCGGCTAAGAGGAGTGGAAACTGGTACCGGGGGGTCGTCGACGCGGCGGGCCGCTTAATGGCGAAATGGCATAGGACCGAGGCGGATAAGAGCTGGCTAATCCACACAACAGTGGACACCAAGAACAGCAACAAGGGCAAACTGGAGCTAGGGGGGGGGGGGGGGGTATCGATACAGCTGTGTGTGGATGAACGCCGAATCGAAATGGTACATGGTGTGGCAAGCTACCGGTTTGACTATTTTGTTGAGCGTGTTCAAGTACTACTATGATATACACCTAAACAATACAGTGAGCGGAAATGTTTTCTTTTGTGTGTATTCATCGAGATCGAAGGGGGAAGCGCGAACGCGGCAGTAATGCCATTTACTTGTTATATTGCTTTCTCTGTTGGTTTTCAGCTGTTGCCTTTTTTCTCTCTTTGTTTCCTTGTTTTCCCTCCCCGCCGGCCTTAGGCCGGTATCTTCCTCTGTCTCCTGTTGTTTCGTCCGTGCAATAGTTAGCTGTTTCCCTTCACCAGCACGTAGGTTGTTTCTCTTGCAGCCGTTCTGGTTTTTTTGCATCTCTCGTTCTTCAGAGCCCCTGGCGTTTACATTTTTAGTTTCAAATTTTGCCTTATATTATGGTCTCGCTCGTTTTGTTTTGCTGTTGTGCCCGGTACGCCGGCATTTGACTTGCTTCATTAGACTATGTTGTTTACCCTGTCTCACATATACTTTGTATGTCTCTAGGATGAATAATGAGCACGGACGCCGGGTGTACTCACCACACATAAGAAACAATCTTCTGGTCATGCTACCGGCTGTGCTGTACCTGGTAGTATATTTTTCATGATTCTGGGAAGTTTAGGCTGGGAGTATGAACAAGAGGTATTGTTGCAGAACGAAAAATTACACCGCAGCAAACATCACGGCAGGGTGTCAGTACACACGGCAGGGAGCCCAGCGACCGGTTCCTACCCTCGACGCTGACTACCGACCGCGTACAGGCTGCTGTGCTGCTGCTGCTGTGTGGGTTACTGCGGCGCAATTTTCTGTCACTCTTTCTCGTGCGTTGATGACGTGCTCAACTGCTGTTGATAATGTGCTCAACTGCTGTTGATGATGTGCTCAACTGCTGGGAACAAAACAAAACGGTTTGAAGGCTCTGATGACAATTATGTTTGATGTATGTATGTGGAGATTGTGGTCGGATTGGGTTTCATGCCAGAGGAGGGGGAGACGGGACAGAGACCGAAATCAATATGAAACAATTAAGAAGTGCACACCTCGGACGGGTCATCGATTACCAGGTTATGATGTACAGCAGCACAGTAGATATTTAAAGGCAAGATCTGTGTTGCCGATTTTGTCGATCTTGTGTGTAACATCAATAAATGATGAAACTCTCGAGTGTTTCCCTGACCACTCCTGGTCATCCGGGCGACGTCTCGCGAGCCACAAACATTTGGCTGGATCGTGCAGCCGAAGACCAAGGGTTGCATCTGTGCCGTCCTCCTTGCAAGGCCGGAAGTGACCGATACACCGATGGTGTAACATGGGAAACGGCCGCGCAAGAGGGACACAAGGAGGGTTCCAAAGGAGGAAACTCGAGGCTTCGAAACGATGGAGACCACCGGCTTCTTCAAGAGTGGAGACCGGCTGCCTCAGGGGTAGAGACGAGCTGCTTCAGGGTGAAGAAAGGCCCACCACCGTGTCTATGGTATGCCTTGCATGGTGTCGTCCTTCTGTCTTCCGATCTCCGAGCTTTTGAATTTCAAACTGTTCGCTGGTTTTCATGTACCGGTGTGGCTTTTTGATTATTGAGCAGACTGCTCAAAATATTCAAAAACGCCGAAAGGCCGCACTACTACTGCTGTTGTTGGTGGGCTGCAAACAGGCTTTGCTGCGGGCCAGGGATGGGGCCGGTTGAGCCTTCCGCACCTGAGGCGTTGGCGTGGGTGGAGCACTCGTGGCGCGTTGCGTTTGTGTGTGGGCCACAGCTCGTCGGTCTCCAAAGAACGTGAGAAGAGCCTTCTGATTTCGAAAATTGCTTGCTGGTTGCTACGTGTTCGTAGCAAAGAGCTAAATTTGCGCCGCTTCGGGCACTCTTGATGACGCGTCAGCCTGTCTGCCGTGGGCAATCCCGCAGATCGTCCACCAGGAACCTGGCAGCCTCTTCGGGAGGGTGCTTGGGTGTTGAGGATGCCGTCTGGTGTGTCCGGGATGCCCTGTGGAAGATGATGTGTGCCTCGATGTGTTGGTGTCCTGGCTGGCTGGTCGATTGTTCAATTTTTTTATATGGGATTCTACTATGATTTTTTTTCCTCTCAAACTGGGCCGTGACCCTACATTAACCAAGTTATTATTTTCTCGATTTTTCTTCCCCCACAGCCGAAATTACGATTTAAAATCCTTAATGCAAGTAGCTTATAGAAGCGTGCTACGATCGAGGTGCACCGCTTTTTTTTCTGAGGTTTCCTCAATTTGGGGGAGCTTAAGACCTGTCACAAAAACTGATTTGGAGAAAAATAGAACTGCTACGGGATGAAAAATTCCATGGCCTAGGTAAACAACGAGAACCATTAAGAAAAATGACCTATTCCCGACGATTTTGGGTTAAGGAGCCCAGTCATTCAAAAACTATTCCAGACCAAAAGTGCTACGTCTATCGTAGCACGCATCAATAGCTTACCCAAACTAAGCCTTATAATACTCTCACCCCCGTGATACGGCGGGATAGCGAGTCGGCCGGATATACGGGCGGCGGGTCAATATCCAAGCGGTTTCATTTCCTGGGTATACCAGGGAGAGCATTTTCCTTGTTCAACATTGGGGAAGTCTGAACAGTTTTTAGTGTGGATGGTGGGATTCGAACGCTCGACCCCATAACCCATGGTCTGTCTACGACGCCATTTGTTAAGGTATTAGGGGAAGTCTGAACAGTTTTTATTGTGGATGGTGGGATTCGAACGCTCGACCCCATAACCCATGGTCTGTCTACGACGCCATTTGTTAAGGTATTAGTGGGATATTAGTCCGTTTGACCACTTGCAAACGGTCAACCAATAACTTACCCAAACGAAGCCTTATGACAACACTTACTCTGTTTTGGGTGGAAGTATGGGCCTCCTGAGGTGGAGACCCCCAGAAGCGTTGATTTATCGAAGAATGACGTCGACTGCGCGGTTCGTAGCCACGCGACACACGCGAAGCAGGGTCAAGCTCGTACTGCCGCGCGGTCGCCCTCGTTGTGCGTTTGGCCGCTATGGATGGACCTTGAAACGTTATCAGTAAAATCAGCTGACCATACAGATAGATGTAAAGCTTTTACGTTATCCGATATTTCGAGCAGGAAGTATGTTTGTGGTATGCGGTTGTTCGATACGGGTCCGCGGATATTTGGTGGTTTCGTATATTCTGGGGTTTCGTATTATGTGTCGAGGCATTATTCGGTATATGCCTCGGAGTGTGGAGCTGCCCCCCCGCGGGGCAGTCGATGATGTTCATGATACGACCCGGGCTTTGATGATAACGTCACTGCCCGTATATATGTGAATGGTGCAGCCGGTGACAATCAGGTGCGGCTTGCCTCCTGTGTGTGGTTTATATGGTGCGGTCTCTGACAGAACGGTATTGACCCACCTGGTGTGTATTTGGTATCCGGTGTACGAGTATTTTATCTTCTCTCCTCGATCTACGCCGTAGCGGCACGCCGCGTGGTTACACAGAACACGTTATTCAGCAAGCGTATTCAAACACGATTATCGTTGAGTTTCCGGGCCCGGAGCTTGCTGAAGGGTTGTTGTTTTGGCCGAGGAGGCCGAGCTGCTTCGGCAGCAGCTGGAGGAAGTGTCGATTAGTTTGGCTCAGCGAGACGCGACGTTGGCTGAGAGAGACGCGACGGTGGCTGAGCGAGACGCGGCGTTGTCAGCGGAGAGAGCGTTGAGGATGTCCGCCGAGGCAGCGGTTCAGTCGGGTACCGCTGGGGGGAGCGGGCGGCCCATGCAGCAGGCAAGTGCTGGGCAGCCTCTGCCGGAGCCAGATTACCGTCACCACCAGACCCCCCCGACGCTCATCTTGTCGTCGCAAAACAGCATGCGGGTGCCCAAGTTTGATGGGCGGAGTCAGCTGCACCTGTGGTCACACAGGTTCCAAGCTTTCTTGACGGCGCGGGGTCTGATCGGGGCGCTTGAGCCCACGAGCGACCCTATTCGGATAGCCGGGGGCTTAGGAGGGATGGAGGAGCGCAACCGATCCATCTAACTTCATGGGCAGCAGAGAGTCGAGAAGTGCGAGAAGGCATGGGAATTTCTCATGGAAGCCATGCAAGGACAGCCTGTGGAGGAACGGATGCATGCCGCTGGGTCGGTGGGGGGAGCATGGAAGGCTGTGATGGCCTGGTATCAGCCGCAGGGTGATGCCGAACGAGATCACCTCGAGAAAGACTTCGAGAACATAGAGATGCAGGGGGATGAGGACCCCAAGCTGTTCTTTGCCCGTGCTGAGGGGAAGCTCAATGTGCTGTCCACATTGGCTATCCGCAAGTCGGATCGCGACGTGGTTCGCATACTAACACGTCGTCTCCCGTCCGAGTTTTACGACGTGGAGCAGCGCACTAGCTTGCTTCGACCCGGCCTCACGCGGTCGGAGATGGAGGGAATCGTCCGCACCTCCCACGCTAACCGCAAGACGAAGGAGTTGGAGGAGCGGAAGTTAGCAGCGGTCGTGTCAATGGCTGCTGCGCCGTTGGCGGATCCCCACGCCCTCGCCGTCGGTGGGGGTTTTCAGGGCAGATTAGGCGCCGGGCAGCAGCAGCAGCAGCAGCAGCAGCAGCAGCGGTCGTATGGACAGCAACAGCAGCAGCAGCAGCGGCCGTATGGGCAGCAACAGCAGCAGCAACAGCGGCCGTATGGGCAGCAACAGCAGCAGCAGCAGCGGCCGTACGGGCAGCAACAGCAGCAGCAGCAGCGGCCGTATGGTCAGCAACAGCAGCAGCAGCAGCGGCCGTTTGGGCAGCAACAGCAGCAGCAGCAGCGGCCGTATGGGCAGCAACAGCAGCAGCAGCAGCGGCCGTTTGGGCAGCAACAGCAGGTGCAGCAGCGGACTGATTCTACGATGGCCCCCCCCCAAAACCGGCGGTTTTCTTTAACGAACGTTTCATGGCTGCTCGACACGAGGAAGGATGCTATGAAAAGAGTATCTGCATATATTATCTTGTTTGCGGAGGACTATCGAACGATGACGTCGGGGTGGCAAGGGGGACCGTATTTCAGGAGATACGGCCAGGAGCTGGTTTCAAAACCGACGATTTCGTTAAAGAAAAGTTGGGGGGGCTACCGTAGAACCACACAGCGGCCGTATGGCCAGCAGCAGCAGCAGTTGGGGGGAGGGCAACAGCAGCAGCGTGGGGGTGCAGACCATAGTTACCAGCACCAGCAGCAGCAGCAGCAGCAGCACCCACACCAGCCGCAGCAGCAGCCCCAGCACCAGCTGAGGCCGGGGGGCAATGGTGGGGCAGGTAACACCGGAAGTGGGTGGTACCAGCCGGAGTCTCCTCCGCTTCAAGGAGCGTCCATGGGGGGAGTGTACAAGTGCGGTCGGCGTGGTGCCCTCGGGCACAAGTCCGACATTTGTCGAGCGCCGAACGCTTTTTCGGGGGTCTGCAGCACTTGTGGAGCTTACGGTCACATGGCCAGGCAATGCCGCACTGCTCCGCCCACCCGCATGCATGCAAACATTGTCGCGGCCCCTCCGCACGGCCCTCCGCCCCCCCAGGAGCACTACAGCAGCACACCACCACCACCACCACCACCGGGAGCTTGGCCTCAGCACCAAACTGGCTTCGTAATTCACGGCGACGCATTGGACGGGGGCGGTATGGGCGGAGGCGTACAGCAATGGGACGGGGGCGGTGTGGGCGGAGGCGCACAACAATGGGACGGGGGCGGTGTGGGCGGAGGCGCACAACAATGGGACGGGGGCGGTGTGGGCGGAGGCGCACAACAATGGGACGGGAGCGGTGTGGGCGGAGGCGCACAACAATGGGGCGGGGGCGGTGCGGGCGGAGGCGAACCACACTGGGACGGGGGCGGTGTGGGCGACGATGGTCAGCCAAAGCCGAGAAGTGGAGGAGCCGGGGGAGCCTACGAGGGCGGGCCGCTTTCCTCGACTATCGACAGCCAGGCGCCGGCCAGCAGCGAACAGCAGGTCGAGTGGCCCACCCTCTTCGTCGCGTACTTAACGTCTTTAGGCAAGTGGCATGCTCTTTCTGTTGGGGGTGGTCTCGTGAGGCCTACAAGGCCTGGGAGTAAGATTCTGATTGGAGATAGTGCTGCTTCCATCCATTGTACTGGTGATTCTGCTCTCTTTTACAACAAGAGACCCCCTGCCCCCGACGAGAAGTATTTGATCATTGGTGACGGAAAGAAAATAGAGGTAGAGTTTTTTGGTTGCGTTGATGTAGTGATGCATTGTGCTAAAGACGTAGCAGTGACCTTGAGGAATGTGGCGTTTGTGCCTGGCGTACCTTTCGACCTCTGCTCATTCAACGTGATCCAAGAGGAGCACGTCATTACCCTTGACCACGAAGGGGCGCACATGCTCGATGGACGCGTGTTTTTCCGCAAGGAGAAGTTCGGCAACTACGTTGAGGCCACTCGAGTAGCGAGACACGAGAAACCCCCTGCACTTGCTGCTGCAGTGTTAAGGCCTGGTAGGCAGAGATGGATAGACATCAACGGCTTGCACTGTTCCCTTGGCCACGCCCACGATACCGTTTTACGTTAGACTGCTCGTCAAATGGGAATCAACGTGACGGGACGTTTGGGGTATTGCGACGGGTGCGCGGGGGGGAAGGGGATCCGCAAAGCCGTCGCTAAGTCCACGTCGTGCCGTGCTGAGAAGCGGATGCAGCGCCTGTACGCCGACCTCGCAGGACCTATGCCGACGTCAACAGGCGGCGCTCGGTACTGTTTGATGATCGTCGACGACGCCACCAACATGGGCTGGCCGGTATTTCTGCCGGACAAGAGCGCGGCCACCGTCACCCTCGGTTTCCGCACTTTCCTGGCGGCCGTAAATGCCTACGGGCAGCCGGAATGCCTTCGCACTGACAACGCCTCCGAATTCACTAACGC
This sequence comes from Undaria pinnatifida, assembly GCA_012845835.1. Lineage (NCBI taxonomy): Eukaryota > Phaeophyceae > Laminariales > Alariaceae > Undaria > Undaria pinnatifida. The sequence continues at coordinate 6,069,853 of JABAKD010000023.1, read as the reverse complement.
CGAGTTCCAAAGGCTGATGGTCGACAACAACATCCGCCGCGAGTTCACGTCCGTCGACGGCCCGAAGCGCAACGGGCGGGTGGAGCGGAAGCTAGCTCTTGTTGCCGAGGGGGGTCACGCTGCGTTCTTGGAGTTCCAGACCATGTTCGATGGTGTGGAGGTTCCGGCCAAGGCGCTCAACTATGAACGCACGTGGCCGGAAGCATAGACGTGGATGTGCGACGCGCTCAACCTCATGGCGCGGGTGGATGAAAAGCCCGGCATGATGTGCTCGTTCGAGAAGTTCCACGGGAGGCCTTACAGGGGCACCGTACTTCCATACATGATGCCGGGACGCCACAAGGTCAAGCGGGCGGCTAAGTCAGAGCCGAAGGGGGAACCCTGCTTCTACCTGAACTCCGGCAACGACCACGCCTCGGATTGCAGCAAGATCATGCTGTCGCCATCAGGCATCGCGAGCTACTCGACCGATGTGACGTGGGACTATCGGCGCGCGCCGTTCGGTGGAGGGACCGTAATTGCCGGGTCCCCGTCGCCGGCTAAGGGGGGGGCTGTCAGTGACCCAGCCCAGCAATCGCAAGCGCCGCGGGGCTTCGAGGTGTGGTACCAGCCGTCAACGCCATCGACTGGTGTAACGCCGGAGTCTTCGCCCACGCCCCTGCCTGCTGCGTCGCCCGTACCACAGCAGCAGAAGCCGACGTCAGCGACCGTTGCATCACCGGAGTCCTTGCCCGTGTTCATTCCCCCTGCGCCGCCCGCGACCGTTGCACCGCCGGAATCCTCGCCCGCGCCTCCACCCTCTGTGGAGGTGCCGGTGCAGCAGCAGCAGCAACCTCGGGTATCGCCGGCGGTGGCGCGGTCGGCGGCGCGACAACGGGGGGGGCTGGACCCGCAGCATGGCTTGTTTCGATGCTAGCCGCGCGGGAGAATATCGCTATGATCATTGCCGACCAATCTCCTCCGCACATGCCCGCTCCTGAACTGCCTTCATGCCCTGCGAGTGAGTTGGTAACGCCCGACTCGTATCGCGAAGCGTGCGAGGATGAACACGGAGATGTGTGGTTCGATGCCATGGACACTGAGTTCGACGGTCTGTACCGCGCGGGGACGTTCGGCGTTGTGGTGGACAAGAGATGTGGTGACACTTAGCAACGAAACCGCATCAACGTAATCTCTGCTAAGTGGGTTTATTCTTGGAAGGTCAACGAATTTGGTAGAGTAGTGCGGGCAAAGGCCAGGCTGGTAGCGCGGGGCTTTGGGCAGCGTGCAGGCGTTGATTCTTTCGAGACTTATTCCCCGTGCCCATCAGTTGCGAGTATTCGTTTGCTGGCTGCCATAGCGTGCGAGTTGGAATCGGATTTATGCCATTTTGATGCCGAGCAGGCGTTTATCCAGTCAGAGCTAAGTGAGGATGTCTACATGCGCCTCCCCAAGGGGTGCGGGTCGATGTCCGGCAAGGTGGTTAAGTTGTGCCGCAGCCTGTATGGTTTGAAGCAGGCGTCGCGGCAATGGCACCATCACTTGGTACGCGGCATGAGGGGTCTTGGTTTTGAGCAGTGTGAGGCTGATGCGTGTGGTATGCGTTTGGTGGAAGCGGGGGCCGTTTCTATCGTAGTAGTAGTGCATGTGGATGACATATTTGCGATGGGGCTTAAGAGTAGGTGTGACAAGTTTTGTGTGGACTTGAATCAGTTCGTTCCTATCAACAACCTGGGGGAGTTGCGGTGGTACGCAGGTTGCCGATTTTCTCGAGACTGGGATGCAGGGAAGTTGACGATATCACAGCAGGTTTTCGCTGAAAGTACCGTAGCGAAGTTTGGTGTCACTCGCGGCAAGAGCATCCCTGCGGTGGTTGACCTAAAGCTTGAGGTGTTTGACCACGATGAACCAGACGTTGATGAGCCTTTTCGGTCGTTGGTAGGGCATTTGATGTGGCTGGCGAACCAGACCCGCCCGGACATCCTTAACGCGGTTCGAGCGGTGGCAAGGTACTCTGCAGCGCCAAAGTTATTGCATTGGCAGGCAGCGCTGCACATCGTGATGCACATCAAATCGACGAGTACTTACGGTATTACTTTTCAGAGGGGTCTGAGTGATGGAGTTCAACTGGAGTTGTACGTGGACGCGGACTATGCGCACGAGGCCAACGACCGAAGGTCTGTCTCTGGTGGAGTTATCATGTGTGCTGGTGCCTGTGTATCGTTCTACTCTAGGACGCAGAAATCCGTTACGCTTTCGTCTACGGAGGCAGAGTATGTGGCGATGGCCACGGGTTTTCGCGAGACGATTTTCATGCGGTATCTCTGGAGTTTTTTTTTCCCGGACCGCGATGTTGGGTGTACCACGGTGAAGGACGATAACCAGGGGGCGATACATTTGGCGAAAAACCCTGTGACCACTCCCAACAGTAAGCACATTGATGTCCGTCATCACTTCCCTCGGGAACGTGTTGCTAACGGGATGTTCGAGGTTGTCCACGTAGCGTCGACACTGCAGCATGCTGATTTTCTCACGAAGCCTTTGCACACGGAGGCGTTTCGTTTTCACCGCAACTTTGAGATGAATTTGTGGTGATTTCTTGCATTTATTTATTTTTTCGGGTATTGGGGTATTGGGTGAGTGGAACGGAGAAGTTATTTTTAGGGAATTGGAGAAAGTATTGGGATGTACTCATGCGTCGAGTAAGGTTAACACGACAGTAAGATATGCCGATGGTCTTGATGAATCGTGCCGTACACGTTGGCTATTGGTCAAGTATGCACAACGTACAGGGGACCCAAAATTACTAGTATCCTTAGTACTTTTAAATTCAGATGCAATCATTGCCTTTTGCATACTCCCGTGGTGAGCACCTATTAATAGTAGGGGGGGCTGTTATAGTTCGATTTGAGATGCCCTATATCAGACACGTTCTGTTGTCCCTCTCGCCCAGAGTACGCAACAGGGGGGCCGGATGTTATCGGGCGGTGTGATATTTTTGTACAACAGGGGGGCCGTTGTTATCGGGCGGAATGCTATTTTTAGTGAAGACGGTGTTATTGGTTTTTGTTGAGGATTTTACCAGCATACTCTTGTTTGTTGGATTTTTCCCTTCCCGTATAGTTACTGTCTCGCTTTAGATTGGGAGATCAATGCTGGAATGGAGATTGAGAGATTTGGTACAGGGATTGCCGTTTTACCTTGGCAATTCTTCATGACGGAATTTGGGCCTGCCGTTTTACCTTGGCAATGATTTATTATGGAATTTGGGATTTGCCGTTTTACCTGGCAATTGGTGATAAGTTGTTCGGGACCTATCGTATCGAGCACCGAATAGGGAGGCTGTTTGTGGTATGCGGTTGTTCGATACGGGTCCGCAGATATTTGGCGGTTTCGTATATTCTGGGGTTTCGTATTATGTGTCGAGGCATTATTCGGTATATGCCTCGGAGTGTGGAGCTGCCCCCCCGCGGGGCAGTCGATGATGTTAATGATACGACCCGGGCTTTGATGATAACGATACTGCCCGTATATATGTGAGTGGTGCAGCCGGTGACAATCAGGTGCGGCTTACCTCCTGTGTGTGGTTTATATGGTGCGGTCTCTGACAGAACGGTATTGACCCACCTGGTGTGTATTTGGTATCCGGTGTACGAGTATTTTATCTTCTCTCCTCGATCTACGCCGTAGCGGCACGCCGCGTGGTTACACAGAACACGTTATTCAGCAAGCGTATTCAAACAAAGTACATGCACTTCATTGGTCAGGTATTAGGCGTACCTTAAACCAGAAGGCATGGGCCCAACATACATGCGATCGAAGGGTAAAAACCCACATTTTTTTTTTCGATACCAGAGGTCGTAGTGCCGACCGCCGTCGACCTGGAGGACCTTTGGAGAGTGTCAAACGCCTTTTAAACAGTATGGAGGTGCTACGGTACAAAGGGGTTCCTCCTTTGAGGAATTACGCAATTACTTTTGTAGCAGCGCAATTGCGTTGCTTATTTTGCATCACCTGCCGAACGAACTCATGTCCAACCTGATGAACTATGGCGTTTATGACAACCATCATATCGTACCCACACGGAATTAAAGGACGGTTCCGAAAAACCGTGACAAAAATGGATTTTAGCAACAGAAGATACGAAATCTTGCACAGATGGTAGCATACCTCGGGACCCGCCTGGTACCACGACTGAGTCTCAGCTTCTGCCCGCTTCGAGTCCCCATACTTCCCTCCCCAGGGAGCATCGATCTTCACCGCCTACATGCCAGCAAGCCCCCACTCAGACTGGGAGACTGCGCTACGAGCTATCAACATACCCGTACCGTTGTTGTTGTCTCAGATAAACTCTTGTAAAAAACCTAGAGTCCGTGGTCAAACAAAAGTGCTGGAGCCCTAGAAGATCTAAACTCAATGAAATCAAAATTCGTCCGGAAAATGCTACGCTTTCCTACCTAAAAACGCACAATACGAAGGAGTCACACAAATAAAATGATCCAACGTGCAAACTGAACTCATATGACCGCGGGTATCCACTCGACTGCAGCATAATGTCTAGAAGAATCCCCCGTTTCCACAACTAACCAACTCGGGGCTACAAACTACCAGTGTCCTTCCTTTCGTGGGGGGGAGGTGTAAGTCAGCACCAGATGGAAGACACGGCACGCCCAGCCGAGTACCATGTCTCCTGGCAGAGGCGATGCGATGGGGAGGATGAAGACACCTGCGTTATTAAAAGTCCCGTCCACGTCCACAGAGTGGCCCCTAACCGCTCTGCGCCGTCTGTGCCATGTCCGAATTCGGCTTATCACTTTTTCCCGCTCTCACGCGCGGCCGTGGCAACACAAAACTCCCACCACGTGTAAGAATATCAATCCCAGCCTATGTAACCCCGAACCATCAGCAGCATGTGGCAAGCGTGGGTGCTCCGATACGGCATGCGATGAAATTTAGATCCACGAAGTCAGCCAAGGGCATGCCAGCTTCTGTACACGCCGCGTCTGCTCAAATGGGCCACGTGCAGCTGTCGCAATCCGGTGTGCCGAAATATTTTGTTATTAGACAGGCGGTCCCCAACAATACACACAGCGTACAGTTTACAAGAAATTGTATTTCTGGAGCCTGTTATCACCCCGCTATGCAATCGCTAGTCGAAAAACGACATCGCTTGCTTTCGCCGCCTCGTCCTTACAATATTTCAACTAATTGTAGCCTATAGAGGGGAAAGTGAGGCAAGAGCGCCTCGAACCTACAAGTAGGCCGTGTGGGCTAGAAAAAACGTACGGAGTATATAAATATTTGAAATAAAATCCGGTCACATGAAAAACTATCACAGCATCCCAAGCCCTCCAAAACCCACCAACACAGCGACCACGGCCAATTCGCGACGGCGTAAACGAAACGAGCTTCACGGGTTAGCCGAACGTTGCGCGCCTCTGTGGGCGACAGGGGTTTTGATGGAAATCTCTCACGTACAGCTCTAGCAATACTAATCTAATTCGCCGACAGATTCTACAGAACAGACAGGTAGATAGGTAAGCAGAAAGGTAATTTATTAGTGGAAGGCCGGCACGCACCCCGCAATGAGGTGGCATTTTTGCCATGCAGGGCAAATGGCAGCGGCGGTTGCTTCAATCCCTCGCGTTTGCCTCATCGTATGTCGAACACACGTCTACACTTGACTGCCAAAACCCACCTCGTCGTTGCGTCTTCGTCTGTCTTGGGTGCACTTCCCGTAATGTTTAGAGTTCTAACTGTCTGCTGGTGCTGCGACATGCTGGAAAGCACAATGAAATACTGCGAATTTCTGAAAAACACCGGGACTTGAGGGACCCGCACAGCTGTGGGTCGTCAACGTCCTATCACATATCGATCCGAAATGCCCGAACCCCAGTGTACGGCTTTACCACTACATTCTCACAACCTTCAACACCGGCGTCGTCCGCCGTGGCCTTCCATTTTCCGAGGTCGCCAAGGGCTGCCGGCGAACTGGTGGGATAATCTGTTCTACGGTTGTCGGTTGATCCCCGCAATCCGGAGAAAAAAGAAGGGCTTGGGCCAGCACTGCGACGACCATCATGACATTGGCCGCGATGAGTAGCCACCCGAACAACGATTCCGCCCCCAACTCGTCATCTGACTCGTTTGCCTTCTTAAGCAGCGCAATGTACATGCTAGCCAAGATTATGATGTTGCCCCACCGGTACAAACTCATGTCCACGCTCCGGTCAAAGGGCGATATTGACTCCGACACAAACATGAACACGGCCGCGAGCGACAGCACAACCGCGATTTGGTTAACGCTGTTCGGAACAAGAAAGACCGACGACATGGACAGCGTTAACCGACGGCAGTACTCTACTACCTCGTAATAGTACCGTGATGGCTTGTACGTGCCCCAAATGCTGCTGAATGGTTTGAGGTACGCTATCGTTTGCCTATTGGACGCGTTCAAACTTTTACGGTTTCGATAAATCCACCAGCCAACGAAAGCTGGTATCCCGATTGGAAACACGATAACCATAAAGGCGGCGAATATCTTATACCTCTCGTACCAAACATTATTGCACTCAATACTGTAGTCCGCTTTAAGGTACGACACCCCGCCAACATCTTCGCATCGAAACGTCTGAAATATCGTCGAGGAAACAGAGGAGTAGACGAAAAAAACGACAAACAGGGCTGCAGCGAGATGCCTGTTCCGCGACGTTCGAAGCAGGTGCTGGGTGGTTGGATCATAGTTCCCTATGGCGATGTAGTACGATACAGCCAGAATTGTAAGCACGATCACCGGCGCGATCGTGATAATAAGGAGACGGCCGTAGAAACCGGGGTAGAACAAACAAGAATAAGACGTGATGTAGATGATGTCGAAGTTGACGAAGCTGAGGAACGAAAGGAATTCCTGGTACTCCTCCGGATATACATCTTTGGCAATGGCGCCGAACTGTAAAACACCGCGGTGGGAAGCGTGCACGACAGACAGGGTTGGAATTAGCGCTGGAAATATGCTGGTGCGATTAAAAAAATGATACATGACGTGCCAGACACTACCCAACGGTTTGATAACGCATAAAGCGAAACAAGGTCACACGCCATATTCCACGCACGAAGGCATACCGGGTGGAAACAAAACACGACAGCACGGACACAACTCCACCAGTGTACGAGTGACTGCACGATACTCCGCAGATAAATCATGGAGTGTAAAGTAAGTTGGGAGCGTACCCGATGTATGCCTACATCAACGAATGACTTCGAGTATATCGATTCCCGGACTATCGCTGTGTGCTCGCAATAATATTAGGAATCGACTTGCGCGTTTGCGCCATGCCTGCGTTTTGATTGTCGTTACAGTATATCGTGGACCCAACGCTGCAACTGCTTGCTATTGGTCAAAACAAAGCACGATGCATTTTCTAGCTTTGTGGGCTGTTTGCAAGGAATGCCCCGGCGAGTTCAGTTACTGCGTCGGCGGTTAGGTCGGACACCCACGCATTCAGACACGAGGCCAAACCGTAACACGACGTAGTTAACACCTCAATTCAGCCATCCCCTGCTCTTTTTCGCTACATTTTTCTTTTGTTTTTTCACACTTCTACTTTCCAGCTTCTGGACTACGCCGTGGTCAAAGGTGCCGCCCCTTCTCCCCCCCCGGTTCTTGCCTTCTATTTTTATCGCTCATAGGGTTCAGCAATCCCACTGCTCGTCGGTTTTCATCGAACGTTACTAACTCACGCTCTCGCGTTTTCCGCAAGCCAACTTGTGCACGAGAAAAAGTCCCAACGAATTTAAACGAGTACACACTCGGGGGGATTCGAACTCACGAAACTGACCAATACCAGGCTCGAGGATAACCTGATACGCCACCGGGGCGACCGGCTACATGGATAAGTGTGGCACCAAAAATACCCGTCTTGATCGTACCGTAATGCTGTTTCTGCTTTTTCTACCACTGAAACAATTGGTGCATCGTTTCTTGCGGCAATTCATTTCGCGGTGGAAACACCGTGTATTCAAGATAATCCGATACATGAGGATTCATGGTAAACGCACAGTATTGGATACCGCGAGGGGTGCAATGCAGCGCAAAAGTCGGGAAATACGCCACAGACACGGCGTAGCTCAAGCTGTTAGCAACGACATATTTTTTGCATTGATAGGGTCCTGACCGAAGGATATTCTTGCAGTTCGGGACCACCATTACTTTTGAACGTATAGACTATATGGACTGAGCACGGACAAGCGTTCCAGCAACCAACCGTTTCACACCTGAAAAACGATCTGCCACACAACGACGACGATCTTGATGGCAGGTGGTGGAAGAGCCTTTATCAGTATGTCCTGGAAACACGAAACAACTTCCCTGATCATGCCATGGGATTGGTTCTGTCCATCGTCGTCCACCACCTTCCCCAAATACCTCAATATGACTGCCACGGCGAGAAGAGAAGCTAAAGCTACAGCCGAAGCCATCGCCGTTGCCGCCCTCACATCAGCTTCAGAACAAACCCGGCAGCTGTTGTCAATCCCCGCTGAATACCCATCCGAGCAAGTAGCACAATCTGTTTCGTTTTTTTGAGCGGTGGGGGTGGGCCGATTGAGCGCCAGTCAGCGACACACGAGCTACGGCGTACGACTTGATTTTCGAGGCTCTTTCACTCTAGGATCATCAGACCTATCCTAAACTAGTTGTTTCAGAGGAAAATAATAACTGACTACCGTGTGAAAACTCCCATGGCTTAGGTATTCAACAAAATATTTTGCGACAATAAATATCCTGTTTCCGACGATTTCCGCTTAAGGAGCCCCGGCCCTTGAGAAACCGCTTCAAACAAAAACGTCCTACGACTATCGCAGAACGCGTCCAGCGGTGGCACGGATTGGCCGAATTAGCGCCAGTCAGCGGTGGCATCGGGTTAGTGCGCGAGTGGAGGTAGCAACTGTACAACATGTCCGTGCTTGAACACGTGACGTTGCTCTCTGTGGTTTGCTTCCGGTGGGAAACCGTACTGAACGCTTTCACACCAAGACGGGTAGCCAGTAGCCCACTGTAGCATTTCGTCGAAATGCGAGGGCATTTGCCTGCTATTCTCGTTTTGCAGTAAGGGACTGTTTCGTACACTCTGGGTTCTCGTCCCACTCAACAATCACCCCCCCCCCCCCCCCCGCTCCCCCAAAAACCTTCCGCACTCCTGGTGGCATCGGCATATACCGCAGCATGCATCGCAAGAAGACCACAAACAACAACGTGAATCGAAAAGGGAGTCCTTCTAAGTTAGGGATGCACCAGAAGCCTCGGAGCTCTAACGCAAGCTACGGTGGGGGGGGTACCCCCATTTTCAGTGGTGTGTTTGAGCCACTTGCACGAGTGACTCTGTACCCCACGGATGAAAATGGTTTGGGCAGTTGTTTTGGCGCAGCTTAGATCACCTTTGCATTGCGGATTGATTTCGTCAACGTGAAACATAAAGAAAACGTAAGATCGCATAGGAACAAAGGGGTTACTCGCGCGAGTGACCCCTAGCCACTGCCCAAAAAGGGACCCCCCTACCGTAGCCTGGGTAAGGAGCTCAACATCTCACCCGGCAGGAGAATTCGAAGGCGTTCGTGCGCGTAACCCTGACCAGCAGTTCACTGTGCGCTAATCCCCAAGACAAATACTTCGAAGTGTACTCGTAAAGTTTGCGTACCATCCGATAGTTCAACGTCACGCTTGAAGACTTCAGCCGGTCAGATCGGTCGGAAGCGTTTGGCTCAAAACCTGCAACCCCTACCGTGGGGTGGCTCCAGGGTTCTCGCAATAACATTCTGGGGAGAACATGTCCGCCTGGCGGGGTTCCCCTCGGGAACGAATTATCCAAACTAGTTGGAATCCCATTCTGCGAGCAATAATTGTGCTCGCCGTATGCCTAGACGGCGCGGTCTTTCGTCGGCGTAATGCCACGATATTTTTGAAACCCAGCCCTTGAGTCATATTTCGGTGGCGTGAAGATGTTCCAAGGTGAGGACCTTCAGAAAACATATAGACACCACACCGCAACATGGCATATACATTCGCATGCAATGATATCTTTGTTCCCAGCACACCGTGTAAGATATCAGTAGGTGAAATATAGATTTTTGGGCGTGTGTTGTGTTCTGCCAGCTGTCAGGTCCACCGATTGAAACCGGAATCGTTTCTCTCCCACTGAGCATCCCGCGAAGCGATGCCGATCGACCTCTTCACAACTGCCTATGATTTTTTGTTGGAGATAGGACCCGTATTGCTTACCGCACGTCTTTAGCAGATGGTCTCGACCTTGCCAATCCCTTGAAGGCACGCTTACCTTTTCTGATTGTAACCGTAAGGTGTAGCGATCTATAATCTGTGCCTATTTACGAATAAAGTCACGAGGTAGAGGGTTTTCGTAGTCATAGTTACATTTTACATTACCTTCGAGCAGAGTAGCACTAACGCGTATTGATGACCAAAGCTTACGGTAGAACGTACTTGGCCCCGTATTATGGGCCGAAGATAAACAGTTCGGGAATGGAAGTGGTCGCCGTTCCGCCAATTAACCCCGGGCGTGACGGGTAAACACGAGAAACTCCCGAAAATAACCTGCGGTATCATGCGAAGTTTCGACCCTGCAAACAAACGCTGATCACTTAATCTCGACGCAGCACCGACAATCTAAACAAAATCGATTTGACCTGAAACCTGAACGTAGACACGTCTGTTTTTTCAATCTGAAAGACGCGACCATCACCGTGAAGCCGCTAGTGTACCCATACAACACAGACAAGACAAAATAAATCGGGCAACTGCCGAGAAAAATTGAAGAAACGGGGGAAAAAAAAAACTTGCGGTGTCACAACAATTAAATAGTCTATATCACTCCGAAAAATTTGCGTGATTAGCTAATACCAGGTACTCTATTACAACAATATTACTCAAGGAATCTTTCTTGGAACATGGTGGCCACTATCGATGCTATGTTTTTTTCTGAGGGTGGGGCTTTTTTCCTTGGTATTTGCAACATGAAATACTAACCGAAAATTATCGAAACGCCTTCACAACTGCAAACCCATTTTGGACGCGTGCTACGATAGAGGTGCACCACTTTTTTGCTGAGGCTGTTCAATTTGGGAACTTAAGACCTGTCCCCAGAAAAATACTTGTTGAAAGCAAAACCTGCTACCAGATGAAAAATCCCATTGCCCAGGTTCAAAACGAGAACAATGAAAAAAAAACGGCCTATTTGAGTCTAAAAGTGCTACCTCTATCGTAGCATGTGTCTTTCGGGGACAGATAACATGGGATTAGTATACGGGGGAGGTTCGGGGTTCTAGAGGGTTGAGGGGCCGGCTAAATAATGAGAAATATCATCTATCTACTTACACCCGGCGGAAAAGGAAATGGTCGTTTTTCATTACGGTAACGTTGGAAAAAAGAGGGCCGGTGAATTGCTCTCTTCGGTCATCCAATCAAACATTTTGCATCACCTAAACCTAATGAACAACATCTTCAAATGAAGGCCCGCGTACAAGATGGCACACACGACACACGCGCATCTCACATACTAGCTCGTAGCCGACGGTGCAGTAGTCTTGAGGATTGCTGCCTCCTGAACAGGCTTCAAATCTTGGGCACTCGAGCAAATCTTCACTCCACTGGCCGATGCGATAGTACCCCGCTGCCAGGGTGATGCTTTGTAGTGTAGTGCCCTCCGACTGAGCAACGGTGCCGGTGGGTAGCTCTTTGCAGACTGGTGTATATTGGTTAACAACTACGTTGTCGGGCACCTCGTCGGTTGCGATTGAACATCCCTCGCACACCATCAGGAAAGCAGACGATATGCCCTGTTGGATCGGTAAACATTTCACGAGCATCACCGCGGGCGGGTCTCAGCTGTGGACGACGGCTCGTTCCAGCCCTTGTTATACAGTCGTTGTTGCAGAGCGTAGTTACGCAGCCAATTGCGGCTGGACGTGTGTACGACGTGGGCAAGGCCAACATAAACTTAATGGTGACAGGCCTTAAGCACGTTTTTCTTATTCGTTTCTTGTTCTGCCTCTACACCCAAGCCAGGTGTAGGGCGTAGGAGCGTAGGTACGTAGATAAAAGCCGCAGTAGTGCACGTGCGTCGGGTAGAGAATGAAACGTATGTATCATGATACATGACAAAAAAGAAAGGGTTTATTACCAGCTGTGAGCAGTCAAGTACTACTGCGAGGTTGGATCTGTGTGACTCGTATTCAGTACACACATCTATATGATATGACATATAGGCGGTACTTCGCATCACGACTATTTCACGTACCGCAGCGGTCACGTTTCTGCTGTTGAGTTGGGCGTCGGTCTAGAAGGTGTGTCGTAGGAGGTGGGGTCGAAACTCTCTCATGGAGGAGCCAGAGCTGTGCAGCATATAATACGATACTGTTGTCAGGTTTGTGACCAAGCTTCAACCATGCACGCATGTATAGACTATATTGATCGGTTGTATTTCCTGTAACGTTCTGCATGAACAGGGAGTAAAGATACATATAGGAAGAGTGCCCTGCGTGCGTGTGCCGATAATGCAGCAAGTTCTATGCCTGAAGAATTCACTAACTCGCTTATGTATAAAAAAATACATCACTGCAAGGTTGCGCTTCGGGATGTGTGTACCGTGACATCCCGTGGGCGTCGCAAGACAAAAAGGGAGTCAAACGTTACGCACGTAACATGTTACTCGTGAAACGAAAACTTAGACGTGTCACACTCACATATTCTACACAAACAAAGGAACGATCGAGTGAGCAAGCGGGTGGACGATGAATTCTCGCATGGCTTGTAACTGATCGCTCATCATCATGTCGTATACACATCACAACAGGCACACACATACACACACTATGTACACACAAACACACGCACACGAGCGCACTCCAAGCAGCCCTTGTATACCGTCCTCGTTCCTGGGCCAAGAGCAACCTATCCTTGTGAACGTGAATATAAGGATCGAGTGGTAGGCGTCTTGTGCTTTAAGAGGACAATACATTTATGTCCAATCCAGGTCTCTTGCAGCAGCACCCCGAGATTTTTGTTTTCATGGAGGCACCAGGCGCCCCATTGTTATAGAGTGTCAGTATAGCTGGCAATAGATTCGGTAGGATAGTCCGCTGAGTCATGGTCTATTGGCCACAAGAAAGTTCTCTTAAACGGAATATTCTGAGTAAAGCGGATAACCCGTACAATCTAGCTAGTTTGTACCACAAGAGCGTTCTCGGAAAATGGAACGCTCCTCCTCTGGACAAGATAGATAGAAGTAAGCGCGCTAGGCGCTCATGGGAATATGGAACATCTAGGAGAACGTTCCTTGTACGTTCCATAGGAAAAGGTCCGGAAGAGAGAACAGCAGCAATGCTGGGGTGATGCGAACTCTGTGAGCTTCACCCCACCCCCGTGTTCTCACTACCTGCCCTACCTGCTCTACCTGCTCTACTTGCTCTGCCTTGCGCTATCGTGTGCCAAGGGCCTGTGTTGTCTGTCTTTTAGAGTCCAATGTAGAGGAAATAATGTATAAGCTTTTGAGTCTTTCCAGCGAGCCATGAGGAGAGACCAAACAAGGGCACCGGAACCAATGAGGAGCACGCGTCCCAGCACCGACCAACCACGCATCCCCCACTCGGAGTACCACTACCATTGGCGTCGACGGCAAGACACGAACCTGCGCGTGAAATCACAATGGATTGGAATTGCGCAGGTTCGTGTCTTGCCGTCGACGCCAATGGTAGTGGTACTCCGAGTGGGGGATGCGTGGTTGGTCGGTGCTGGGAAGCGTGCTCCTCATGGGTTCCGGTGCCCTTGTTTGGTCTCTCCTCATGGCTCGCTGGGAATCCATTGTGATTTCACGCGCAGGTTCGTGTCTTGCCGTCGACGCCAATGGTAGTGGTACTCCGAGTGGGGGATGCGTGGTTGGTCGGTGCTGGGAAGCGTGCTCCTCATGGGTTCCGGTGCCCTTGTTTGGTCTCTCCTCATGGCTCGCTGGATAGACTCAAAAGCTTATGCGCTCAGTGGCCCTTGCGCTCAGTGGCCGCGCCCTTCGTGTTTTCTTAAGCCGATTGCTACTGGTATACCGTAGGTACATACCCTTTCTCGAGCTCTCACGGTTGTGAGCCCCATTATAAGGTTGTATATCTTGCAATGAGGCAGTTAAGCCTCATTTTTACGAGGTGTGGGGGAATCTATAGCCTCATTTTCGTTTGTTTCGAGTAGCCGCATCTTCGATCCCCCTCCCAATTTTTGATGTTTTGTTGACGTCATTTGATGGGCAGGTGATCTGCATCTACGACTATTCAGGGTGGGCTAATGTTATAGAGTGTCAGTATAGCTGGCAATAGATTCGGTAGGATAGTCCGCTGAGTCATGGTCTATTGGCCACGAGAAAGTTCTCTTAAACGGAATATTCTGAGTGAAGCGGATAACCCGTAGAATCTAGCTAGTTTGTACCACAAGAGCGTGCTCGGAAAATGGAACGCTCCTCCTCTGGACAAGATAGATAGAAGTAAGCGCGCTAGGCGCTAATGGGAACATAGAACATCTAGGAGAACGTTCCTTGAACGTTCCATAGGAAAAGGTCCGGAAGAGAGCACAGCAGCAATGCTGGGGTGATGCGAACTCTGTGAGCTTCACCCCACCCCCGTGCTCTCACTACCTGCCCTACCTGCTCTACCTGCTCTACTTGCTCTGCCTTGCGCTACCGTGTGCCAAGGGCCTGTGTTGTCTGTCTTTTAGAGTCCAATGTAGAGGAAATAATGTATAAGCTTTTGAGTCTATCCAGCGAGCCATGAGGAGAGACCAAACAAGGGCACCTGAACCCATGATGAGCACGCTTCCCAACACCGACCAACCACGCATCCCCACCCGGAGTACCACTACACCATCCCCCGCCACTGTCTCTCGGCCGATGCCGTCCAAGTCGAGACGGAATATGGCAGCGCTGACCCCTCGAAGTCGAGGACACCCAGCCGCCGTCGTGCGTTCATCAGACGCATATGGTTCCAGGCAGCTATCACGATGCCCGAGGTAGTTAACGGAAACGTTTCGAATGTGTTCACAGTTTCTTGCTGGGCGAAAATTTAGGAGGCGTTGAACGTTGGATATGATTATTGTATTTTTCCTCTTATTCCATGCCGACACGGCACATACCAAGCGAGATAACAGGGCCCATTTTGAATAACCCGTCTGAACCCTGCTCGCCGCCGCGAGAAGAAAGGTGCTCGGCAGATGTGAACATATGCTGCTGCTGTGGTGCTGTGGCTACTGGTGCGGCTTCTGCTGCTTCTACTGCTGCAAGTGCTGAAAGGGTGTTACAAAAAATAACACAAAGCAGGCGATTCGAGGCTGGGTGGGTATCGGGCCACTTTTTAACAAACAAAACAAAAAAGGACAAGACATGTGCCTGGTACAAGTGCAAAAAAAATGTAAAATAATTTGTGGTGTTCCAAGTGAACTGCTCGTCTTAGGGAGGCGGAACGCAACCACTTGCCATATATAGCCAGCTCAGCGAACGTTTAATGCCCCGAGCACCGCCACGGAGTTCGGCCGAGATTCAAACATATCTCATACCGTACCCATGGTAGACTTGCTTGCCCCGCGGTCGAAAGTGCGAGAGGATACCCTTGCCCGAAGGAGAGCAGCGAGCCGAAACAATACGAAGATAATGTTTTACATATATATATTATATAAATTTAAATACACTCCAGCTGTGAGATCGAATATTTTGTCGAAAATCATCTTTGCAAGCTGTGTGTGATACTCCGATCGCGCGTATTACGGGTTGTGTGTCCTCATCAAGGATATAGGTCGGCGACTCCCCTTGCAACTACAGTGTAGCTACCAGGGTCAACAGGGTGATGTTAGGCAGTCTGTGCGCGGAAACTATAAAACCCGTTTCTGAGGGGGACAAAATCTGACAGCTGTGGAAGGCGAAAGCAGCTGAGTTAAATCGACACACGACGCGTATGAAAATACGTGGAAGTGTGGTGAGCTAAAGCTTTATTTTTCCCCATCCGCCGGAGGATAAAAAGAAAAAAAAGCTGTGGAAGGGAATGCATCAGTTTATCAAGTGAATCCTGTAAGTCGAATATCCGGTGAGGGGAGGGCGGAGTGTTTAAGGACGTGGGGGCCTGATTTTGATCAAAAGGGGGGGGCGGGAGGGGGGGAAGGGGGGGAAGGGGACGGGTGGGGCAGGTCTATTTGTGCGTGGAAACTATAAATAGTTCTTGTGGGGGAGGGGGAGGAATGTGGCGGGGGGGGCCGGGGGCGAGGTGGGAGGGCTTTAGGTCGCATAGATGTAGGGGTTGGCTATACGCGTGGTGCTAGGTCTAGGCGATGGTGCGGGTGGTGGGTGAAGGGGGGTGCGTTGGGGACGGGGGTGGGTGGGAATTGCAGCACTTTTTGCGCCCACCCGAAGGCATGAGATGGAGCATGACCGTTCTGACGAGCTCCTCTCACAGGGCTGGCCAAGGGGTTTCGCAGGATCATTTCGGTTCTCTAATACACCACATGGTTCTGGAGATAACGCTTGGTTCTCATTTTAGGCTCCGTTCCCATTTTTCTGAAAACCCTGTTTGCAGCAGCGGCATGGACGGCTCTGAAACGATAACGAGACGATATCCAGGGCGTGGAAGTGTTTATTACTCTGGCGGATTTCGATAGTAGGTGGGGCATTTATGCAAGAGGAAACAAGGTAAACAAAAGAAATATATATATATATATATGCTCATCACATACATCTCAGAGTGGAGGGCGGAGCGATTGCTCTCCATCCCTTGGCACCTTGGCTTTGGGTCTGAGCTTAATCGTCCTCCTATCACATCAGCACAACGCGAGGTTGCTATATTTTTTTGGAATTTTCAGTATTACAGTTACGTGTCAGTTTCGTGCCGGTTCGGGCTTTTGAGTTATTATTGTGGGACACCTGGTACTTGGCTGGCTTTCTTGATAGCAAACTTTAGGCTCTTCCTGACAAGGGCTTACTTCTCGGCGTACCTTTACCCTGTTTGGGAGTATACTATAATGACTTGAAACCTACCTCGCTTGGAGCTAACTAACACTCTATAGGAAACCGATCTAGTCTAGCCTCATGGGGGATCTAATGGTAAACACTTTTGGAACAGGGCCAGATGCTCTCGAAGAAGCTGTAACAGTGACTAGCGGGAAGGACGGTGTTTTTGAAGACCAGCGGAGACATGCAGCAAGGCGCAAGAAGCAGTCCGGTGGGGTGAAGGCGAGGGCCACCATTGGTATGGCAGGTATATGTGCTGTACCGCCATCGTCGGGATTCTTCGATTGTTGAATAGGGAGCAGGGAGGATAGCTTGATAGGCGAGTTGATATCTGGCAGGGGTCGGGCTTTTTGGGCCGGTCAAACTTGCGCGACAGTCACGTGGCAAAGTTGCTCAGCGAGTAGCGCCATGTGACCAACAAAGGGTGTGTTGTGGGTTTGAATCCACCGACCCCATATTTCGTCTTAGCGAGCGTGCGCGCTAGAGACATTATGAACGGTTATAATAATTTATTCCCATAGTGCGGGGCGAGGAAAAGCCCTACCGTGGAGCATAACCGTAGGCAACAAGTAGCAGCAGCTTATTTCCATGACAGCATAACTTTGGACACCTCCACCGTGTACAGCGGTGAGGGGGGTTTACAGCAGCGGCTCAAAGCCCTACGGCAGAAATACAGCCTTGGGAACCCCCGCCGTGTGTTGCGAGCGGGTGAATTTAAGTCGCACGGAATTTATGTTTGCTATTATTATGTTCTTTACGCATTCCACTTCAGAAGGTTGGTTGGGGAGGCCGCCGACATGGGGTTATCTGATTATTCCGCGAGAAGCCGCACGGCTGTCAGCCGTGCGCACCTGTCTTGGGGGGAGGTTTGGTAGGGCAAAGTCGCGCGGCACAATAGCCGTGTACTTCCTGCTGCAGGTAAAAACGATAGGAACGGACGTGAGGTAATCGTGGGATGTCTGCAGCAGTTCTACATAACGATGGTGCTTCGTCCGGACAACAAGTCGACCGGCATGACCGCACGAATTCCATGATACGCGGCAGCAGCAGCAGCAGCGGGATAAGTCATGTAGGGAGTAAATCTGGTTCTTCGTCAGCCGGGATACTATGGTTCGGCAACATCACGGGGTTCCTCGCGATCTCTGGCATGGCACTTTTTGCCATCTTTTTGCCATTTTGGCGCGGCTAATGTAATCTTGTGTACAATTGAAAGAGTTGTAAGCGAGGCTATGAAAGATGTTTTTGCACTTGAGGATGAGTGTCCTCTTGCCGTTTTTGTTGTTCTAGGCGATGGAATTGAGTCCATTGTTGATTTGTTACTACGGTCTTGTGAAGTATCCGGGACGGTGTTGATTTACGATTTTCAGTATGACAGTTACGTATCAGTTTCGTGCCGGTTCGGGCCATTGGCGTTTTGTAGGACACGTAGTACTTGGCTGGCATTCTTGATGGTAGACTGTGAGCTCTTCTCGACACGGGTTCACTTCTCGACTTGCCTGTACCCTGTTCGGGAGACTATTACGATGACTTGAAACCTACCCCGCTTGGAGCTAACGAACAAGCTACCGGCGGCCGTCCAGGCCGCCGGCGAAGTCCCTTTTATGTACCATATATCCTGATGTATGACTGCTGTGTACCTGGTAACATGCCGACCAGCACCACGTGTGTGGTCTCACGCTGAAGCACTACCGCTCAAAGTACACAAATCAGGTGTCCCTGCGTAATGCCGGCGTATGCCAGGCCCATATACGGACATCATATATAGAACCCGAGCTCCGAGTCTCGTCGTTTGGTTATGCCGGGCTGTGCGGAGCGTTTGGTAATATCATGCCGGTCGGCAGTAATCGTGAATAGTGCTGATTGATCATTCGTCGCTTTTTAATATTATTCACCAATGCCGATACCGGCACAGCAACAGAGGCGCGAATAGAACGGGGCACAGTGCACACAGCAGTAATCTTTTGTGCTGTTTTGTGCTTCTCTACTGGTGGTGCCCGTGTTTGTATTGCTGTTGTTGCCCTGGTCTTCGTGGTTGTGTACATGACACAGCAGTTGGTATAACGTGATGTTGGGCTCGGCTCGAAGAAAGAGCCCTACATCAGGTGGGCGTCCGCTGGACTGTTTCGATGACCAGCCTATCAGCCGGGCTGTGTTCAAAGGGCAGCTGTCGATCGGGTGGGTCGTTGGACGCAAAGAGCTAGTCGGGCAACTCCCAACCAATTGATATTCTGTATTCCTTGCTGTGTGTAAAAAATGTTCGGAGTCGTTCTACGGTAGCCCCGCCAACTTTTCTTTAACAAACTCGCCGGTTTCAAAACCAGCTCTCGATCGTATCTCCTGAAATACGGTGTCCCTCGACACCCTCCCCGACGTCGTCGATCGACAGACCTATGCAAACAAGAAAACATATGGAAATTATGTATTTAATAGTGTCCTTCCTTGTATGGCGCAGCCGTGAAACGTTTGTTAAAGTATATAGCTGGTTTTGGCGGGGGGGGGCTATCGTGGAATCAGTCTTCGCCGGTATGAGACCATGTATGTGTGTATACACGTTGAATCGATATGGTACGAAATACATTCTTAGAGGAGTCCTTGGGCAGAAAATGACTTCCTTGTGACAAGGAAACACCAAATACCTACACCGTATTATACAGATCATAGGCCTCATGTTTCAGCCGAGGATGGGTACACGCTAGCGGCAAAAACCAAAGCGAGACAGGAAAGTCTGAGAATTGTTGCACGAAACCGTTGACATTGCAAAATTCATGTGTTCCTAGATCCTTCAAGGAGAAGGAGAACATTCGCACACGAACGGTAAACACTCTTACACGACCGTATAAAGCACCGCGGAAGAAGGCTGTCACACAGGAAAACCCTCAAAGCCCAGCCAGCGTTGGAGCTTGACCGCCACTTCTCAGAAAGGCTGAAGCGCGGTGACTGTAGCTACAGCACACATCGACAAAGCAAAAATGCTGATATTCCGAAATTGAGGTTTCTTGCTCGCACTGCGCGGCGCATGTTGGGGTAAGGCATTCCATTGAAAAAGGGCCAGCTCGCCGGACTACACATGTTCGAAGCACGTGAAACGGATCCCAGCTGTGACTCGAACCTTCGTCGAAGTATTTGGACCGGGATTCTACGCGCACGCAAACTCAAACGCGACCAAACGACCGGACAGCGGTGGAGAACGGCCTGCGAATGCGTAAGCAACACGAATTTTGTACGAGAACGCAAGTAGGTATAACTTCCGCCACCAAGCGTTTCCCCTACAGCATTTTGCATTTGCCTCTCACCACATTCTCGTGTGAGCCATACTGCCCGAGCGGGCAGTACAAACTGTTCCCAAAAAATAAAACGTCCGATAAGTTCACCGGCGTTAGGAAAGAAACGCTGGCAATAGCCATGCCCTCTTCGCCGGCCTTGTTGTACATGAAGTCCGACGAGTTCACTTCCAGGTGTCCTTTAAGGAGGTAGATACCCCCCCCCGATGTACCTGCCGGCAGCAAGAACGTGGTTGCACAAGTGCTGCCGCATCAACTGAACTTGTTGCAAAATTATTGCGGATGGAGCTGCCGTTGGTATAGACAACAGAGTCCACGGGATACCGATAAATGATTCCGTCTCATTTCGGGCCGTCAAAGTACCTCGAGAAGGCTATGCCGTAGCGCAAATGCACCTTTTTTAACTGCACGAGCGACACATCGCAAACATACCTACAGATGTCTGGGCCAAAAATCCTGTTTCAAACCCAAGCAGCAAGCGATACTTGGTCTCGGCCATCCCAAATATCCATCCAAGCTTCGGCATCGTCGCCGTCATCTTTTCCCTGACGTCTTGCACAGCAAGTGCAGCGGCAGTAAATTGGTTTGACCCGCATCATGGTATTCCCCCAACCCCTGTTGTTGACTGCCGTCTTACTTGCGTCGTTGCCTTGGAAGGTGGACCTGTGAACGGAGTCGAACCCATTATCACCACCACTAAAGTAGATCGCACCCCCGTTGTTAGCGATGTTTTCGTCAAATTTGCAGTTATCGTATTTCCTGAAGATGCCGCTAGACGAAGAAGCCACGTATATGGCGCCTCCCTGTTTAGCGGTGTTTGATGCGAAAGCCACATCTGCAATGCCCACTTGATCCAATGAGCCAATAGATATGGCTCCTCCATCGTTCTCTGCCACGTTGCCGGCGAACGTTGTCTCCCCGGACAAATGTAATTTGCTGCTCAAGCCATTGCCGGAGTATATCCCACCTGGTGCACGCCGAGTGGGAGGCAGCAAAGTCGTGTCGGCTTGTGCAGAGGTCCTGATGGCTAGCAGAGAACGTCGATTGTATGTACTCGGTGCATGAGAATTTGACATTTTTTTATGCAACGGTGCGGAGAAATCGGAAGATACCACATCTTGTTTGTTCTGGCATGTCATTTCAATTGGCATGGCGCGTGCCTGGGGCGGGGGAAGCGCATCAAATATCCAACGATGTATCCAGTATCTAGTCATGTTGCACTTTTGTACTGGGAATACGCGGGGACGTATGTAAGTTTGATTCGCTAGCTTTTGCGCGCGCTCGACCGCAAACCCATCACGGTCTGCCTCATCTTCAGACGGGCACTGCGCAAAACATCCGGCGATCGATGTAGTCCGCAGATTGCAAAAATGAGTATCGAACCTAAAGTCGTCGCACTCACAGCTGACGTCGTTACAATGTTTACGTTGAACATCAAGAATATGTTCCGCCAAGCAGAAATCACTGGCAGTTTACACGAGGTCCCCCGTCGGGATGGGGCTGACTTGGCATCCTGGGGGCGTCACGAGTCGAAGACGGGGAGCACAGACGTTCCAACTACATACACGGGTTACCGTTTCTTCGGCTGATATATTCTTCGTTTTCCTGGTGAGAGGTCCAACGACGGGTTTTGATATTGGTGTTGCGTACGAGGGGAAAGTGTTGTATCGTTGTGGTTCGATCTCCTCCTGATGCCGTGCACGGACTCCACACGTACACCGTGACCGGCGGAAAGGCGAGAGCTTGGAGCACGGCTGTCGTTGTGCCCCTGGTGCTGCGCTGCTGTGCTGCTGTACTGCTGCATAGATATACATACAAATATCGATTTCCCGAGAAGGCTCCAGAGGTCTCCATTTTGTTCGCTTTCCACATTAACTTCAAGACATTTTCTTCTCCAGACGGACTGAC